>VYZT01026425.1:171030-276771 GCA_013400735.1 Pomatostomus ruficeps
AAAAAAGAAGAAGAAAAAAGGAAAGGAAAGGAATATCATGTCATCTTGTGTGAATGATCTAGCAGTATTAATGGAGCCTCCAGGATCTATTGAAAGCAGCAACTTCAATAGCTCAGGGTCATGATATCAGTACTTGTGATGGAACAAGCTATTTACAAAAGATTTAAACTCTGGGGAAGACGTCTCCTGCAGGCTCTCTGGCTTATTCTCCTTAGCCTTTAGGGTCACATCCTGCTCGTCGGGCTCCTGTTAGTTCCTCTGTTATTGTGGCTTGGATGTGACAATTGCCAGCAATCTGTAGCTCTGACCCTCCACAACACAGTGTCACCCCAATCCAGAGAACAGCACAGCAGCACTGTTCCCCCAGTTTTCAACCTCAGGTTTTTTTAGCGCACCGCTCTCATTTTTTCTGTTTCCTCAGCTACAGTATTTGTCATTTTCTCCACATAAATAAAGCAAACCTTAAACATATACTGGCTGGTAAGAAACTCAAATACCTTTTCAGCATGAACAAGATTAATCACACATAATATTTACAGTACTAAACAAAACAATTATAACGTCATATATACTCAGTTGAACAAACACACTGACAGTTCTTTTTGAAAATGTAGAGTAAAAATCAAATGAAAATCCATATCAGAGTACAGGAACTTATCTTCAATTTGTATTCCTCTTAAGGCATTTTTGAGACCAAATTTCAGATGCAGACACCTTCTCCAGAAATCATCAAGGCCTGATTTTCCTCTTGTTTTCCAGCTGTAGTGGTACTGCTGGAGGGACAAGCAGTGCACCAGAAGCAAAGGCAAGTTGCAAAGAGGCATCAGAGAAAACCAGGTTTGCTCACTTACCCCTCCAGCCCTCGGGGCTTTTGCTCTGGCAGTTATACCACACAAAGAGACACAGTCCTGAGTGTGCACTGACACAGCCCTTGATGTTGGAAACCTGGACCATGGTCTGGCTTTTGGAGGCCCCACAGCCCTCCTGGAGAGAGATGACTCCTGTCACCCAAGGAGTTACAACGCTGAGGGCTCAGCCCTGCAAGCAATTTCTTACTTGAGCCTTGGTCATGCACAAGGTCCTACTGGCCTTTGTGGCTCCACTCAGGTGCTCAGGATTCAGGCCAACAAGTGTCTGCAGGGGCAGGTTCTTGAAACCAGGCCCTGAAACACGTCCCTAAGCTCCCCCCCGAGAGAGTCTTTTTGAAACAGTACTCTAAATTACACAGTATCCCAGTCAGATGTCCTAGATAAACTGAGCTGCTGTTGAAGGAGACAATAATGTAATGTTTCCTATAAGGACCTGTGGAATGCTCAAACATGCTTCTTTGCTGGGGGACAGTCAGGAAAAGAGAATGTGGAGATGTTCAGTACCTGCCTATGCAGAAAAGCCATAGTACAAACACAAATTTTTACTAATCACCCAAGCACTGACACCTCCCTGGCCACAATACAGGATTTTTCTGATCAGCCATAGATCTGATGTACGGTAACAGACTGCAAAGGGAATTCAAAATTACTCATAACCAACAACTTCATCATTCACTCTCAAAACTATTTCATCTTCCCTTGTCTCCTTGCTTTCAGGAATTTCTCTCAACCTGGTATTTCTTAATCAGAACTTATTTCTTACAGGTCATCAATTTGATCTCTCGGTGTCTTAGTGCTTGGTATTCTCATTTGGAACAGCAATCACTTGTGCCTATCAATCTTTAGCATCTTATATTCAATTTTCATGCAGGTGTGTACAGCATGGAGCAAAAAACTTCCTGGCAAATGAAAGTTTAACAGCAAATCTCAGCCATCTTGTAAAAAACCCAAAAGGGAAATATGCATTAAAAAATGAAACTCAGCTGTAGAAGCCACAAAAATAGCAAAACCATGGAAATATCTGAGAAGAGTAGATCTGCCTGCTATCTTGAAGCATCCACAGGACCAAATTTTTTCACAGTTAGTTCGAAGATCACTGCAGAGCCTGAACATAAGCTGTGGTCACATCACTCTTATTTTAGCAAGTATAAGTGATGGTATTTGGACATAAACCTCTGTAGCTTTTCCAGCTACGCCAGTGGTCCTTATGATCTTCTGTGGCAGTGAATTTCAGAGGCTGGGGACATGCTGGGTGAAGAAAGATATCCTCTCATTTGTTCTAAATGTACCTCACATTAATTTTAGTGAATGACAGGTTGTTGCTATATTAGGACTTAACATGAGAAGGGAGAACTGATCGGTTTTCACTACATACTCCCAGCATTAAATACCTCAGTAGAGTTTCGTTGCATTTTTCTTCTTTCCAAATGCCCTTTTTCCTGAAATCTGTAATACAGGAGGATGAAAATTGGTTTCTAGTATGATTAATGCCGAGCAAAACTTTCAGCTCAATACTAGACAAAGATCAGCTGGTTTTGATATAATGCCTCTTTCCCTTTTTCTCTCACTCCCTCTCTCCCTCTTCCTCTGGGGATGCACAAAGCATTTCAACCAGTGCTACTCCAGGTCTAGATCCTTCACCCCGTGTTCCTGAAACACCACCTCCTCAATGAAGGGATTCCAGGAGCTGCTGCTCTCCACCTTTTCACCTCTAAGTATCCTCTGAAAAGGAAAGCATTTTTCACTCTCTTTTCAAAAATGTTTGGCAGGCTGGATGACCCCGTTCATATCTCCAATGTCATTTAGATCGTGAGGGGGTGACAGAGTATTTCAGCAAACGTGAAATGTGATTCTCTTCCAGTGAATAGAGTCCTCAAGGCACTTTTCACCAGTTCACCTGAGCTTATTCAAAACCAGGACAAGAAAAATGCTCATCCCTGCTTTAGTCTAAGGTCCAACTACACTTTAATGGAATCAATGTTGGAAAATTACTTGAGCTTTCTGGGAGGAGAACAAGAAAACATCATCCTGCCAAAGCATGGTGTCTTCAAAGGGCACCCTCAGGCAGCAGCAAACAATGAGCACAGCACTCGGGCTGCTCTTGTCCCTGTCCTCCCTGCTCACCTGCATGGGGTGACAAACTCCTGCCCCTCAGAGCCATCTCTGGCATCCAAGACTGGGGACACAGAGGGCCTGGTTGCAGACACCAGGATGCCCTGATGATCCAGAGCTCAGGAAGACAGGAATAAGCATATCCCCTCACTTCATCAAAACATCAAAATCTGGAGGTTTTACAAAATAATTTTGAAGCTTCTAAGATTTTTCACAAGCTTTGAAACCTGAGTGAGTGAGCTTTGTTCGACAGGAAGCGTGGCAAAGAAATTTCCTTCACTCATGAGAACCATAGGAATGAAAAGAGGAAAATATTGCCCTGATACCCTTTCCCTGCTATCCCACAGCACCCTGCTCTTCAGGCCTGGCCCTACACTGCCATGGCCATGCCAGCACACCCCTGAGATGGCCTTCATCTTGGGGGTAGTGAGGGGTAGGAGACTTCCTACTAAATGTGTCTTAATCTTTCTCCTTTATTGTGGCATAAAATTAATTAATTGAATTAGAAACTGTGACGAGGTAATAATAAATAAAAGTCAGCATCAGAAGGAAAGATTTTCAAAGCTATTTAAATGCCTGATTTGAACAAAGCACCTAAACAGTTTTAAAATGTGACCCATAATGTGTTTCACCCCAAAGGATATAAGCAGGATATTGAAGATTATTCATATATAGGAAATATTCAATTCATCATCCAAATGCACCCACTTCTGCAGTGAAATATAGCAGATACTTAACAGCACCCAGCAATTCTATATGCATTGAGGGTGGGGTGGGGAGAAAAAATAAAACAGTATCCAGATGAAATTGCAGATGTCAGGAATGGAATTCACCAACCGGGAGGAGGCGAGCAAAAAGGGAGATTACTATTTTTATGTAAAATAAATCAGTCTGCTAATCGGGCTGGGATTTTGCTGCTGGGAGTTAAGGAGGGCAAGAGGAGAACCGTAATTTTTAGAGCTGCCACTTTAAACTACAGCCCGTCTTGCTTCACCACTGCTTTGATGCAGCATCAGAGAGGGAGCATCTTGAAGTGCTGTAATGTCAAGGCTCAAACAGGCATATTTTAAAGTAACAGGAAGTAAATTAAGCCAATTAAACCATCCTAATGCTTTGACTTTTTTAGAGCACTTGCTTACCAAGCAGATTTTTCTCAGCTTCCACAGCAATGGTCATTACCTACATTTCAGGAGGTGACTATTTCCCAGCTTTATAGGCTCAGACCTAAAACTTTGGGTTATCCCTTTGCTTTCCAGCATGGAGTTTGTACATATAGCGTGGAATTCAGCAGTCTTTACACCCTCGTTGGGACCCTTTGTGTCTGGAGAGAACTGGAGCAATGAGAAAAGCTCTTAAAATCCCTGCCAGGCTCACTTGCTGGGATTTGTGCCCAAACAGAGAGAACCCCCCTACAACCTCCAGCTACCAAGGGGCCAGTGCTGCCCGGGCCAGGACATGGTGCCCAGAGCCTCTGTGCCCTGCAGCAGCTCAGGGACCTGCTGGGTGCTCCGTGAGGGCTGTTCCTGTCCATCAGGGATTTTCTGCTTGTCCAGAGCTCTGCAGCACAAGGTGGGGCCATCACAGCCTGTCTGTTTGCAAACCTCCCCCCTCCAGCTTTGAACCCACCAGCCCAACCAGGAGACCAAAAGCACCCCCATGTTCTGACATTGCTGCTTATTGCTTTAAAGGGAAAAGTCCACCTCTGGTGGAGACACTGGTCTGAAGCAAGGACTCAGCAGGTACCCACTATATTGGGAAGCAAACACAGAACGTGGTGGCAGAAGAATTGAGAGGTTTGAGCTTTCAGCTCTTGCAGGTGACAGAGCAGCTTGTCTCCTCACACCACCTCAGCTCAGGATACCCAGGTAAATCTACAAGCCTTTAAGTCTTTTCATATTTCTAAAAGAACAGGTCTTATACCTCAAGTTTAGTAAAAAGTCTTACTGCTGTTAACCTTGATTTTTTTTTTTTTTTTTTTTTTTTTTTTTTGTTCTTCACTCACCTTCTCTCAGCACTTGTTGAGCTCTCACGTGGTGAGCCTTGAGTGCTGGCTGGAAGCTGAGCATCACATGCATCAAGATCTTTACTAGAACCCAGTGTAGGTCACCACACAGCTCATTAAATAAAGGGACATACTCTGCATGCCAATTAAGAGATTAAATTATGGAACAAAGCAGAGGGAGAACTAAAATTTAAGATCCTCTTGTATTTTCTGGCAAGTCATCTGTCAACTGGAGGAGCTATTCCACTAACTGAAGCTTGTGAAGAGCCTGACATAGCCATAACCGTGAATATCTCAAATCCTCATGTCAGCTGAGGTTACTGTGAAGTTGAAATTGTACTGGCAGTGGAGTTCTCTATTGTCATGATTCCTATACAGACAGAAAGATGAGGAGGGAAAGAGCAAAAGAGGTATAAAAGTTTCCCAGCACAAGTTCAGACATGTTCTGCTATTTGTGAATAGTAAATACTATCACATATGCATCATAAATGCCAGTAAAATAAATATACAAGAACTTCAGGGGCTGTTTGTACATGCAGTATGTTTTATATTGACAATTTAAAAAGTATTTTGAAATGTTACAGTTGAAAATTTAGAGAAAAAAAAAGTAGTTCAGCTGTAATTTAAGCACACTGCTGAATTCAAGTTCAGCTGGGTGTTACTTTTGGACTTCCAAGTGGTTTGGATGCCAAAGAACTCTGTGTGTGTGTGTGTGTGTCTGTGTACACAGGCCGGGCTGCTTGCGCCCTGGCAGCAGTGCAGAGCTCAGCATCTCCCCCCGTACCAGCCCGGGCAGGGTGCAGGCAGCTTTCCCTTGCTTTGGCAAAGTTTCTCTCAGAGCACGTCACCAAAACCCTGCTGCGAGGGCCACGGAGGTGCTCTGCTTCCAAAAGCACTCTGAGGGTGGTGGGGTCCTGGCACAGGCTGCCCAGGGACCCTGTGGATGCCCCAACCCTGGCAGTGTTTAAGGCCAGGCTGAATGGGCCCTGAGCAGCCTGGTCCAGTGAGCGGCATCCCTGCCTTGGCAGGGGTTGGGACGAGGGGATCTTTAAGGTCCTCCCCAACTCTAACTATCCTGTGATTTTATAAAACACAGACACACCCACGGGAACAACCCAATCCATCTTTTCCCCTGCAAGACAACCTTATTCAACACTGAAGAAATTTCACTACACAGAAAAATAACAATTGGGGTTTTTTACATTAGAATCAAGAGGTGGTCCTCTTTTCCCATCTCATATGTGGGCTACAGTACCATATTCAGGCTGGCTTTCTATCTCAGGTTGAGTGAAATCAATTTTCTGTAGTGAACTATCTTCAACAGCCTGATGGCAGACTTTAAATACAGTTTTTTTAAACCCTAGGTTACTGCAGATGTGAGTCCTAATATTCATACAATGGCTGCACCCACCCTACAAGCCAGACAGGCAAAATTCAGTGCCTCTCTAAAATTTATAAAGCTGAATTAGCCCATTGCTGTGCCCCTACTTGCAGCTGAGTCTCACAGTGTGTTAGCTTGGACACTGAATGCACAGTAATAAATTCTGCTGTAATCCTGGCCTACAGCTGAACATGGCTGTTTGTGTCAGTCCATGCAGATTATTCCCAACTCCTCACAGCTCTGAGCTGGGAGGCTGCGTGCATGAGCTGCTGGGCCCACAGGGAGGGACCCCATAGGTGCCAGATCTGCAGAGGTCAGCACCACAGCATCTCCTTCAGCTCTTAGCAATCACAAGAGAGCTTAGTCTTCATACAAACACTGATCTTCCAATGTGACTCCAGGTACATAGTCCACGAATGGGATTGGGCTATTATAAAGAATAATTTTTAAAAAATCTTAAATCGGTTGTCACATTCATTAGACTAAAAATTTTGAAGGTCTCACACAGAGCTCATCTTCCAAGACTACAGACACCACAGGGATGGGAAGGACACAGTGTAGATCAGGAGAGATGGGAGAGAGCTCTTTCTTTTAAAAGTTAAAAAATGCAATTTGTGAAAGCTCAGACCTACTGCTTCAGGTGTGACTGTCACCCAGCCCTCATGACAACGTCTGGATGCTTTCAAGCAAGCAGGAAATACTGCTTCATGTGGATGGTGCCAGCAGACCAGGCTGACTCCTGAGGAGCAGAGGTGAGGCTGGGGGAGCAGCCCAGCTTCTTAGTCCCGCCACAGCTCACAGTGCCTGTGCCTCCTGCAGGGCAAGGACCACATCCTGCTCCTCTGCCTGCTCCTCAGCCAGCCAGCAGAGCTGCCCATGGCCCTTCAGCACTGCATCCATGCTAACACAGCCGTCCTGCTGGAGAACTGGGGAGGCAGAAGGGATCAGTTTGCTCCTGAGCCCTCTAGCCTGCCTGCACAAGGGCAGGAGTCAACAGATGTGGGTCCCCACCATGAGTTCCCCTGGGCCCTATTCAGACAAGTAGAAAAATCGCTTACCAGGCCTGTGCTGAAGATTTCTATACAAGTAAGTTCCTCCCTCAAATCTCTATTAACGTCACCACCCACCCCACTGTGAGTTGGCCAGTGGATTTGAAACATGGAGGTTTGGAGCTAACTGGAAATCAGAAGTGTTGTGCCTGTCCCAGAACTGGATCAGCAGCTAAGGAGCAGTTGCACACAAACTGTGATTTATCCTGTGGTGCCAGAGTTACTCTGTGGCTGTCACATGTCATTGTGTGAGGTGACATGTCACATCATTGTCATGCTGACATGTCACCACATTACTGTGCAGCTATCATGGACATACAGTTAAAAGCTCTTACTACAACTGTTTCCACTTAGGTATTTAGTTTCTTAAGGATTACTGACTGTGATGTAGAAATTCCTATCAATCATAATGTCAGCTCTACAGAAATTAAGCTACTTTTAGAGGAGGATTTTGAAACAAATGTAATAACACAGAATAGTGCCTATTTCTCAAAATGTGGGTTACATCCATCAGGGCAATGACACAAAAGACTAGGTGGAGACAAGGGAGGGTTCTTTCTATTGTTTTCCAGAGATCTCACAAGAAAAAAAGACAAATCTAGCTGTGAATGAAAACAATCTTGAAAACATACAATTAGTACTGCAACTGCAGAAATGTCTTTTCTAAGTTTGAAGAGAGCCTCAAAAAGAAGGTATAGAGCTATTCACCTACATCGGCTTTCATGGACCAAGAAACCAAAAACTGTTATGGCTTTTCTGCTTACCCTGCAAGCACACATGGCTAACTCACAACCTCCAGTACTGCTACAAAGCAGCTGGTGAACTCAAACCCTCAGCTGCTGCAGACACACTGTCAACCTTGCACAAATCCTTCACAACAAACCACTCCGGGATTTGTGCCCACAAAGGTTTAAAACCAGATAGATCTGGAGCTGTATGTTATTTTCTTGTAAAAATGCGTTTATTTGCACGTGAAGACAAAGGAAAAGGGCGATTTTGCTAATGGACAAAGTGTAAAGAGGAAACCAAAGCAAGGTGGGAGAACTTGTGTATGTGTATGGATAAGTGCACGTGTATGTGTGTGTGTGTGCCTGTATATGTACACATTTATTGCTTCATTTGATAACATAAAAAGCTATAACTATCTGTTTGTTTTCCTGCTCCTGAGTGGGAACTTGGCTAAGGAAGCACATAAAAACCAGGAGGCAAAGGAGAGGTACTTGTTCACCTGGAACTGAGTTCATGTGAAATTCCCTGTCCCAGAGGAGACGGAAGAGGAATTGCTATTTTCATTCAAAATAAATCAGTTTCCTAATGAAAGTGGGATTTTACTTCTTCAAATTTGGAAAGAAAAGGGAAAAAAATAAAATTGAGAGCTCTAATTTTAATGAACAGCCTTTGGTGGGATTGCACAAGGTAAAAGTAATGAAATTTAGCCCAGCTGTTTAGTTGGAATAAGAAACTTAATGTCATGTTTTTTAAATTTCCATTGTGAAATCTTATCATAATTTATACTTAAAAGTTTGTACAAATGTTTACAGTTCTTTAGTAGAGTTGTAAGCAACCTAAAAAGGTGAATTCACCTTAGGATCTCCTAAGACTACTCCCAAAACTGAGCTCATCCTCTGTAAATTCTGCCCGTCAAAGACTGTAGGACTCTGTACCACACTGCGGTGCTTTACCTCCACACACAGATGAAGCCTGAAATTTCTTGTACACAAAAAATGAGCATTTTGGCATAAACAATGTGATCAAGACAGTTTCCGTCCTCATCACTGAATCTTGATGGTTTTCTTGAACTTAGATGTAACAGTTCCCCACACACAGGATATTGTGTGTGACACAAGTGGTTTCAACTTGAAAGCTCACTCCCACCAAATGTCTGCATTTCTGCCTGAGCCAAGGAAGACCTAAACCCAACTATAGCATATTTCCAAGAAAAAGTCTTTGCTGTTATTCTCTCAGGCACAATTTGTTTCCTAACCAATGATGCCATTTAATCAAAACTCACACTAGTCTTCCTAAAAGCATTTAAAAAACAAAACAAGAAAGAAGCATTTCTGTTCCATAGCTTAGTTCTTAATCATCTAATCAAACTTGATAAATTTTCCACTCTCTCTCTCTCTCCTAAAATGAATTCTTGGCAGCCTTCAGTGAAATAAAAAAAAAAAAAAAGTTCATGTAGAAGTTCAAAGCAGCAATTTATGTTTCTGATAATTTTAAATTAATTCCTAATCTATGAAGCATAAAGAAACTATGCTTGAGATGCAGCCCACATCCAACCATATGGCTTAAGGAGACAGTGTCTGTGATGTGTGGCTGCAGATCTTTCCGTCCCTGGCATACACACCTGAAGTTCATGCCCCCTAATGTAATTGGACAGTTTTGTTTGTGAAAATGGCCTGTTCTGCCAAATGCTGAAGTCCTTGCTTTGACAGATATATCACTTTTCCAATGTGAGTGTATTTTGAAGAGAGCTGACACATGATCAAGTTCTCTTTAATATCCTTCAACAAACCTGACAGTTGTCCAGCAGGGTCTTGTGCTGCATCCAACTGTCAGCTCCTGCAGAGGCATTATGGGAAAGCTGACTGAGGAAAACAGCAGTAAAGAAGAAAAAACTGATTTATGCTTCTCTGTGTACGCAGCTTAGTATCAAAAACAAGTACCTCAGCTCATACGTATTTTAGCAGGCCTACATGGACAAAGCCTCCTTAGGCTCCAGAAAAATTGGAGAATAACCTACTTATATTTTAATATTTTATTTTAGGGATTTATTGCATGGGTCATTATAAAGCACCCAAAATCTCACATGCATGGGTGTGATCCTCTCCAAATCTGAGCTGCCTTAAAAGTAGCAATAACTGTATATTTTTTAACTGTTTGGGGTGCTTCAGTTTCATGCAGTTTTCAGAATGGTCTTTTACTTACAAGACAGGAGTCCCCATGTAAAAAGAAAAAATATATTTTATAGTATTTTGCTGCTTACATATGCCACCAGTCAGAAAGTCCATGTTTCCAGAGAGGTCTGACAATGTAAGCTTAGAATATCCTCTTCAAATTGTTATTTAGGCCAGATGTTGTCATTTTGTCACCTCAAAATTCTGTTCTCCTGAAGGAAGGTAGAGTCTGATTGCAGTCATTTTGTGTTACTTACTGAAATGCAGCTTGCAACAAGAAGGAATTGAACTGGACAAAGATAATAGCATAAGCCCCATCATCCCCACAGCGAAAGTGGCATTTGTACCTCAGACTGCAGCTGATTTCTTTGTCTGAAAACTCCCTCAGCCTTTGGCCATGTGCTGCTGAAAGACTGAGGCAGTCCTTAATGCCCCATTCCCCGCAGTGAATCCCTTTGCTCTGAAGCCTTGTCCCAGAATGGTCCCCCTGGCTGTGGGGAGCCCATGTTCCCACCTTGGGTTTAAGTTTGCACCAGCTCTGAGCCTGGTCCAAACCCATGGGTCCAGCCCCATGTGGGGAGTCCAGAGAGGCAGCCCCAGGCCGAGGGCTCGGAGCTGGAGCCAGGACTGTGCTGTAAATCCAGCTCACGCTCAGCCTGCGCGGCTGGAAACCCCGCGCACGAGCCGCACCGAGGGCGTGCGAGTCCCGAGGTTCTACATAAAAATGACAGAAGGATCCTATCAGCCACCACGACAAGTGTTATTGAAACAGCCGTAGAAGAGTTGGGCTGAACAGGAGTGCAGGAGAATGACCATGTTATCTCTGTTATTCCAGTGCCCCTTTAAATATAGTGCTGAGGTGACTGCCTACTTAGCCTACGGTGAAGGCCACACTTGTCTGCCGTGAAGTCCCATAATCTTAGTTTATTGCATTGCATGTATTGTATTTGCTCAAGCCGCTGCCTGAGGGGGTGCTTGTGGGAAATGTATCGCTTTCTGCTCCCCCCTTCCTTGCAGACTATTTAGGCTGACATTTATCAATAAATTGCTCATATTGTTATACATTTTTCTGTCGGAGCAGCGCTACAAGATTATGTGATGAGCACATTTTATCAATCTAGCAACACTTCCCTCCCCCCGCCCCCAAAGACTTTTGCTGCAGAAGTGACTGGAATGTCACAGCTCCAGCATGACCTGATTGCTAAGTCAAACCAGAGATCCAGATAGTTTTCACTGCAGCCCCCATTTCAGGAAATATTTCTGGGGAAAGCTGTTTCTGGCTCCTCTCCCTTCCCCAGGTCTGTGGACGGCAGGACTGTGTTAGAAATGCAACATGGCCCTCTGCTCCCCACAAAGCCCATAAATCTCCCACAATCAGGCGATTCCTGCATTCTGCAGTTCTGTACATTACATTTTTTCCCCCATGGGCTAAGCTGCTAAAAGCCACTGCCCTGACCTCCTGTTAACATTTTTTGTTTGTTTTATTTTTTTCCAAGGTAGCGGTATAATGACCCTATGATCAAGATCATATCAGTTAATCCTCCTTTCAGATCAGCACAACTCTTCCTCATGCATTACATTTAAATTTTCTGTTTAAAAATGCCTTTGCTTGAAAGACAAATCATTTGTCTTCAAATTTCATCTGTCAAAACCTAGACAGGCTATTTCCATAGTATATTTTTAATCTTTTTCTGAAGTTTGCATCCTCTGTTTTACTCTCCTCATTAGCTGCGCCCACAGATCTGGATTATTTCAAAATCCACTATTTTGGACAACATGAAGGAAGCTCCTAGTCACATCAGTAGAAGAATCAGAGTTAAAAACTATTTAAAAGAAAAGAAGCAGGAATTTGTCCTCATGCCTCCTGCAAAATATGTGGGACAGCCATGACCAGCCTTCTTTCAGGCCCCCTTGTCCACATACAGGTGAGCAAATTTGGGGAAACCCTATTTTGAGCATTTTGACAGAAGTTGGGAAAGCTGCTGGACAGCACACACAGTTTGCTACAAGACTTGTTTAAACACAAGATGTGGTTGGCCTTGTGAGTGCCACTCACTTTGGAAGGGGACAGAATGACTTTAGAAGATGCTAAGTCCCCAACCAGGGCAGAAAAACAATACCAAAGTGATTGAATTCAGCCATCCCGAGGGAGCTCAAAGGCACACCCAACACCCCAGCAGCCCAGTTTGAACCTTCCCTGGAGGCCACGTGGACATGGCCCAGTGCAGGGCTCGGAAAAGCTCCAGACGAGCCCCGCTGGCCTGCACTGAGGTGCAGAGTGCTTTGGACACAGGTCCAAGGCAGAGGGTGTGTGACAGCCAGAGATGGGCCTCGGTGCCACCAGCCCGGCCCTGCTCTCTGCAGTTCAATCCCAGAATTAAATACAGCGCCTCTTTGGGCTGGTCCTTGATTTACTGCACTGGTGAACAGGGAAATCCCAGTGGACTTGGCAAGAATTACTGGGGAGGTCCTCATAGAGACACTTGTCCCCAAGTGCCCACTGACTCTTCAGTGGCATGGACACATGGGCAGGAAAAATGAAAGGGTGCACCACACTTCCAAGTGGTAGGAATGGTTATAATTGAGCAGACAACCTGCTTTTTAATTCTCCAAAGTGTGGAAATTTTTCTGGAGCAGTCTAACTACTGCAGTGCTGCTGCCCCCAGCTTTAACCCAGAACTACAGAGCCTCTGCAATTATGAAGAATTACCCAATAAACTGTTTTAACTTTAAGCCTTAATGAAGAATGTCAATCCATTTCAACCAAACTATTTTCTTTGGTCCACACTGACTAGCAGACACTACTCTGAAACAAAGAATAGAATAATACTATAGCAAAAAGAAACAATGAAAGGACTCATTGGTTATGCAAATTTACTGCTGTCATTGTTTCATTATTAAAAATGTTTTGGTAAGAGCATTTTGTTGTATCAAGATTGATTGCAACAAAAAGTAAATCCAAGAGAAAAAAAATCTAAAAAGATGTCAAATACTTTTACAGAAGAATTACAATAAGGAGAGTATTTTATGAAACATGCTGACTCTTTGTTCATTCTTGATGGTTAGACACACACATCAATGAAAGATTTGTCAGAAGCAACCATCTCAGTTTCTAGTCTTCAGTGAGTTATGTGCTAACTGAAGTCTCTGCATTTGTGAAGTGTTTATGATCACTTCAGAATTAGCAGCTTCCCATGAATGTCAGATTTATGGACAATCTGTTAAATATTTGAATCAGATCTGCTTACCTGAACTAATCCATCTGAAAAAAACCCAACCATATCCTTCTCAAATGCCAAGGGCTGTGTCGTGTCATTTTGTCAGTGAGAAAGAAAACACTGTTATCAGAAAGAAATTTGCTAACAATCTGGAGGTTTGATATATAGAAGTATTTAGATTATTGACTCTCCACTGCAGCTTGTTTTTCACATTCTTAATTATTGGCTGGTATATCCTAACCGTGCATGGAAAAATAAAATCAAGTCAAAGCTACAGTTCTGAGTTTAACATTAAAATTCAAATGGGAAAATTTCCCAAATATTCAGGAGGCTGAAATAGTAGAATATATATGCAGTACATTGGATGGAATGTGCTCTGTACCAAAATCAGTAAAAAGCCTTTGTATGTATTTAGCAGAGACACTCTGCCCTTCCGAGCAGCATTTCAGAAGCATTTCACTGCAAGCATTAATGAATGGAGTCCCACAGTGAGGGACCAAATGGGAGAGGACAGGAAGAGGAAAAGATTGGGAAGGAGGACAAGATACAGGAAATTATAAAGGGGTACAGCAGAGAAGAAAGTTGACTGGATAAAAACTGACAAAGAGAAAACCACATGTGAAAGAACTGAAGCGTGTTGCAAATCACATCTCCAAAGCAGACGTGTGTATTTGAAACTCTGGGCTGAATCTTCCTTTTTGTCAATGCTGACTTTTTCAGCCTAACCCTTCTCTATATCTTCAGCTCATTCTGTTGCATTTCCATCTCCCTCTAGAATATAGGGCATTACTTCCTTAAACCTCCCCTTGAACTCCATTTTCTTCCCAAACTCATGCAACAGCTGCCTGTGCTTCTGCCTTGATTTTTACACTATTTTTTTTTCTGTAGCAGTTTATGGCTCTGTTGATTCACAACATGTACACACATTGGAAGGATCCACTCCCCCGCATTTCACCACATCTACACAAAAATCCTTAGCCATGTGAACTGCTACACAAAGCAGCACCGTGCTACAGTTGCAGTTATATTTATTTCATCTGTGATCTGATACGATCACCCTAGACTGCATCATTCCAAAAATAGTGACAGTTTCCTCGCATCATCCTTTTCCAATACTCTTGGAGACAACAATTCAGGTTGTTAGAGTTCTAGGCCATCCCACTCATTCAAAGGACCCATATAAATATTTCTTGCAAAGCACACCTGTACTTAGACTTTATATCCAACCATCAGTATATAACATATGCACTTAATCAATTTATAATTTCAACGTTTTATTATCACATCTCCCAGGGAACTGGTTTAGCTAATGATAATGAATGGTCATGACTATCACGTTACTGGGATGGCATTTGGAGGGGGAAAGAAAGAAAGGAAAATCCTACCCTCATATGACCAATGTCACGAGGTTAAATAGTACTAGAGCTCTACCCTCTTGGTTTTTAATGTGGAAAAGACTAAATAAAACATTAAAAAAGAGAAAATATGCATGAAAGGTAATGAATGGCCATTTTATTAACTTTGCCATTCGTGTTTCATCTCTGTAGGATAATAAAAGACACATAGATCAGCTAAGCTGGGATGTGATGACCACACTTGGAGCTCTCACATCCCCTGGTCTCTGACACAACGAGAGCCTCCTCCTCTCTTTGATTCAGGCTTTGGATGCTCAACAGTTTGGAAAATCATTTTGGACCACAGAAAAATCAGGCACCCAGAACAGAACTGTTAATAATTCAGGACTAAACTTTCCAATTACATATCCAAAGCAAGTAATTAACTTTCTAAAAACACAAGTTGCCATAGATGGAAAACAGCACATGTGCAGATTAGGTCTCTTAAAAATAAAACCTGAATTGCTAGGGGAAGTAACACCATTTGTTAATTCTAAGGCTACACATTTTTCTGGAACATGTTTTACCCACATGAATTTTTGTCCTTAACACCCTAATCTCTGCAGATATGCATGTCAGCAATTCCTGCCTAACCTAGCCTGCACATGCTTTTCAAGAGGAGAGAAAGAAAAAGCATCACTAACAGAATCTATATCATTCCGTAAGAAATTCACCAAGCAAACCCCTTTTCAAAGACTTTTAGCCCAAATGAAAAATTCAAGGTTTTAATAAGTTTAATAACCTTCTGATAGGCATTCAAATTTGAGGTGTTTATCCAAATACCCTCAAGCTTCAGAGAATCCCTTATCACTGCTTCAATTCCTAATAGCTGTCATTCCAATAAATATCAGAGCAATTAAAATCTCTATCAATCAAAAATATTGCTTTCTTACAGGCCTGTCATTTTTTAAAAAGCAAATCCTGATCTACCTTTTCTAACAGCTCCTGGATTTTATAGCAACATATAATAACCATCTGACTGCCTTTATTTCCATTTAACTTTTATCTTTAATGTCTCTGCCGTTTCAACCAAAATATTTATAGCATTTTTTCCTTTGCACACTTAATAATATTGTCTCGGTTTCCTGCTGCGTTTTGCCCTTCATCCGATGAGGAGGGAAGGCAAAGCCAGTGAAACCAGTTCTGGAAGAAAAAGCCAAGTTCTTCATTAGTGCTTGCAAATCTTATTGAGAAAACAAAGACATCTTCCTACCATGAAGATGCAAAAATATTTCCACAGGCAATGCCGACTATTTCAACAAAACTGGACAAATACTCTAAAAAACTCCCCTCCCTTCTCTATAGTGTCATATTACAGACTAAAATTGCCACTTCTTCTGACACAACATATTGAAACCCCTGTTTAGACCTTTCTTTTGGTGTCATTTGATTTCTCGGAGGGCAATGGGGGTTAAAAAGGCTATGGAGAAGCTTGTAGTACTTGTGACATGAAACTATGATGGCTTGGCAAAAAGATTTAGCTGCAAGAATTGGAAAGGAAATCTTGGAATTGAAAGAAGCTGAGACAATAAGCATGAGAAATTAGGTATGGTCTGTAAGTGGAGTTGCAGCAAGGACAACCAGAAAAATTATTTTTCTTACTTAATGGACAAAAAATTAAGAATTCTGCTCTTCTCATGCTGCATTCAAATTGAAAGGCAGATAACCACGAGAAAATATCACATAGCTGGCTTCTTTCCTGGAGGAAGAGGAGGCAAGCCAGGAGAAGACAAGGAGATGTGCAAGTTCTCACATGTTCTGCAGGGGATCTGACAGACCTACACAGAGCTAAGATGAACACAAGCGGAGTTTGGAAGAACATTCTCCCATTTTGCATTTACTTAAGTGCCTCTTAAGGACTCATGTACTTAAGGACATGACCAAGGAAAGATTTCCACAGCATGGTTTAGGGGAGTGCTCTTCTTTATTAGCCTTTTTTTCCTTCCACCAGGTTACGCCCTTTTTTCCATCCCTTCCTCTATCCTGCAGGTTTCAGTGTAGCCAAATAAACCCATTTCTTAATCAGACCTCTTCTATTTTGGTTTGCCTTTTTTGGATCTTCTATTTTAAGAGCAAGTCCAGTGGTTATTGCCCAGTTATTTGATCTGTCTGAGGTCCTATGGGCCCTATTTTCATCTGTAAAAACAAGGGCTGCTGAGGCAGATGACACTTAAAGGTTAAGGAGGTTGGACACTGTTTAGAGGACAAACTGTCATTCCATTATTCCCAAGCCTAAGCCAAGGTTTTGCAATGCAAATGTAATGGTTTTCTGTATATTTGGTTTATTCTGTTTCATGTTTTGGCCATTCCACACTCTCCAGAGCACTATTAAGATTAGGAGAGTTGTGTGCAGTAGTTTAAAGAATATGAAAAGAGATATTGTCCAGTGTATGAGTGAGCTTCTGCAGTCTGGATCTTTAAGTCACTTTAACCTTGAAATTTTTTTACAGATGCCAGATAGGTATTTTGGGTAAACATATTTCTTGGAAGCTCATAATATATTCAATACTCAAAATCTACTTCCTAGGTAATTTGACTGATTAAATATCCAGACACAGGCGTGTGTGTGTTTGTGCACGTGTGTTTCAAAACAAGGTACAAACTTAAAATCAGGCAGCCAGACAGATGTTTTTGGGTTGATTTGAGCCTGTTAATCATACAGTTTTATACACATAAATCTGTTGCTGTGGATTGATGTTCAGGTCTATTTATTCTGCCAGTAAAACGAAAGGTGATAGTAATTCAGTATATTGCAGCCGCAGTGATGGTGGATGTTCAGCCAGTAGGAGATTCTGCAAGCTGCAAACAAGCCCTGTACCAATCCTATCAGACAGACCCCCAGGGTATCCAGACCTCCCAAAATTTTGCTGATATAGTTATGAAATACCCCACCATTCACATCGGTCAGCTCAAACACAGGGTGACAGGACAGAGGCCTGGTGCCAGAGGAAGACAGGACCAAATCAGCAGAAGTCTCTTGTTACCCAGTCAAATGCCCATCTCCTTAGAACAATGCTTTGAACTCTGGGCAGTACATCATGTTTTAGCATCCCTTGACAAAATATTTACTGTTCCATTTGTGCACTGTTGGTCAACACAGTTTTAATTATTTCCAAGACTACTTCTCTGGATCAAGTTTTTCACTGAACCAGATTCACCTCGTGCTGATTTATTCATGCCCTGTCAAAAACAAAAGTTTCAATCCCTTAATTTAATTTAAATGTTCTTGACTGAGATCATTACAGCTTGGAGAGATGTTTAATTCAAAACTTGCTGTATCTACAATGGTAGTGATTGAGAACAGAAAATCAACTTGTGTCATAGTAGTTTGTTAGAATATTTGTTTACTCTTCAGCTGAAGCATGCTAATTACAATAAGAGGTCTTCACAAGCAATCCAGTTAGCAAATATGATTGGTTAATAGATAAGGAATGATTCATGATTAAAAACATACAAAAACAGCATCTGCAGAAGGTTATTAGACCTGGGGCCACACTGTAAAACATCAAAAATTGGGTTGCCAGGTTACTTGGGCTGCTGTGTGGATGGGGAATCAGACACATTTCCATCGTATGTACAAATGGAAACTCCCATGTGCACTTGTCTCACTGGCATTGCCATGGCAGTGGTCGTTGCTGATACAAACAATGGCCACCTCTGAGCCATGTAAATGTAGCATTTTCTCTCCTCAGAAGAGAGACCATCACAAAATCAGAAAATTTGGGAAGGGATCATAGAACTATTTGACCAAGCTGCATCCTAGAAACAGCTTGAGCTCTTTAGAGCATTTTGACTACTGTGTAAGGACTGTAAGCTCAAAAAGCTTGGGCATGACTGAAAATCAGGCATGACTCATGTCCAGTGTACTTAGTAAGAACGTGGGTTCTAGAGAAAGGATTTTCACAGGAACAGCAGCCCCTATTGTTGCCCTCTATCAGAGACTCTGACATGCTGAGGATGTACAGATTGGAGAATGGCTAAACAACTTGGGTATCAAAGGCAGATGGTATCTCATTTTTAACTGATTTGTGCAGATATGGGAAATCTATTTGTTAATTAATAAGCAGAGAAAGTCCATTAAGTATTGTGTTCTATTATTGTTAACTCAGAAATTATTGCCTTTCTTGACACAAGCCTATTTTAAGTTTGGGGATTTTGAAATGAGAAAGGATTTTGCTCTCTTTTTCCACAGTCATTGGGGACCTGTGACTGTATGTTTTAATTAAAAAAAATAAAACAAGCATTGCTTTTAGCAGGTCTTCTGTACACAAGCAGCTCTTGAGTAAATACATTACACCACAACAGGAAAATGAAGCTCATTATAACATGTCTTGTTTTGCATTTGCATCCTCACTGTGTGCACTTCTGGTGCCCCCAAGATCAGAAGGACTGAACAAGTCCAGAGGAGGCCACAAAGTTGAAAAGAGGGCTGGAGCACTATGAAAACAGGCTGAGAAATTTGGGGCTGTCCAGCCTGGAGAAGAGAAGGTTGCGTGGGGACCTTCCAGAATCTGAAGGGGCTACAGGGAAGCCAGGCACAGATTCTCCTTGGGGAGCTGTAGTGACAGCACAAGGAGCAATGGGTTCAAACTGGAGGAAATTTACATTAGCTGTTAGGAAGAAATGATTTACGGTGAGGCGCTGGAACAGTTTGCCCAGAGAAGTTGTGGATCTGTGGCACTGGGATGGGGCTGAATGGGGCCCTCCCTGGCCAACCCGGTCTAGTGGAAGGCGTCCCTGCCCGTGGCATGGGGTGGAATGAGATGATTTTTAAGGTCCTTTCCAACCCTCACTATTCTGTGGTTCTGTGATTCCAGGGTTCCCTCAGATACATACATGATTTTTGAATCTGTCACTTAAGCTCCAAATCTGCATTCCCCTGCATCCTGCCCACTCAATCTGCAGCCCTTACAGCTGATTTCCTCTTTTTTCCAATGAGTCCCATCATACTCAGATCTTTTCTCCAGCTCAGCCTACATGAGTATCTAGTCCCAAATTCTTGTATTTTTCAATATTCAACCAGCCCCACAAATGTGTAACCCCAGGAGCTCCTAGCGATGGGCACAGCTTCCTCCTGGCAGGTCTCCACCATGACCTGACCCCAGAAAACACCTTAGTCAGAGGAGGCTAAGCCTAGGCATTCTCAGCAGCCTGTGAAGCATAAACCTGAGTCAAAATTCACACGCCTCTGCCCTTAGTTTACATTGTAAATGTGAATTGAAGCATTTTATTGTAATTAGCTGGAAGGGGTACAGATTGTAGTTGTTTTATAGAAGCAAAACTATGAAATCTATAAATGTAAAACTGTTATGGAAGCCATAATACATTCAGAGCACTAAATTAAATTATGTCATAATATATAGGCCATTTATAAAAGATATAACTTCTAATGGATTTTTTTTTTAATGAGGAGTTCCAGATTGAATATCTTGGCAGCTGAACTTTTCTCCTTAGTCACAGAGGTGCAGCCTGTGACAGGATGATCCCAGCTGGTGTTCCAAGCTGGTGTCAGCAGGAGTGAGAAGCCAGGTGACTCCTTCATCTTTTCATCATCTGGAAGATGAGAAGGATGCTGCACCAGCATCCTGACCAGCCCCACAGAGCAAATGTGTGCCCGTGCCCTGAGGCAGCCCAGCTGAGCTGGTGTGAGCCTTTGCAGCTCATCTCCTGCCCACAGAGGAGGGAGGAGGCTGCCTTGGGGCTCCAACCCCTCCCTTGTCAGAAGGGAACCTGCAGAAATCAGTCCAGTGCAAACACCACAGGACACCCTTAACTCCTGCCCTATTTCTGCTCATGTGGCCATCACTCAGAAGGGTCCTGGGGGCTTGATACTTCCCTGCTGGAATCACCTGTGACTGCTGCTTTTCTCAACTCCAAAATCCAGCCTTTGTTTTGCATTCGCTCAACTCAGAGGTCTCTAAGAAGTGGCCCCGGGAGCATCAGCACATTGAACACACAAGTGACACAAACCTTTGTCAAACACTGACACGGTCTAGCTGGGGATCTCGAGCAGGGCCAGGATCTTGTAATCCTTTCCTGGGTGGATAATTTACTCTCAGAATAG
This sequence comes from Pomatostomus ruficeps, assembly GCA_013400735.1. Classification (NCBI taxonomy): domain Eukaryota; kingdom Metazoa; phylum Chordata; class Aves; order Passeriformes; family Timaliidae; genus Pomatostomus; species Pomatostomus ruficeps. Next base: position 192,020 of record VYZT01026425.1, read on the forward strand.
TCTTGATAGCTCCCTCAGGGCTTCTCTGAATATGGATTAGCAGGAGGAGGTTTCTTGCAAGGCTAAGCTCCTCACAGTGAAGGAACTGACTCCTTTCACTGATGTTAGCTGGTTCTTTGTAAAGAAAGATGGATAAATGCACAAAGCTGTGAATTGCTGAGCACAGGAATGCTAAAGTCACTGATTCCCAATGTAAAGGAGCAACATCCTTACTAGAGCTACTCAAGGATTTTCAGCTGCAATTATTTTCTCTGGAAAATTTCAGGATTCCTCCCCAAAATTTTTTTTCTTTTTAATATCATTGTTCTCAACATGCCCACCACTACCCCTGCAGTCCTCTGCTGCACTTAGCAGCAATCCACTTAGGAATGGAAAAGTTAGGTTTGCTTTTCCTTAAAATCATTTTCCCAACCAAGGAACACAAAGGTAAATTTTTCTTTGTGGATTACTTTGACTTAATTTTTTTTAAGATCACATTTTGTGGTGCTTTCCCTTGGCAGTCACTTCCTGATGGGACGAGAGACCTGCATACAACCTGTAATTTGTCCAAGCAGAAGCCTGTACAGTAAATGTAATGCAGAAAAACATGCGGTTCTTGCAGGTTCTGAAGCAATGTACAAAGCAAGACGGTGGACTAAAACCTACTAAATCTCAATCCCACCCCCAAAGAGGTAGAGGGATCTTAGGCCAATCTATGACCAAAGGCCAGTCTATGATTTCCTGTTTCTGCCTGTGCTATCCCATTCTTTTGAAACCAAGTTCCTACGTGCAAGAAGTATTTGTGCTTTACATGTGCAGCACTAACACACTGGGACCCTTAAATCCCCTGCAGCCTCTAGGAGGGTCTCTATGCCATGGGAGCATAATACACAGACCCCACTACCCCAGGAACTCCGTTTACAGCAGCCAAGGTGACATTGCAGACAGGCGTTTTATTTTCTGGAAAGTTTTCTTTTACACTTCAAGTGCTGCACTTGATGGTTTATTAAAGGGTTTGCCAGAATTAGCTTTGTCTAAACAGTGGCAATAAACTTTACCACTGGCCCTTTACCCTGAGAGATTTTGCTTTTTCCTGGGCAGTGCTATCCAACCCGCCTGTTTCCCACTGCGACTTTCCCTTTGTCTGGGCTGCGACACATTTGTGACTAAACAAATAAACAGCATCAGTTCAGGAGATGGATCTCCAGACCCAAACTCCGGAGTAAATTCCATAATCAACCAGGCTGAATGATGCTTTCAGCAGGCCAAGGCTGATACTCTCCATAATTCACATTCCCTGGGTACGCTGTTCCATAATAAAGCTTGAATGTCAGGCGTGTCAGCCAAGAGCTAACATACCTGTTTGAACCAGTCCTGTGCCAATGGAAACACAGCACCAACGGAAAACATTTAGCCCACTGTATAATTGTAAATGGATTCTTTTTAACCAAATGAAGAATAATCACTTATACATGAGCACACAAATATGTTAAATGTTAATATATAATAAAGCCTTAAACCACTCCTAGCTGGCATGTTCAGAATAATGTCACTGTAAATAAATACATTGAAGAGGTTTTGGAGTCCAAGACATTTTTGCCCATCAGTAGTATTGGTTTAACAGGACAAACTTTCATTATATTCTGACATTTGGTACATACAGTACGTTGTTTATGCACTAAATGTCAGAATATAAAGATGGTTTAGCCCTTTTATTTATGTATTTAAGGGTTATTAATTTAAGAGTGACCTTATTTAATCAAAACTGCTGTTTAATAAAAATCATGTTCACAGATTTCAAAATAGAGCTTTTGGTTCTGAAGAGACATTAGTTGTTTAACACTCAGATATGTGCTTAGCCTTCCTAAGAATCCTTTTTTCCCCTCTAAGCCTGCAACTCCAGCATGCACAGTGGTTTAATCGTATATTGTTCTCTGAGTACTAACCCTTTACAAATCATATGACATAAAAAGAAAAATAAGTAACATTGTAAAGACAGTAATGAGAACTGTTGAGCTAAAGTGCCTCTTAAAGAAATCCTAATAAATTCCAGAATTTCTAGTCTTCTGGCAAGCTTTCCATTTAGAATAAAATCAATGATCAATGGTTGCAAACAGTCAGCATCAGGCTTGCATGCCTCCAGAGCAGAAAAAACTCATAGACGAAAGATGACATTTAAAGGAAAAAAGCTGACATTGACTCCATCACTGTCATTGCTTCTGCCATAAAGCAGCTTCAAATATTAAAACATTTTTCATCTGTGCTGCATTATTGGCACCAGAAATTGTTTTCTCTCTGTCTGATACTCACTTGAACTGCAGCAGAGCTCCCCAGAGACTCCAGATTGTTACCAAGGCCTCATAACATATTGGCAGTTGATGTGGTGGTGTTCATGTACACTTGCCACTCACAAAGGAGCCTCCCCCTCCCTCCACACTCACAGGAAAAAGAAAATGCTCCGACAGGAATTTCAGTCAAGTTCAATGAGTTCACTGACTGGGATGTAGGAGCAGGTGTGCCTCATTTTGAGTGGCCTCCCTGAACTCCGTGTGGGTTTGGCTGTGGGGCTGAGGCGGGAGCCTACATTGTCCACGCTTCTGATTTTGTGCCAGTATTTTTAAAAGCTGACCATCTGAATTTTTTTTTTTTTCAAAATCTCTGCCCCCCCTTTGCATAAATGCCTCTTAATTCGTCTCACATTCTGTGCTCAAGCTGTTCCCAGGTAAGTGTTTCACAACTCAATGGGAAAAGCAGAGCTTTTGTTGATCAGAGCACTTACAATCTGTCACTGGGAGGGGTGGCAGATTTAGAGGCACCATGGAAAGTCTTTGCTTACTACAGGATAATCTTGGCATAACTTTTAATGCAGAGACACCAGTAGTACATAGGTCAGTGAGAACTGGTAGGCAAATAAACCCTAACTAATGCATCAGCTCACAACAGAAATTAGGCACCTAAACCTCTATTAGTGTTTAAAACACCACTGAAATGGATGAATACGCTGTATTTCACGTCACTAACAAAGCCCCACAAACCCAGTATGTTGTCAAGTACTGGTACGCACTCAGTTTATGAAAGATGACACAATTAAATGCAGCTTCACATCACCAAAAATGATTCACGCATCCTCCTACTTGCAAGAAGACTGAGCCTTTCATGAACAGAGGCTTCTGTCAGAAGCACTTGCCCAGGATCTAACGCTCAGAAGGATGTGAGGCAGCAGCACAGGTGAGGCAGCTCTGCCTCCAGTCCCTTTTGTGCAGTACAACCATCACAAAGGCTGGAGCCTGAGTCACCTTTGACTTACTATCAAGTGAAACAACAAAGCAGAGCAAAGACGACTGTAAATTATTTTCGGTTATTTTCTACTGTCTTTACCCTCCTTGTCAGTGAATACACCCACTTGGACATTCCAGGTGTAAAACAGAATGAATGCTGCAATTTGCAACTCTGTCCAGCAATTTTTTTAAGAGCAAGGTCTCTGCCCTGTGACATATAAGCAGCATTGTCCACCAGACCCTTTGAGACTATTTGCAGTTATGGGAAAGCAAAAAAATTAAGGCTCAGGCTGACAGGAAGCAAAGATTTGCTCACTGTTCACAACTTCACCACCTTCATCCACCTTTTGACCAAGAGAGCCAAGGGACTGCTACTCAAAACATTTCCAGCAGCTGGGGCATGACAGCACACAGCAGCTGACTGTGGTCTCTGAGCCTGCAGCACACCTCAGCTCTCACAAGCCATAAACCACTAATGTCAGCATCCCTCACACTGCCAGGCTGGGAATTGGCCTGCAATACTGCTCCCAGTGCCGCACTGCTCCTCGTGCCATATTCCTCCCAGTGCCACACTGCCTGGCACCAACCAGTGCCACAAACTGACACAACTGCAGAGCAAAATGTGTCCCTAAGGGCCTGTCCTGCTGCTTGGATGGCAGTGCTGCTGCCTCCTGGCTACAAAGAGGGGCTTGAGCTTCCGCTACCATTATCTTGCTGTGGTGCTCTCACCCCTTGAGACAGACTTTTAAAAATCTGGACAACTAAGGGGCTTAAAATGGTACAAACACATCTAACCTGTCCTCTTCTAGAATAGAAACCCTGGAAAATCCATGCCCAGCTTGTCCCTGGGGCAAACCATCTCACACATGCTTGTCCCCTTCCTGCCTGGCCCAGGAGAAGGCCCAGACACTGCAGCCCTGTGCCCTCTCACACCCTAGGACTTTATTGTGCAGCCCATTTTGCGAACCAAGTCAAGCCACAAAGAGCAAATGTTGCCAGTGGTGCTGCTCGGGGTGTCAGGGAACCTCCCAGCCATGGATAACAAAGTCTGCAGGTACCAGTGCCCAAACCTGCAAGAGGAAAGTCTGTTTTACCAAGCTGAGCAAGCTCTGACAATGACAGGGCCATGTCTTTGTCTTTCCATCATCTGTCCCAAGCACAGGCAGTTACGTGCTTTTCCCTGGAGATGCTGGAGACCTGGCCAGCTGCACAAAAGCCATGGAGAAAGGAAAATGCAGTACAGCATTGAACAGCATCAGTTAACTCCTACCATAGGAGAAGCAAGCCAGAGATGGAAAAAGCTATATTGGAGCATCGGATGGTGTAAGGGACAGCAAGGAAGGTGAGAGCAGGATGCTTTTTGTTGCCAAAGGGTTTGGTTTGTCTCAGAAGAAGACGTCCAGCATCCCTTCCTTTGGGATTTGTTTTTTTTTTTTCACAGTGTCACTAGGACACAGTTTCCTGGAGACTGACAGCATTAAAAAAATTATAGGGTTTCAGTCTATGAAAAGGAAGTAATCATTTGCCACAGACCTTTTACTGGATATTATCTCATGAGTCATGACCCATATCAAGAGAGCAGCCGTTGGAGTCTGACTTGAAAAGCGAGTGGTTGGTAATGTTCCCCATATATTCCTGCAGGTAACAAGTGATATTTAACTGAGAAGGTCTGTATAACTTGGCTTGCTGGCCCTTTTAACTCAAGTAACTGCCTGAGAGTGAATGACAGACTAGAGAGATTGTATTGAAAACAAACAGAAAGAGAAATCAAATAAAAAGTATCTGTGTGGGTTGTTTTATTGTGGAAGTGAATGACAGCATTAGGATTTAGACCTCCTAGTTTAACACATCCTGCCTTCCCTAGTTTAATAACTATACACACAACTAAAAGACAGCATATAAAAACATGTAGCGATTTACTGGATCAGGGTTGCTGTATTTGGATTATCAGGGCATTTAGGGGAAAAAAAAAAAAAAGACCACACAGGGAGACAGCGCAAAGAGCCTCTCCACAACCATCTGCCACAACATCACGTAGCTCTGTAAACTGACAGACACTCCTTTAGCAGGGCCCAGGCACGTCAGATGAATCAATCAATCAAAAAAATTCTTATGAAACTTAATCACGGAGGGTCGTGTTAGGGAGTGGGGAACAGATTAAATTACCACGGTATTAGATACGGGAAATGATTTCTGTCAAAACCATCTTTACTGCAATTATAATATGTTAATTATGTATTTCATTAAGTAAGTGGATTAGAGTCTGCACAGATGAAATCACGCTGAAGGCTTTGAATCATTTGCTGAGCGGTGTGGGAGGACTGGTGTGAATGGAACTCAGTTAATTTTGAAAACTTTCACATGCTAAACATGTCCCCCCCCCAAGTGCAGGAAATAAATGCCTCCCAGATTGTTGTGTAAAACATCCAAAGACCACATTAATTTTAGTGATGTAATCAGATCATGGCTGATGTGGTCCAGGAGCTTGTCAAAGATGCCATAAATGTGTTCGTGTATAACGAAGCTGCACTGTTTCTGAATCTCCCAGCCTCCGAGGGAAGATAACTTGCACAGGAGACCAGATTTCTTTTTGTCTGTGCTCCAGAACAGAGCAGCACCCAGCACAGAAGGCAATCAGAACCCCCCTTATTATAGGTGCTGTATAGTCATGTGTGCAGCTGCCAGCACAGGCTGACTGCAACACTTGGGCTGCAAACACGCCGGAGCAGCACAGCTCTGCAGCACCCTGCATCTTTTGTGCTCCTGCCTGTTTCACATTCGATGGCAAAAAGGTGCTGGTTTCATAGGAAAGGGCTACTTAATGATGTATGAGCCGTAGCCCTAGTGAGCCAGTAACTTGCCATGTGTGTCTGAAGGGACTCATGCTGGGTGACAGCTACTGGTGGCAGTAGAACCAAGCTGATTTACACCAGGGGAGGATCTGGCCCAACACTGTAATCTTTATATTTTTCAGAACAGATTATTGATGTCTGTAGGTACAGCAAGAAACCACCTGCAGAAGCGGTGTGCAAACCTTTTCCTAGTTTGAATTCTGTGTGAGTGAATGAAGAGGAGAAGTGGTTCTGTCTCAGTAGCTGGATGTTCCTTGTGCATTTAATGCTGTGTTCTTGACAGAGAAAAGAACACAAAATAAGGGAAGATCATGGTAACTATTGTTCTCCTCACTCCCCAGTAACTTAAATGGCTCATTTTAGAGGTTTATCTTGGAAAGGCAAATTAATGAATAAATAAAAATAAATGTGTCAAGCTATAATTAACAACAAGATTTGGGCATCTTGTCATGGGATTGTACTCTTAGCAGTAGGTAACCTTTCATTCATAGGAGACTACCCCACATATTAAAAATAAAAGGACATTCAGTGTCACAAAGGAATAAATCTTCCAGCTCTTGCATATCCCTCTTTTCTTGGGAATAGCTTCCAGGGTAGCAGAGTTGTTTAAAATATATGTGAAAAAATAAGAGCAAAATAATTAATTTTAAAAAGAAGAACATATACAATATACATAAATTTGCCTCATCCCAATTATTTAGTTATCAGTAATAATCACAAGGGATTTAAAAGGAGGAAAGAATCTGAGACAGCATAACACCCTGCATGGAGTGAACGTTGGTGTAAATGACTGGAAAAGGTTGGCTGATTTGATGAAAACCCAATCAGACTCTCTAGGGAGATATTACTTTCCTCATTATTCCACTGATTGGCCTTATTTCATCTGAAGAATGCAGCACATTCTTTACAGTGCTGGCAAGCCTCTTTAACAATATCCAAGGAAAAAAAGCCCTATCACCTCTGTAATCGAAACAACAAGGAAATTAACCAGAGTCCCTTTCCTCGGGGAACTGCTACAGAACCCCCCAAAATCTCCCGATGGATTGGCACCGTGAAGCTGCGAGGCAGAGGGGGTGGGATTTTCTCAGATTTGGCACACAGCAAAAGCCTTTCATAAATTTGCTAAAAGCAACTAAAACAGCAGGCTCAAGCCATAACTCCTCCCTCTGCACTGGAAAAAAAAATAACACTCGAGTTGTTTGCTTGTAGCAACCTAATCCTAACGAACAGTGACATAATTTACTAAGGGAGTTCGTTCTTGTGATACGAAATTTGTTATGCCCACATCACTGTGCAGGGCTTTAGAATAAAGCAGCAATTTCAAGTACAAAACACACTTGTGAAATTCAGTCTGAGAACTGTGTTATCAATGGCCTCAAGCTTGCAATAACTGTTAATTAAGTGTATTTTTCATTATTCTTTAGCAAAGAAGCAAGATTTAATGATGTAAGTTAACAATAGATGATAATTTAGAGTAGTGACAATAGTTTAATTATTCACACACATATAAAAGTTAACTTCATAACTTATTTCTTTGTAAGAACAAGTTCATTTAAAATATTTTGAACAGCGCATACAATCACCACATATGGTATCTTGCCACACCATTTTTGTAGATACAAGTCAATTTGCTACAGAAGCATCTCCTCCAGCAGCAACACAGGAAAGGAATTCTTAGCCTTAATTTTAGTTGTTGTTGTTGTTTGGTAGGAGAATTGACTTTACTAGCGACAGATAGCAGTGGGGCCACTTGGTCAAAAACTGAGTCAGAGTCCCCAAACAATGGGCCTCAATATTGCCTAAGCAATTTCCAAACCTTCCACCAAGGCCTTTGTTGAATTACAGGAAATACTGAGGGCAGAGAACAAAATTACAGCTTATGATAAGCTGGAAAATGGTGCTCAAAACCTACTTGAACACCAACTTCTGAATACATTTGAGTGTCTTGAGACCATCAATATCCTAAACTAAATCTAGATTAAATGTAGTCAAGAGCGCTTCGTAAGGAAGATGTTTCTAGTGTTTGTAACAGAAAAATCAAAGGGGCTATCAGTTTGACTCAAAGACTGTGAGTACCCAAGAAAATTATAATTGTAGTGCATTTAAATATAAAATTATTCCAAAGAACCACCTATTGAGTAAGCACTAATGGTTCATTCTGTTCAACCAATTCTTCTGTTACAATGCTGTATTTTGTACATTTTGTTCTCCTGGCAATGGACAAGCCTAGGCACCCAAATAGCCAGCAATTTTAGACTGGATTTCCTGATTGGGAATGTGGAGATGTTCCTCAGTTATCACTCAATAAAACCTCTCAAAAATGTCCATTACATAGAGAATTAGAACTCAGTAATAGTATGCAGTATCTATTTTCAGCTGACTCTTTGATTTACTGTTTTCTCCAACACTGTGTCTGAAAGCTGCAGGGATAATATGCTGGTAGCTTGATCCACTGGCCCAGTCAGGCTGGTCTTTCTCTCTGCTAAGATCACATTTTAAAAGACAGGTTTTAAAAGACAGATTTAAGACAAATTAAAGATTTCATGGTGTCCTAAACCATAAAGAGCTATGACGGTCTTTATTTTAAAAGAAATGTTCCTTCCCTCAAGACAGAAACACTGAGAAAAGAAAGTCACTGTAGATGCACCCTCTTACACCCATAAAATAGCAGCTGAGGTGGTGGAAAGGTTAAGATTATGAAGAATGCTACCTTTTGCAGGAACTTGCCTGTTTTGCAGGAGTTTTGTTTCTAAGCAGGGCCAGCTGAAAGTGAGGTCAGGCCAAGCTCCTCATTTGACTTAAGCAAGCATAATTGACACCCACGTTTTGGGCTCCCACATCCCTGAGGGTGCTCTTGGGAGGCCCCTCAAGTTTTGAGTGGTTGCAGAGTAATGATGGAAATGTGGGAGCCATTACATTCCTGCTCTGAACTGGCTCAAGTGCAATTAATTACGCCTCTTTCTCCTGCTGGATTCACATTACCCTGAAAGCCAGTGCATTTGTTCTTCCAGCAAACACAAGAGCCTTCTTTTTGTCAAGCTTATCAGAGTCACACAATTCTTCAGTATTGAATCTTCTTGGACTGAACAAATATTCTGTGTATAACAGAGCCAGAAAATGTGACTAGCTCAGGATATGCTTGTCCATCAGTGCACTGGAAGCAAGGAGAGACACCCTGACCCTTGGATCTGTGTTTAGGGAAGAACCTTTGTTAGAAGGTGGTGCCCACGTTCTGGAGCCAAATATCTGTTTCTTTATACTAAAACACTGCTGCTTTTAGCAATATCAAGCTCGGTGCCCTGTGACTGTCTATAAAATTCAGAGGATAAGACAAAATTCTCTGTTTTGCAAATGACACTTATTGGGAGCTGCTGAAACCAAGATATTTTAAAGGATGAGCTAAATAAACCAAAAGATTACCATGCTATCAAGAAGCAGCTCCTTTCCTTTCTAGCCCTCAGAGGAAAGAAATGTGAAGGAAAACCTCAGGATGAGTAGAAGTGGAGGACGTAAGGAAAAAGAGATTCAGTACCACTGAGTACATCTTGAGGAGAAGACCCGAGCAGCTCTGTGGCTTGTGTATATCCTGGGGCGTCCACAACCTGCATGTTCCTCTTTTATTACTTTGGTTCGTTTTAAGACAAAGAAATAGCTATTCCTGATCACTTGCAGACACATTTTCTCCAGCAGGCTTTGAAGGTCACAGCCACCATCCCCACTCCAGTGGTGATGTTTGCCCTCACACAATAGCTGAGCTGCGGGTGATTTAGAGGCTTGATCCCTCTGTGGAGACAGCTCTGCGGGGTGTTTTGCAAGCCCTGGTCAGCTGCCATGCCCTCCCCTCCCTGCCCAGAGGCTCTGAGGAGGAGGCAGGCACAGCAACAACCCTGAACAAGATCCCTTATCTGGAGCTGTGTTCCTCACGGTCCCGGTGCCTGCAGCTCAGCCTTTGGGCAGCCCTTCCTCACATCTGCGGGCCGGCGGGCGATGCTCACCTCCCCAAAGACACGCCATTAACCACCGATGTTCTCATCAAGAGAAAGACGCTTTTATTTTCCCAAGAAACAGATGTGAAAACACATTCCAGGATACTGTAAAGCAGCGATCTCCCAAGACCACACCTTGAGCTGCAACATTGTGGAGAATTCCGCTGGACAAAATCACCCTCTACCTCTGAGGGATCCAGAGTGCTGCCTATCACTTATTTATCACACTCTTCACTAAAGAAGCCTCATTTTGTAATGATGGAAGATTACAACATCTGATTACATTGCACATGACAGAACTTGTGTCCTATCCACAAAATGTTCCAATTAAATACGGCAATCAAAAAAATCCCAACAAAAAACCCAAACTGAGATAGTTCATAGTTCATCCAATAGTACAGAAACCAAGCCACAGCATCAACAACCTTAGCAAATACAGCAGCTGAACTGCCTGTACAAAATGTTCATTCAATTCAACTCCATCTCAGCTTCTGAATTTTAAATTAAACTAAACCAAAATATGCCAAATTAGAATAACCTCTGAAATTCCCCCTATATAATTTATTTAGAATTTCCATCTAAAATTCATTAAAATCACTAGCTTGAGCAGAAATTCAACCTTCAGCATAGAAGGATGTACAACCGAGTAAAGTCATTTTTCCTGTTTCATTTAGGTATGGTGTTTGGCTCCAGTGTTACACAGAACATCTCACTAAAGGACAAAAAAAAAAAAAAAAAAAAAAAAAAAAAAACCCCAAACCAAGAAAAACCTCTTGCTCTCCTGTTGAAAAAATAATAATTAAAAAAACCCGGAAAAATCAACCTCGTTTCAAGCCTTGTGCAGTCATTTATGTAGTTCTTGTAGAACTCAGTCTGACTCACCTTCTAATCCTCCCCAGCTCTCATTTACCCCAATAAACAGAGACTGACTCCCGTGTCCTGATTTGGTGTGCTGAGCTCAAAATGTGTGTGGTATTTGAAGAAAGCTCTCTCAGATCTGTTTTGGGTGAGGCAAAGTGCTTTGAGACCTGCTCCTCGCTAGTAAAAAAAAAAATCCCTGCAATATGTGCTGTCCAGTTCCCAGAAACGGGAACAAAGCTAAATTAACCTGTGCTGGTCAAAAGGTTGGTTCCTGGAGGCTGTGTGAGCTCTGTTCTTGTTAAATGCTGCCAAAAAAAAAAAAAAAAAAAAAATCAAAATGACATTTTTCTATTCTTCCCCAAGTGGTCTTAAAAGATAAACAAAGAGATGAAGCCAATGGTTCTAAAAATATTTGGCCAGCAACGCAGCCAATTTTAATTTTTGCATACTGATAACGTGGTTGGGCAGTTTAGAAGCCATGGAAATATCAACCTCCAGTTGCTTCTGAGTGGTGATTTCAGACTAAACCCAGCTTTCAGTCAAATCAATTAAGCTTGTCTAGTTTTTCTTTGAAGCCTGGGAAAAATCACAGTTTTTGACCAACTGCCATGGAAAACTATAAATCAGACTATGGTCATTGAAAGTTAGGTTCACCATATGGTTTGTAAACCTGGAGAATCACTGATGCGTTTTGAGTTTCTGATGAAATCTGAAACATTCGCTGGTTTCACATGGTTTCAGATTTCCTTGCAAATATTTTAAACTCCCCATTCTCTCAGAGCATAAATTCTTTCATTCATTCTAGAATGTGTTGGGAGAACACAAAGAAAATTTAAGATTAAAAAGAAGAAAAAGGTAGAAACATACAGTTTTCACAACTGTGTATGCAACCAGCTTAATGACCCAGACAAATGCACTTAATTAAGCATTTATGTGCACGATTACCCAGTTTGTGAATAAAGTCTTTACAACTGCATGTAGGAACCGGATGTCAGATGTGCCTAGACTGTACATAACCTATGGTAAAACTGACCTTAGCAAAACATGGCCTTCAGCTTAATCAATTGTTTTATCTATTTCAAGGCGTGTATAAAAAGTCAGATATATTCAGCACATCAGCTCGGTGTAAAACTCAACAGCCAACCTGGGAGGTTGTGTTTTTGTTTTGCAAGATTGTCAGTGCAACTTGCTGTAGGTGTTTGGAAGCTGAGAGAGGATTTCTTTTTTACAGCAATGTATGGAAACTTTAAAAAAAAAAAAAAAGAACAAAAAACAAACCAGCAGTCTTTTTCCATTTTGGTGAGAAATAGTTAATGTTCCATAGTCTTTGATTTATTTATTAAAAGTATTTTACCAGGAAACACAACAGAGACAGGCCTTCTCATTTACAGTGAGACCCCAGAGAGCAGTAAATTTACATACACAAAGGACTAGCATCAACCCCTGAACCTTTAATGTTTATTTTGATAGCCCACCCTGCTGGTAAGGGCTTTTGTTAAGAAGCCAGGTACAACAAGGCAAGGATCCAAACAAACAACACTGGTAGCTTTGTTGACCAGGTCATATGATGTCCTGCCCTTGAACAGTACCCCTTGTCTTTTTACCCTTTGCCCCTGGAAAATGAAGTTAGTTAGAGTCCCTGTGGCAGATTTAGCATTTCCTTTCAGTGTCTGCCAATCTATCAAAATTCAGCTACCGCTGTGAACCCATCAACTCAGTGCAAAAAAGAACAAGGCTTACCACGGACCCCCTCAAAGTAGCAATCATTTATCCCTTCCTGAACTTTAGCTGACCTTTGTAAGCACGCTAGCAGTTGAAGCATGTAGCACCTTGGCGGGGACGATCGAGGCTCTGGGTTTTTCTCTCTCCCCACTCAGCCCCAAACCCGAGCTGTTATTTCATTTCATCGGTAACTGCCTTGCATTTAGGAATAACCACGTGAAGGGAAATAAACTCTTCAACAAGAGGATGCAATTGTGCAGCATCGTGCAAAAGAACAGGAACAAATATAAATACTCTGCATTTCGGGAGCCAGTTAGCATCACTTTGTGGAGGAGATAAACAAAACAAGTGGATTCCATTCACAAAGATTTATCGGAGGGAGGAGGGGAGATATTGTTCGCAGGACACAATGATGCATTTATATACAAATAATTGCAAAGTAAAATGAATCATAGAGAACATTCAGCTCCAAAACTGAGACTACCACACAGCTACAATATATTGGCTAAATATTGCGGTGGGTTTGTTTTATTTTTTAAAGCAGCAGGAAAATCTAGATTGCAGGAAGGGTTATACACAGTGTAACTCCCACTGTAAATTTAAACTGACCTAAGGGACATAATTACATACATCTCATCATGAGACAATATACTTTTTATTTGTTTGAATTTTATTTGTATTGGTGAAACTGACCTGAAAGTGACACAAGTTTATTAGAAAAAGGACTCTCAAAAACAGAGTGGGCTGGTCTTCTTACTCAAGATGGATGTGCCAACTTCTAGTATGATTAGAGAAATGGATAACTCACTAACATCTGTGCAAACTACAATAAAAAGGGATTTAGTGTTACCCCAAGGAAGGTAAAAGAGGCTGTCTGTCCATTAAACGCTTTATTACAGTGCCAGCAGCTTTTTTCTAACTCAGTTATTCCTGCACAGAGCTCAGCACTGTGACTGCCTGTCATCCTTACCAGACAGTGCTTGGGGCTTCGCAGTTTTTTTGTGCAAGGTAGATGACAATCAAATGACTCATTGAGCAGGGAAAGCGCCTGACCCCTAGTGAAGGATTAACTACGGAAAGTGAGTGTGATCATGTCACACCATTACTTAGAATTTTCACAGTCAATTTCTGAAAATATGAGATAACTCCTTAAAGAGACAGCTCTTTCAGGAAGCGCTATGAGCCAGCAGAAATTCCCTTCCAGTACAAAGGCAGACAGTGCCATCACAGAGACATCTGCTTAGCTGCTCCGTGTAAACCAAACACCACCCTTCTCATCTCAGCAGACAAGGTTAAGAGCGAGCAAGACAAAAATCAGATGGCTTAGGCCATTGAGGTAGTCGAGGCAGAAAGCGAAGTGGTAAGAGAGAAGGCTTAAATCCTGTGTGGTGACGCAGGCTCTGTTTAGGTTAACACAAGGACTTTTAAAACGTGAATGTTAAAATCTCTATGCAAACACAGGTGGGCATGGCATGGGATGCTTCTTTTATATGAAAAAAGCAAACCCTCACAGCATAGCACACGAATGCAACTGCCCAGAGACTGCCCAACAAATCCACGGAAAAGAGCAAATGTTTTGCTTTGCTTGCAAACACATCCTGTGTCACAGGCCGGAACGCCTGTACCTCCGTGGCACAGCCGGACTAATGCAAGGAAATCTCAAGACAAACCACAGAAATACTGTTGGGTTCACCAGCAGCATTAAGCCCCAGCTTGTTGTCTCTGTGAACCTATTATCACTTTCTCACATTAAAACCCCCTCGTGGTATAGGAAGAGAGGCTTGACCCATTAATCAGCAAATGAAGGGCCCATTTGCTCTGTTTTTACATAACACATTTTTTCATGCACAGTTCTAAATGTGAGATTCATCAAGTTTCCACCTAAAAAAAAAAAAGTAATTCAGCCTAAGAACCTCAAAGCTTGGGCGTGCCAAAATGAGTTAACATCTGCTGCTGCCTGAATCTAATTGAAATGATTCATTATAAAATTTACAGATCTGCTTAATGATTTTGTATTTCTTTTTCAGAATCACCTTGTTCATTATCTCACCTTAGGTAAGCTGAATTCAGCAGTGCTCTATTCTCCCTAGCAGGCTGGAGTTTGTATACAACAATTCCAAATAAAAGGAGGCTGATTTTTTCCTTTGATATTGTGTTTGTGATTNTATATACTCCCTCAGAGAAAAGCTCCATTATCATCGAACAGAGACCCATTAGGGGCACCTTGGAAATTTGGACCCTTTTACTAGAATCGGGGCTTAAATAGCACTTTAATTTATGGCAGTTTTCTGGCTGATGGCATTTTTGCTCTCAGGTAAGGTCATCCCAATATATATCCGTTTAGAGAAAGCCAACATGAGAATCTTTTTATGCTTTTTTATTTTCGATAGCCAACTACTCAGCTGCTAAAATGTAAGTCACATACAGAACGTATGCATGCTTGATTCTACACTGTTTTTTAAAGGGAAAATGCTTTATGTGTGTGGAAAAGAGAAAAGTGAAAGAAAAAAATGAATAAGCATGTGAATAATTAGATCAGAGATAGATGCCACCTTTTCTCAGTGTTGAAACTGTGAGGAGAAAAAAAGTGCTACCATATAATTGACATAATTGATCTATTTTTTTCCCTTTTTTGCTGCAGTAATTTTTTATGCATGCCATTGTTGCTGTTATTATCCAAGATGTGATCTTGTGTGGTTGATAATACTGACTAGATATGAATACTGGTAAGTACCAGCCAATCACAAATCTATAGTGTCTATTTCTGCATCACCAGGTGCTATCTCATGGGAAATATCCTCTTTTTTGGCAGGCACACAGCGCTCTGCATTATCTGTCATTTTCATTAGATTCAAGCTACAGCTGAGCCAAAAAGACTTAGTTCTAGCATATGTGCTCAAAATGGCCAAGATGAGATTGTCCAAATTCACCCTTTCAGGATTGTATTAGAAAACAACTGGAGCTAAAGCTAAAAATTAGAGCTAGCAAAGTATCTGAATTACATTTGGGAAACTGCAAACACCATAAGCTCAAAAGATTTCCAGCTTATCACAGTCATCACCTCCAAAAGCTCCAAGGAGCCTAAGTCAGCAATTTCTATGTTTTTCAACACTTCTTTTGTACAGACTAAATGTGATGATGTCAACAAAGAAGAGCAAGGACATCACAAGAAGACAAAATCCTTCTGTTTTCCAGTGGCTCAGAAAACCACAGCTAGAGCCACTGATTACATGCAAATGCCATATTTAATAGGTCAATGTTATTATATTCTGAGTCAGCACTAATGTATTAGTTGGGACTGTTGTTTATTAATAATTCTGTAGCTAAACTATATGAAATGGGACCATGAGCCTTTCTTCAATTACAATAAAATAGTAATACTGTATCCTCCATCTAATGAGGACAGGCTTAATTGGGATGGTTGCTTTATTAAGATACCTCCCAGGAAACTAATTTGGTATAATGTTAGTGAATAGCTGTGACTGCTGTTTAATTGGGATGGTACTAACAAAAACTCTCCTTAATGGGGATACATTTGGTCAGTACCAAGGGGTTAAGTGATACTTAACTTGGTGTTAAATGGGTGTGAAATTCTGAGTTTTGTTCTTTTAATGAAGACATAGCTAACTAGGGGTCAGGCAAGTAAAACAGGCAGGAAAATAAAATTCTATCACCATCATTTTTGTCCTCTCATTTCATTGCAAGAGCTTTAAAAATGGCAAATGACTCCTTGGTAGCATTCATTCAGTTCCTCAGATATAATCTCCATATTCTGTTAAAATTTATTAGTCTCTGGCTTTCAACCTAGTACGTTTTCCCTGAAAGAAGATTTCACATGACTGAACTCATGTGATTTCATCTTGCATTTAGGAAGCATTTCTAGGTGGTCACTTAGCCAAGGGCTACAAAGAAGCCTTTACCCCACTTAAATCTGTTTTAATTCCACGAGCTGAAGCATGAGTCTTCTGCTACTCCTATTCAAAGGGATGGAACTGGCAGGAAGGCTCAAAATGAAAATCAAAAGCCATACCCATGTCAGCTCTCCCGCAAGCCATCCATATGCATGAGAAAACGTATTTGTAGTAAAGTTCAATCTCCTGTAACAAGCAAATAGCTTACACAGACCTTCCTCCTGCATGTAAGCCTTTTACTCGGGAACCAGGGAAGCAGAAACAGGAACTTGATCTCAGCGATCAACACAAACATAGGACGTTTCCAACAGCAGTGCACCTACCAGCATCTGTGGTACATATTAGCTAATAAATGTTTTATACTGAGAAGTTTTGGTCTATGGAATGTAAACCCTTAATTATGAGCTCTACACCACATCTAAAACATTTATCAACCAATATTGAATAGCAAACATCTGTAAAAATCAATCTCTTTTTGTGGCTCATTTGCAAACCAAGGAAGAACTAAATTGTGCATAATAAGCACAAAAATGATCAGAAGATCTGCAGAACTGGCATAAAAAGATAAAAGGATATCCCATTATGGGACTACTGCATATCTTTACCTACAGCTAGAATTCAGAGTTTATTGGTGACAGGAAAGGAACCTGTTGGCATTTAATAAAAATATTCACAAGAAATCAAGATGAACTCTACGTTTTAAAATCAAACTTGAGGTATGAGTCCAAAACAGATTTTTGGTCATTGTTAAAATTCTGTGTTGCCTTGAATGTTGCTTAATCTTATCAAGTATTAAATGTCACTGCTTGCTTACTCTTGTTGTACAGTCTCTCTATTTGGATTGGCGGGGGTGGGCATCACATGATACTTTCTTAGGACCTCTAGATGAAAAATAAAATACCTTTAAGCTACTGAAGTTCAAATCAAGGCCTTCACTACAATCTGCTAAATAAGAAAAATACAGAAACTGCCTTATATTTTGAACTAATTCATTGGCATGATAATGGAACAAAGATGAGAGACTCTCAAATCATTAAAGAGAAAGAATTTACAAATAAACTTTCAAACAGTCTTTCAGCAAGCAAGTCTAAAGTTACCCCACACATTAAAAGAATTAAAAGAAGAATGATGTATTTTTCAGCAATCCGTTCAATTACACCGAAATATTTCAATAGAGAAATCTAGTAGCTGTGCACAGGAAAAGTCCTTTAGAGAAGTGACTCAGGTGTGACATGAAAACTGAAAAACATTCATGAGCTGAGAAGGTATCAAAATGCACAGGATCTATTAGCTCTGCAATAAATTGACAGCTTCAGCACTGTGAAGATGCTGACACCATTCTAAGATTGCATTTGGCCTTTTTGCCACGTCACTGATCTTCCATTCTCATAATGGGTACTTTTAAAAAGGAGAGCTTTATGAAACTTGGCTTTTGAAAGGAGGTTCTGATAAGAAACACTCTTAACCAGTTCTGAGGAATATGATACAGGAAGTTTTTTCAAGATTTGTTATGACTTTTTAAAAATAGTTCTTTATATTCGACATTTCACCACAGTCAAGTGAATCCACTTTTGACCAGAAAAATCATCATGCAAAATTATACCTCAAGATAAAGGCCTGAGATTTCTCTGGAACTTCAGAAGTACAATTTGACCCTAAAAACATCTGTGCTTACACCTTCTCCCTGATTTTTTTGTAGAAACTTTTAAAGCTGGAGGTGCCAAGAGAGGAAGGTGAAGGACATGAAATCCTCAGCAGGCCAGGTCAGGTGATGCCCAGGCCAATGGTGGGTCCTGCTGATGAGCAAACAGAGTTCATCCCACCCAACAACCAAAGCAGTAATGGCCAGGTGACCACCAGGACTGATGCTCAGCAGGTCACTGACCGTGGGCCAAACGTGGCCTTAAGGGCACGAGGAAGATAGGGCACCACACCTTGAGAAACCAATTTGTATTTTTCCTGTGGGGACAAATAAGCTTTTTGCTGCAGCAAATCTAGAATGCCAATAGAGGCTCAGAAAGGCTCTGGAAGAGGTAAAATACTGTCTTGATTTTGAGTAATGGGAGAATATGATTTGCAATTGGCCTGGGTCTTCGAAATTTGCTTACAGCCACTGTCTGCTAAATACTTTTTTTCTCAGCTTTGTTAGCCAGGATTCACAGTGTCCTATGATCTGTGGCTGATGAAGGTATTTAGTGGAAAACATTAAAATGGCAATTTGTGTCTGAACAATCACTGCAAAAATTAACAAAACACTAAAACACTATGCATAGGATCTTTGAAAACTTCCCACATTAAACTGGGGCCATTACCTACACTGCAGCTTGAACTTTGAAGTGCTTTGTAGGTTATACAGACTTGAGGGTATCATACTGTTGTAACAAATATACCTCATTTTTAAACTAAATATGCAAAATGAAACTACAGATAAAGCAAAAATAACGAAGCAAAATTAACAGGCAAATTCTCTAAAGCTTATATTCCACATCAATTCAAATATCAAGTATTGAATATGACTGGGCTTTACATGGTACATAGAGAACCAATAACACTCTTTTTTTTCTTATGTAATTCCTAGAAAACCACCAAGATCTAATGTAAAAACAAAAGCACGCTGCAGACCCATGTGCTTTTTGCTCCTCTGAAAGAAGAATTCTCTGTTCTGTTGGGGTTAAGGGTTGGTGGTCTTGTTTGAGTCCACAGTGGACAGTGAACTGCACGACACAGCTGGGGAGGCTTTTGGCACATTCAGTGTGATTGGCAGCACTTGCTCAGGAGAGGCCCAGGGCTGGGTGATGAAGTAACTTCCATTATAGAATACAGACAAGGTCAGCTGCATGCAGAGAGTAGCAACAAGAAGTCCCGGTCCCCAAAGCCTTTGTCCTACTCGATGTATGCTTTTGTATTTTGCTGATGTGCTTTAACGAAAAAAAATGTTTTTCAGCTGTTAACTGCTATGTGCATGGAGGTTATCAAAACTGTGGAAAAAACTACATCCCATGCACAAGTTAAAAAACAACTGCGCTTATCTACTGTATCTAAAATAATCTAGGGCTGTCATAGATGTTTTTGCAATACTCTCGATAGAATGATTGATTTTAGAGAAATTGTTTGGACTGTGTCTCTCAGGAAGGCTGTCCATAGAGCAGGAACTAAGAATAACAGTTGTGTTTTAAGAGTTATGCCCAGGTTTGAGAGGCCCACCTGCCGAGCAGCTCAAAGTCCACAAGCTTGCCTACAGAAATGGGATTGCTTAGAGCTGGAATGAAGCATCTGACAGTGCTGTCTGAGCTGAATTTTTCCAATGAAAATCAGAGTTACAGTAAAACAAGTCTCACAGTAAAGCAAATCATTCAAACCAAAGGAACTTAGAAAATCCAGTATGAAGTTAGAGTTTGTAGGAAAGTTCATAAGAACAACTCAAGTACTGAGAAAGACACTCATACTACAGCCTGGATTTTACTACCCAACAGTTCACAGCACAAAGACATTTAATAAACTGAAATTCAGCTTATGCAAGTGGTAAATAACAGTTCTCAATCCTTGCTATAGCCTTAGTGCTTTAGTACCTTCTCTTCCCATGAGTCTATCCAGGAGCAAAACCTCTGCTAAGACAAAGCAGCCACGGACAGCCTGTGGAAAAGCTCATGGAAGTCAGCTTTTCCAACATGCCCTTAACAGAGTTCTTGCATTTTTTGTTAACAGCAATTAAATGCTTTCCTTCTCCTACCTGGAGAAACAAAGGCCTGGTTGCCTGGATCTTTGAGTTATTAA
Source organism: Pomatostomus ruficeps (assembly GCA_013400735.1). NCBI lineage: Eukaryota > Metazoa > Chordata > Aves > Passeriformes > Timaliidae > Pomatostomus > Pomatostomus ruficeps. The sequence goes on from VYZT01026425.1 coordinate 212,383, forward strand.
TTACAGTCCATTTTCTTCTTGGCCAAGGTCTGTTCCCAAGGTCACTAGGGAACATTGACAATATTCCACACTGTGTATTTAGCAGTCCACCTAATCCCTTTCTTTCCCTCTGTATGTACAGCCATCTCTCATTTGCGTGCTGTCAGACAGTACAGCCTGCAGGGGTGAACCAAAATGTACAGTAGACAATGTACCAAATTTCTTTTAAATCACAGGCACAACCCCCCCCAAACTACATTCGTAAGTAAGAAAGAATTCACCTTGCTGGAGCCTCATGATGCTGCTGACAGATTATTCCCATTATATACATCTATTTACTTTGCTAATCAATTAAAACACTGAAGTTAACATATGCCATATTAAGTGGTACATATGCTATGAAACAGTTTGTTAAAAAAAAAAAAAAAGAAAAAAGCAGAAATTAACCCTGTGCTCAAACTTANAAATACTTTTGTGAACTTCTGTTCCCATCTGATGTTTTAAAACAGTCTTGAAAAATTATCATTTTCTAGCCCAAACACAAAAGCATTTCTCCCACCCTCTGCTGAGGCAGCTGAAGTTAATGAAGGAGACCTTAGGGGAGAACAGAAGCAAATGAAAAAATCCCCTCTTTGGCATGATATTGGCCATCAAGTCTTGTGAAAAGGTCTTAAAAAATGTTTAGGGTTAAGCAAAGACAAATTGTCTCAGAAATGAAACATCTTGTCTTTAGGCAATAAAATTTGGCTGTGACAATCTCCTGATGCCAGAACTCATTTCTGCAGTTCCTGTGTGACACCATTCCCAGCAGGACTGGACATCTAAGGAGAGGGCCACCCCCAGGCTATGGTGCCTGGCATGTAATGCCCTGGACCTTTGGAGGGGCTTGATTGCTTAGGATTTCTGGCACACAGATGAAAACAAGGGAAAATGTTGGGGGGGAGAGGGGAAGGGGGAGTTCCCCTGCTTGAAAAGAAGTAGCAAAAAGGAAAAGGAAAAAGACATTAAAGAGAAATGGTGGTGAGGCTCAGATTTCCAGGCCTTCCCAGATGGGACTGACAAGCAAACTGAGTGTGAACGCACAGCAAGACTCGCCCACCAGCGCTGAGCATCCAGAGCATGGGTGAGCACGTGCAAAGCCTGCCTTTCCTGAGTCTCCTCCTACCCCATCTAAAACACCCTTGCACCAATCCCACTGCTTCTCTGGCTGGATTCGTCATGATTACCTATTTACTAAACAGCTACACACAGGCCTTGAACTAGATCAGGAGTATCAAAACCGAAAATTTTAAAAGAGCATTGTAAGAGTAAATGTTCTAGTGTGGTTAAACAGCACTCCTGAAGCGCCCCAGGCTTCACACATCATTCTGATGAGGACATGTCACATTCTGATACTGACATGTCAAGCTTAGGAGGTTTAGACAGGTACAGTTAAATCACATTGCAGCATTGAACTTCCACTTCTAAAATTTTTATCTTGCTTTTACAGCAAGTCAGGATGGCTGGTTTTGCAAACCTGACTGGCCACAAAAATAAAAAAGGGGGAGGGTGGCCAAAAAAAAAAAAAATGGGAGGGGGGGGGCAGTGGAGAAAACCTATATTGCTTTCTACTCCCTATGTAGACTTGTGTATCACTGTGTGGAGAAGAGGGGAGCAGCAGAAGTAGAATTAACTGCTCTGAGGATGAGCTGCTTGTCCCTTGCCAACACACCCATTTCAATTTGGAGTTCCAGGCTGTCACAGACCACTAGGCTCACAGACTGTTCCTTTCATTGGTGGAGACAGTTCCCATGGCAGGATAAATCCAACCTCAAACCACCTATGCAGCCATGCTGACCAGATCAAATTTGAAGTTTTAGTGCACGGCAGGCACCAGCAGACTCAATTAAAGTGAGCTGCTAAGCTAAATTTGCCCTGCCACCCCCTGGCAGCAAAAAGTTCTCCCTCTCACAAGTTTCCCCTGTCAAAAAGCAATACAAAAAGGCTTTCAAAGGCTCCTGGATGCCAGGCAGGGGTAATCAGTGAGGAGAGCTGCAGGGATTCAGGCAGTGCTAATAGCTCCAGCAGCAAACCACGACACCCAATGATAAAATCTGTTATTCTGCTGTGAGAAGTAGAAGAATGTGTGTAACACCTATTCTTCCTCACCTTCCACCTCAAAATACCACTGGAAAGAAGAGCAAGCCAAGGCATTGAGACAAGCACGGGGATGTGAGCTGAGGATGCATTTGGAGTATGGTAGCAAGAACCACACACTGTCCAAACCCTGCTCTGGAGCATTTAATCTTGTGCCGATGAATTTTGCTCTATCCAGCAGCAGCCAGTTAAAAGCAGAACTGGGTGCTCTGGCCAAGACTGATGTCAGATATTCCTGTATCTTTGTTTCCCATCTTCAGTGGACACCCTCTATTACAAAATCTGCTGGAAATACTTCCTGGCAGCATCAGAATCTGTAGTCACTGGGAAACAAGATATAGTCTGCTGTGCTAGAGGGAAGTGCTAGCAGTACTAGACCTCTTTTTCAAGAACTTTTAAACTAAACTAAGAATTACTCCAAAAAGCCCTAAGAACCTCCAAGTGAATTAAAACAATGCAGCTTGTGGAATAAAGCTTGCTTGAAACAGTTGAACTTTCTTTCAATCCGAAACATGATGTATTGCTAATACTTTAAATCAAGTCTTGGACAATAATGTCCAGGTGTTTTTCAAACTGAGGGAACATTTGACCAGCTTAACAACAGAAACATATAAAGCTGTTTTCTAAATCATAGGAATTTTCACCATCAGCATAACTGAGAGCAGAATATAGACATGACTGAGTTTGTTTGGGTTTTGGTTGGTTGGTTTTTTCTGGAATCATGTTCTCTGAGTGAGGTCTGGGCAGAAGACGACAACTTCCACATTCCTTCAGGGCTGAAATGAAAATCTTGGGAGACCAAAAGCCCTAGAGGCAATGGCTAAGACCATTCAATTGGACTGTTTTCCATGAATTTCCATCAATTTTCCATGAAATACTTTCTCCTTTTAAACCAAAATTTAAACTCTATACATTTCAGGAACATGATCCCTTCAAGGTGGCAGGATCAGTGGCTTAGTACTTTAACAACTGTAATTTCTATAAGGTTCACAGCTTTTTCCAAAAGGTCATCTTAGTGAAACTCAGCGACATGTTAAACCACAATGGAAAGTAACAAAGTTCCTAGTCTGATAACATCACCTTTTTTTTCTTTCTAAAGTTTCAGTCACAATATATTTCCCTGCACCCGATTTCCTTAAAGAATTAAAGAAGGCAATTTTGTGGTTCAAGCCTCAACCTCTGGTTGTTTGATGGCAATCAGAGGTCAATTCATTTTAAACTGCTTGATCATGTCATTTTACTTGACCATTTTTGCCTTAATTGCAGATCACATTGGCTGTAGCACAGTATTCTATAAATACTTGAACAATCTGTTCAATAGAGTGATAAAGCTAAGCAATTTAAAAAATAAGTTGAGCTATGTCACCTTCTTGTCAACTAAGCTACTAATTTAACTATATGTAGAACTTATATAATGAACTGCTATGCTGAGCACTGGGTAGAATTTCTAGTTATTGGCTTTCAGTGCTCATTAAGGTGAGAGATGACAGGACTGGCCACGTGCTCCTATACAGCTGGATATCACTGAGCTTATGACTAACCTGGCTAGAGCAGAATTAAAAACACTTATCAGCATTTAAGGAATGGAGGATTTCAGCAGCAGGCTACTCCTGCTTGCCCAAGCCCTCATGTTTTACTGTTCCTACTGTGGATGATAGTAGAGTTTTAATTATTACAAATATTTCTATATACAGTTGCTAAAATTGTTTCCTGTACCCCAGCTCTGTCCAGGCCATGATCTCCTAAAATCACCTTGCTGATCTCATCTCACCCTCACCCTGACACTCCAGGTTCTGGTGGCCACCTCCACCTCCTACACCACATCCTCATTACAAAGGTTATTTCTGGAGGATCTAAACTCTCTTCAACTGCCCTTTCCCATCTGCCACTCTCAGTCATGAGCTGTCAGAGGAAAGCCCTGAGTTCCCACTGGTGGTGCAAATGGACCACATGGCATCCCTGAATCCAGGAACCCTAGGATACAGTATGTTTCCAACAGTTAGCAAGTGGTTGAAAAATCACTTTGATAGCAATTCAGCACTCTGCTTCAAAAACATCTTGCTTAGGATCCCTTCCTGAAGACACTGCTGTAAGCAAGTACCTCTGGCAAAAAAAACCCTTTTCAACTTGGGAAAATGCTGATTTAGATACTAGAGAGACAAAAACATCATCATGACACACACACACACACACACACACACAGAGAAATGTGCAATGTCAACTATATGCCAGGCAGCATTCACTGGACAGGTCATGGGTAACCATAATTTCACAATTCAAAGTGGACAAATGTCTCCAGAACACTGTCTCCAGTAGATTTATGTCTTGGAGCCTTAACTATGAAATCTGGGGAGACACAAGGCCCATCCAAGGCTATTTAGGACTTCCCACAGTGTAAATGCTCTGCTGTACAATAAGTTATGAATACCACCTAAAATTTTTCCCTCTGGTGAGAACCGGTCTGATTGACTGGAGCTCATAGGAAATGAATACCCTAACGCCAGTATCCATCTGGTGGGTTTTGAACCCCAGTTTCGTGGGTATTTAAGCATGGGAGGACTCACAGAACCAAACAGGCTGTGTGGCTGTGATTATTTTGTTTACATAAGAAACTAGGCTAAAAGATGACCAGTTTCAGTTTAGCTTGATTATACTACAAAAGAAAAATCTTAATATACAAATGTATTACTTGATAGAAGTCATTGTTCCCCTCTGGAGAGCTGTCCTTGTTGAGTTCTGTTTGCTCAGGGAAATGACATGGCTTAAGTTTTGATGTATACTTCATTTTTAAGGCATTTTATTGCTACAAGAATACTTGTAAGTGTTAAAAGGTACTTCTCACGTGGATTTCAAGTGATTATATCAGGGCTGATGAACCTTTTATTTGCTGAGCATAGGACAGACCTTCCCAAAGCACTTGGCAGGCCACACTAACACATCTCCTAAGGGCAACCCATGCTAACAGGAAAAGAGGAATATGACAACTGAGGGCACAAGAAACAAAGCCAGGGACTGTTGCAAGTCCAAAGGCTTCATGTTATCGAACACAGTGCTATTAACAAACAAACAAGAAGAAAAAGAATAGATTAAATAAGTTTCTCAGGCCTTATTCTCACAGATTATCCTCTAAAAGGATTCCCCACCACTGGCCATACTAAATAGCACCTTGCAACCAAGGTTTTACAGTGCAGGAGCCACAGCATGCTGAAAGTCTGTAGGAGTCGAAGTATTCAGGTTTATAACCCTAACCTGAAACCTTACCAGCTATGAAATCAGTGCAAATTATGGACCAGGATACATTTAAGAGTCTAAGCCTTTCTGCCTTCTGCTTCCTCAGTAACACAGGTCAAAATTGGTATTGTAGAAGAATGAACACCTTAAGGATTTAACAATCTTCTTAGAACACTGAAAATCTTGAAAAAATCCACACAATAATAGAAATAAGAGAACAACTTGCTGATATGAGTTTAAACTCTAAAAATGCAGACTTTTTCCTAGGAAACAGCTGTGACTTTTTCTATCAAAGCCAGTTAGGAATTCCCCTTCAGTTTCCACCTTCCATTTTAAAGACTCTTTTGCCTTGACTTTAGAGACATTCTTACAAACCCCTCTTTTCCATTCAGTTTTCAAATTATGATATGAAGAAATTGCTGGAGCTAAGGAAGTTCTTCCACTCTTTCTTTAGTGCAGGGAGGAAGCACTGGTTGCAGTTTACACTTAACTCCCTCCCTCCTACAGTTTCCTTCCTGCTCTTGCCTATCTGCTGGGTTTTCACAGAATTCCCAATACTGCTGGAAAACGAACATTTTAAAAGGCCAGGTCACCCCACAGCCAGCAGAGCAGTGGCACACACACAACCTGCAGGGGAACAAAGCCTGTATTTAACAGGACTGTCTCAGACATCCTCCACCTCTGTGTCCCCACCAGCAGAGGAGTTTGTTCCAGCTCTGGGATGTGCATGCAGCCAAGGGAGCATGAGCCTGCATACACAATCTGGCCTGGGTTCCCTGGCTCAGTGCAGAGCTGCCACAGCCCACCCTTTCCAAGACAAGAACCTTTTCCTGCTGCCAGTAACTTAAAAAGTCATGTCATTCAAATAGTTTAAATCTGTCCTGAGAAATCAGAGTCAAATCACATGCCTGATGGGAGCTCTTAAGGCTGCACAAAATAGAAATTTTTCATTCCCTCCTTCTCAAACAACAACAAAAAAAATTCCCAGGAAATTACACTAAGACTATTGAGAGATTACGATTTATCTTATAAAAGTTAAGCACTTACAAGATAGGAAATACTAAAATTAGGTGGTCCATATGACTTCAAATCTGCTTTCCTTTTAAGTGTAACATAAACTGTCTTTAATTATATTATTACTTTTCTCCACACAAGCCCATCATGCAGTATATGGGGGGCACCACAACTCAGGGAAAGAGGCAGCTATTCCAAGAATACCTTTCCAGCTCTCCGTTTCTGCCTCTGATGCCTTTTCTTCAAGGAATGCTGAATTGCTTTGACATTATTGCCAGAGTATGTGCATGCCTCAGAGTTACCACTGGGGTTTCTCCACAGGGAGATGGACAAGACTATGTTTCCCATTTTGCCAAGCAGCAAAGTCCTTGAGTAAGTCTGGGGCATAAGTTAAAGCCTCTTGTCTCCTGGCCACATGCTCCAGCTTCCAGATCTGTCTATGTCATTACTGCCTGATCGACCTGATCCACCACTGCAAGAGCTCAGGAATTCTGCTATTCAGGCCCTGTGTGTTCCATGCTGAGCAGAAACATTTGTGAATGAGTTTTCTTGCATATTATTTATTCTCATGTTTTAGCCTTGCCTTTTCTCTTCTTGATATTGTTAACTTTCAACTGTTAGAGCTACTAAGGCAAGGATAACTGCCTTGTAGATAATTACCTGATATTGTGCCTGAGTTTATGTCTAAAAAACAGTTCATGCTGCGGTCCAGAAGAAGAGGCATGAGGGGGAATAAAAAAAAAAAAAGTATTACATGATCAGGGAGCTAAAAAGTCACATATGTGCCAGGCAACACCAACAAAGTGTAGCTTGAATGAGTAGCTTAAAATTCCAGCATTTTCTAAAAGTCAAGTGTTTACATGTGCAGCATGTGAGACTGCAATGGTCTTACAGGAGCCTGTTACATGCTCAAAGTCCTATGGGTTCTTTACTTAAAGCAGTTTTAAAGGTAAGTTGTTTCTAGGAAAGCAGCATAAAATAATATAATCTTATTGTTTGCTATTTTCTTCTGACTTCCCTTATCTCGTTTTTTCAAAATGGTAATCCATCCCACAGAAGATACTCTTTTTCTACCTTGGATCCTTTTCACATAACTGAAATTTCTATTACGGCTTCAACTCTGAATTTGCAAAGGAGGAAGGAACAGGATGTGAAAGTTGCAATAAGAGAAGCAATTTATGTGCCACGAATATTAGCTTTTCTACACTGTGGCAGTGAGTGTGATAAGAAGTAGGCACCCATGTACTGTATGCACAGAATGAAACCTTTCCTCAGCAAACAGAAACTGAAATGTTTGCCCAAAGGATCAAAGATTCACACTGCAAAAGACTAATATTAGAGGGCAAGATAACCAATTAGTGTTTCCAGACCAGGTGCAGAACTGAGTATTATATTTAACTCAGCTACAAATTTCATCCTTTGCCCTCTCTAAACTCCCACGGCAACACAGGCTGTGAATATGGGAGAAGTGAGCAATTTCTAACAAGATCTATCTATGGAACCATAGGCAAATTCAGATACAATTCATCTTCGAAGAATCTGCCATTAAAAGAGGAACCATGTTGCTATTCTAATGCCTTATCACTTTTAGTATGCTCAAATGCAGCTAAGAGAAAGCTGTGGACCCTTAGCAGGGATTTCTGATCACTCAGCCTCAGATACCCTCTGAAGAATAAAGTACTAATCAAAGGCAGGTTTGGCTTTGCAACGTGATCCTGTGCATTGCAAACTGGAAGGTAAGGTGCCATAATGTCTTAAAATACCACCACAGATTGTTTCTATCCCTTCCAGGATTTCCAGGCTCATCCCATCATCTACGCCTGCTAAATACATTCCATGAACGGTTATGTAATAAATATGGTAACATCTGGAAGCCTACAACATTCAGCACTGTTTAGTTAACATTTAAAAGCGTGGGCTGTGTAAAATTCAGGTGGGAGAGCGCTGATCCATCACCAAGGATATCAGTATTAGGGAAATGGAGAGGGCTGTGTGGACACTGACAACTTTCCAGCATATCATTATTGTCATCATTATAAATGATAACTGTTACTTCCTACTTAATTCCCACTCTTCAGAGTACATCCATCCCTTTCCGTTGGCTTCTCATTCCCTTTCCCCCCCCCGCCCCTTTTCTCCTTTCCAGAGAAGGAGAGGTGCACAGTTGGACACAGATACCGTCCCCTCTCTAATAATGCCCCTTACATTAGTGCCAAGCAGTCAGGCTTTTCTAAAGCACCGAAGTAATTCCACAATCCCCTCACTGCTGTGGAAACTGCTGAGCAAAACCCTCACACAATGGGTCTCCCTGGCATTCTTTAACCCTGTTGGTGATGATAAAGTCTCATAAATCTAGGTAAATCTTTAATTATACCTTAGGAGCACTCTGATATTATAACTATGAAGTAGTAATAAAGAATATGCTGACAATTAGCTCCAGTAAGTCTACACTTTATTGAATAGGGGGAATTGCTTCTAGGGTTAATCTAGAGTAGCATCGTGGGTTCTTGTTGCTATTTTTGGTTTGCCTTCGCTAAGCCAATTTTTATGGGTTAGCATATATGCATAGAGCACACAACACCTGCACTTCTCCTTATTTTTGGCAAGTATTTATCTCTTCTAGCTTTTTCCTTTTCTCTGGAACATTTAGAGTTCTTGGTATTGGAAAGCCATTTTGGTTCTGGTAAAAATAAAGACCTAACTATATTTTTGCTGTGCGTGACGCTTTCCAGTGGCAGTTCTTTTTCACTCCAACTCTGGTTGAAAATTAGCAAAGGTAGACCTCTTACTGTGGCTTTGGGGCTCTGGTGATATTGGCAGAAAATCAGAACACGTCTGACTGTAGGATATATCTTTGCTTTTAAATGTCAGTGCTACATTTGCATGTATTTTCTACTAGTTTATGCAAGTTATTTATATCTTAAAGCAAAGCGTACATTTTAACTTGTGTGAATAATGCTGGAAGAATAGCACGTTCTTTTACTTTGCTAATTAAATCATCTTGAAAAATGGTCTAGGTGGTAAGTGACAGGATTAACAAGGGCACTTTGCAGGATTTTGATGTTTTCTTGATTAGATCGGGAGTATTTTATATAGAAGCGGTATTTGATGAAGTGGTTTTAGCAATGTGAATGAATGCACGGCCCCAGTTTATCTCAGTATCTTCATAAAGAAGCCATCTTAGCTGTCAAGGAAGCCCAGCCAAGAGTGAAAATGACCTTAGCTCACAGCTAAGCAAAAGGTCAGCTGAAAAGAGTAGTGAGAAACATTATTCTTAGTTCTGATCCTTTGGGTTAGCCACTGCTATTCCCAGCAAATGTAAGGCATTGTACTGAACTTTAATAGGCCAATATTACAGGAATATTAGACGTAAACCCCACAAAATTATTTTCACTTCTATTTCTTTTCTGCAAGAAATAATGACTTTTCTATCAAAAAATAAAAGAGCTTGCTGAAAAGATGATGTGAAAGGGGACTGTATTTTAAACAGTTGCATGTCAAGGCGACTTTTCTGAAATAGTCAGAGAGATGGTCCATATACTTCCATTGGCAACAGCCACACAAACTCTCTTAGCCTCTTCCAAAAGTGATTCCTAAACCTTTCTATTTTTAAGCTGGGAGAAATAATAAAACTGTCAAAATGTTTACATATAGTGCCTAACACCTGAGGTCTCAGACTGCTCTGTCAATATCCTATTAATTGCATTATAAATTTTATAGAGCTGGAAAGTATAAAAATTCCCATTTTAGAGATGGGGAAATGGGAATATTAAGAATTCATGCACTCAGTCACACAGGAGCTAGCAAGAAAGAGGGCTAGAATGAAGATCTCCAATTGCCCAACAGCAGAGCTCATTAGACAGAAGTCGAGCAAAGAAAAATACTGCATTTGTCCCTGTGATTTCAGTCTTCTAGGTATGAAATAGTTTGGTACTAACACAATAGCAACACATTTCCATGGATTGCTCCAGGAGGACAGTAATTTGGAGCAAGTTACAGTAACTCTCTGGCCAAAACCAACACAAATAGACTTTTACAAAAATAAATTGCAAAATAACAAATGGTAACAAATATTTTTTTTTCATTGAAATATTAAAAAGGAAAGCAAATAAAAGCCAAGGAGGATTATCAAAGAGCTACCCTATCTTCATAAAAATTCAGTGTCGGTAAATGCAATAGCCTGGATTTAGTTTGCATATGTTATATTAATCCTGGTCATACTTAAAATGGAATATGGAGGGTATAAAGAGATCACATCCAAAGCACTCTCCTTGAGATTTTTAAAATGACAAAGAAAATCCAAAATTACCCACAGAGCAGGAACTGGGAAAGGTGATAGCCACTGATTCCAACCTGTGTGACAGATGCCATTCAGGAGCTGCATTTGATTTGGTTTTATTCGCAAGACTGCACACATCACGTACATTTTAGCAGGATTTGTCCCATACTCTGGTCTGGTTTCTCCCCATCCACACTCTCACCATTGCCACCTCTCAGTCTGTGCATATGCCTCGCAGAGAAATCTATTCCCGTTATGCAAAAAAACCTCAGTCTCTAAAAAACAAATACATTGCAGCATCTAAATCTCAAAGCACCTCACAAAAATTCACAAAATGATGCTCAGAAACCCCTCCAGAAACAACTTTCTCCATAAATGTTTTCAAATACTTTTTTTTTCCACATCGCTTCCACACAGAAAGAGAACAGTTTCTCTGGGAAAACATTCTTTTGGCAAAACACCAAATCAGAATTCTGTGTTTTGAAAAGTAGTTGCAGAAAAATTAATCACCCCGAAAGGTAAATCTCAAATGGAAAAAAATCCCCAAACTAAAACTTCCTTCCATTGGAAAATCACTTATACTTCCTTAAACCAAACTCCACACATTATTTACCTAAATAAGTGGATACAGTACAAGTAGCCAATATCCTGTCAGCTAAAGTTCCTTTTAAACTTATTTCCTTACTTCCTGTGTGATTTCATTTTGTTTTTACTCCCTTCCTAACTATAGTTCTGGGAATAGTTTATTGGTTGAAATTACACAGATTTGGAAAACCACCACTTTCTCCACTTCTGACAAGTGAATTCAAGCTGTACTAGAGTTTTAGAAAGCTTGAGTAACATTGTACGTCAAACTTTGGAGAGAGAGGCTGCCTCCTGAAGCTTAACTGCCCCTAAGTTAGTAAAAAAAATTCAGAGTCCAGTAGACCAGAAGTGTAAAAAATTTTTTGTTACTTCTTTTTATCCTACTGTGTTTTTTAGCAATATTTGAACTCACGCTATCAGGCAGGTTCTTCAATCCCACTCTTTTTTTTTTTTTTTTTTAATATATTTACTAATATATCCTTTTTCCCAGGGCAGTTTTGAACAATTTATATCCAGCTCCACGCTGGATGAATTTTAGCTTAGCACAAACATTGTGTGATCTAGGCTTTGGAAAGTTATTTTCTAACCAGAGTAGGAATAAATGAATGTCTGCAACTTAGGATGCTTTCATTAGCCTGAAATTTCAACACAGCTAACAAGGCTCAGCTACAGTCCCCACTCTGCACAGAGTTTCTGCTTGATCACCCACAGATTTGGGGTAGGGCAAAACACCTTTGCCGGTTTAGTGGGCTTGGTTTGGGTCTCCACTTCCCTCTGTTACAGTACAGACTGCCCATACGTGATGGGAGGATAAAGGTATTAACACTGATATTATTGTAGGTATTAAATGCTCACAAAAGTTTGATTGGTGTCTCCTGCTTGCATTCCCAGGATTACTGCAAATCCCAGGTCCTGTACCAGGAAATAATTTCCCTGAGTGAAATACCAAGCAAACTGGGGCTAGCAGAAGTTACTCTTCCCTATACTGAGGGCTGACTTACTTCATAAGAATGTTTGCCTTTTTTACCTACAAGTGCTGCACGAAATTCCTCCCTGTAATATTTCCACATTTCAAACTGTGGCACTATTCTGATAGGCTTTATGATTATCCTTTTTTAGGATAGTGACAACTTTCAGAGATATGTTTACAAAATGAATATGTATTTATTTGTCAGCAAGCACTTTGTGGTTTTGGGGGTGAGGAGGTGCATGGAGAGGGTGTTGCTTGGTCCCTCCCAGTTCCACATTTCCATGGACAGATCCAGAGATTCCCACTAGCAGTTCATCTGCCCCAGCTCACACACAATGCCATCATCACAAAGAGCCTCTGTGGGCACCAGGATCACTTATCATCCCCAGCTAGAAATGCAGAGAGCCTTCTCCAGCACAGCAAACAGCTAATCCTCCAAGTTAACCAGCAATCACAGCCGCAGTAGATAAACTACAAGCACACTAACAAAGCAAAGCAAGCACAGTTTTTCCTCCTTGAACTCTACATTTTCAGAAGCTCAATACCTAAAGTTAGCCTGTGTTTGCTGTTTGGAAGTGAAGCTCCTATTCTTCTAATTCTGACTCACATATTGACAGGTTGTCACCTTTCACGGCTTTCCAATCCACCAGACCTGAGCTTTCAGAGAGAGCATTTTGTATGAGTATGTGTGCTAAGCACACATTCCTGGAGCTCCAAATAGATCTGGTGATCCAAAAGCCCAATTATTCCAGATTTTGGACAGTTAATTGAAAGATGTGCCTATTTTTTTGCCCTGGAGCTCTCAGATTCGTTCAGTGTCTGTGATTTAAACACAAGATCAAGATAGATTCACGGGAAAGAACTATTAATGCAGTGTTTAAAAAAGATTTTATCTATTATACTGAAAGTTAAAATTGAAAGTTAAATTAAAAGCAACAATGCCAATGATAAAAAAATATGTTGATAGAAATGTTAAATAGGACAATTTTACTGTAGGCAAGTGGTTTCCAACTTCAATTGAATTCCTAATTAAAGCCATGACTGCTATTTATTGTGCAATATGCTTATTTGGTGCTGCAGCATCTGCTGCTTGAAAGCGGCATTCACCCTCCTCTCCTGGGTTAATTTAAGTTCACCCGCCTCCCCTCAGTTCAGCGCTTGCACTGGAGCCTCATAGAATGGGAATTCAGCACATTGCAGAGATTTAGTACCTCTTCTAAAACCCAAATCTTCTTTAATAAACACATTCTAAATACTAAAGAGCTTGTTTAGAAGTGGCAGGGACAGCACGCAGACCATCAAGGTGTCCCCGCGCGTGCCATTTGTGCCGCTGTGTCTGCGAGTGTCCACAGCGTGAAGTTCCCTGTGAGGGGAACCGGGTGATTAAGGGGAGAAGCGTCCCTGTGCAACCCACAGCTCTCATCCCACAAACGCAGCCACCCTGAAAATAAAAGGCAGGGCAAAGTGCTTCCCTTCTCCCCCTCTTTCCTTCTTCGGCAGCCTCAAGCACAGTGATTTATCACCAGGGTGGCTTCTCTCCTGAGGAATCCTTTTGGAGCAGTACCACAGGATCCCAGCAAAGCCAAGGGTTGCGAGACTGGTGCTCCACAGGCGCAGGGCAGCATCTTCCCTTTTCTCTGCACTTCTTTTGGCATTTAAATGAACAGGCAGAAACAATTGTGGGGTAAAGCTGGGGTCAGCACGGGAGACTCCTCTGCCCACAGTCCCATATGGAGGGAGGAGGAGAAGGAGGCAACGGAGGGGAGAGAGCTGTGCACAGCGGTCCCCCCGGGCCAGCCGGGCGTCCTGGCCCTCAGCACACACAGCAGCTGCTGGACACAGCCTGGCACAGACAGCAGCTCCCCCAGAAGGGCCCGCGGGCAAGACAGACCCAGCACCCACCGCAGAGCAGTGACCCCAGACTGGCTGAGCACAGACACCCCTGGCTCCTCCAAGACCTGAGGCTCCCTGAAAGAGCTGGAGATGATAAACCTCTAAATACACATGAGCAAAGACTCCTTTTCTGCTTTTGCAGGAAGAGTACAAACATTTGTGCTAAAAATCAGGAGTTCTGCACTGTCCTCAGAGAGGTACAGCCAGCAGTGTCAGGCCTGCAGGCCGATGTGGAAGGAGGTGGAGGACAATGAGACATGTTTGGTTAAAGTCTCCCATGAAGAGGCTGCACAGACAACTGGCAAGACCCACTTCACTCACTGCAGGTGGAAGAATCAAGAAATGATCACAAAAAATTACAGCTGGAAATATGCCCACATATTTTCCAGATAAGCACCTAAAGCAAAGGGGTCCCTCTGAACCCATTCACACGTGCTTAAACATCCCAAGATTTTGGTTATGCAGAAGAGAGTGCCAGTGCTGAACTGTCAGCTGGTCAGGGCCATCAGAGAACCAGGGGTGGAGGGGACTTGAGAAATTGCCAATCCTCTTCTTCCTCTCTCAAGTCAGGACCTTTCTCCAGGTGTCTGCACAGGAGCAGAGCTGAGCTTTCAGCCTCTGCTCCCTGCACAGCACTGCGCCCCAATTACCCCACCAAGGCAGGCAGGGAGAGAGGAAATGCTGAATCAAGGCTCCTCCTGCGCAGCCAACACTCTGCATCTCTCTCTAGATGCTCATTCTGGTAGCGGATCTTTTATTTGTTGTTCCAGGTCTTATGTAAAGCGTCTTGTTTGTTCATGTGACAGCCTGGAGGTTCATTTGGCTGCTCTGGCCAGGGCGGCTGTACTAGGGCCAGCCAGGAAACAGATCAAAAAACTGAAAACCTTTGCACGAAGAGGCTGCTATTGCCAAGGACTATAGAATATGACTGAAACATTGAGGAATTTTTGGTGACTCTTTGGGGGAGGGAGAGAATTATATGTTAAAACATAAGAATCCTCTTCCAGCACAGTTTAAATTGCTTCACAATACTGATTAAAATAACAGAACATTATAGCTTGCTTAACTAAACATTATATTTCTAAATCCATTTTCAATTGTTTTCCTTCAATTTAAACATTTTGAGTAATTTTATTGCTATTCATACCTGCTTGATTTTTTTTATTAGAAATTAAAATGCATATTTTTTATCTAGGTTGCAGAGTGGTGGTACATTTAACTCTTTCAGATCTGCAGACTGAGAACAGAAGAGATATCAATGGCAAAAAGACAGTGTCTGTTGATTAGATGAAAAAATAATGGCGAAGGAAGGAAGGAAGGAAGGAAGGAAGGAAGGAAGGAAGGAAGGAAGGAAGGAAGGAAGGAACTAGAATAAAGTAAAGCAAAGGATATAAGTTGCAGCTTCAAGACTAACATTCCATTTTCCTCATATGTATCTCTTCATTGTATTTTATGGGCTTCTCTCCCTAGTCTGATCTTGGCAGAAAAAAGAATAAAACAAAAGCCCCAGCAGTTTTAAGAAACAAAATTTTGAACCAATTGTGACTAAAGAAGGAGAAGTATCTTTTAGACTGTGAGTTGTAACTACACTTTGCAGCAGGACAGGCACCCAGAGATCTCCTACAGCGAGGTAATTCTCATCAGGGCTGAGACACAGCCAGCCTTGGCTGGAGCCAAGCTGCACATCAGCTGAAATCCCCTCTTTCCACTGAACACCTCCCACATTCCCTTTCCCCAGGCACCCTTCACTGGAAGGTTTCTCCCTGATGGCACCAGCCCACACCACCACCACCCTTCACAAAGCAGGATTCCCCCCAGAGTGCTTGGGCAGGGATGGTATAACTGGCCCCACCACATTTATACCTGAATATTTCTAATTTCCCTAAGTCAGCAGGGGACGTTCAGAGACCACTAAGTGCTGGTAACCACATCAAAACATTAATTAACACAACTATATTCCCACACAAATAAAACATTAATATGGTAATTTCTAGCCTATAACCAGCTGGTATCTTTTCCCCAGCTATATAGATAGTAGGATTAACAGTGCAAAGCAAGTATTATAACAAAGTCAAATTAATATCACCTTTTCCCAGTTTTATAATTCAGAATCAAACAATAAATTATGGAAGTCCTTTAGAAATCGTCCCTCATGAAATACTTCTCCTGAATCCATGCTCAAGGTGTAAATCCCTTTCCACAGACTTTTCCTGGTTTCTGTGTATTTCAAGGCTACTCAGTGACAGAATCTCAGCCAGGACACCCCGGACTGTCAAATGGCCCAAGATAAAACCAAACCAGAAGAGTTTTCTGCAGGAGATGTACTTGGTTAATACTTAGAATTTGTTTTTTAATTTTTTTTTAGTCATCTCAGGCTCAAGCTACAGTTGTCAAAAAACACACAAGTATATTTCTCTTCACTCTGCACTAATTTTAGCATTGCCTTCAGTGATAAATGTATTTCATGAACATTAACACATTGTACATACATAATTTGAAAGAACTATGGGGAAAACAAGCAGCAAAAATATGAGCAATGTCAGTTAATGAAAAGCTCACATTTTCAAACTAGTGTTTGGCTAATTAAAATTGAATTAAGTGACTACAACATTAACTATATCAACTATTTAGCATAAAAAGTTGTTAAATATATCATATTGTATGTAGGAAGATCCTTGCAATCTTTAATTGTAAGAAATAGTCATGTACTATTTAATTGCACAACTTGGTAGGATATAAAATTCGGTTACATGAATTATATTTAGTAAAATATTTTAAAACATGTTGTTTTCAAGATTGTGGGATTTTATGGGTAGTGTAATAGAACTGAAGCACATTCTTAATTACATAATTATTTCCATTTTCAAAGTCCAGCTAACAGCATAACTGGTCTTGTTTTTACAGTCCAAGGTAAAAAAAAAAAGACATCAAATGCTTTGAATTCACTAACTAAGAAATAATTTTGAATCCTCACTTGACAAATTTTTCCACAAAATTTTGACCAAGTTAATCCAGGATCAGACCATAGAGAGTCCTCCTATTATTCATGGAACTGGTCTTCCTCATATCATAAACCCACAAACATACACAAAAACTTTCAGCAACACTTTAAGCTGATCCTGTTATCACAATTAGCATGTTTTAAAAAAGACTAGAACAAAGCCCAACAAGCCTGAATATGCCCAGTGAGGGGTTTTTTTTAAATACAATTATTATCATCAAACTTCTGACATGGGGAAATCTGAACCCTTCTGGTTTTCCTTCATCCATAAAGAGACTGTGCCATTTCTCCACCTACCACAATGGTTATCTTTTGCTTTCCAAATCAGAAGGTTTCATACCCTATTCAGCTCCCAGCACACACAGGCAGTTCTTCACTTTTCCATGCTGCTCGTTGCTATACAGAAACACTGCCACCACTCAGGGCAGGGATTAAGGAAGAGAACCACACAGGTAAAAAAATAAAACCAGGTAGTACTCAATGTTCATTAAAAGAATTAAGTTAAAAGTGTTTTCCACACTACCTGTGGTATGACTTGCCAAGTCCAGGCTCCTGGTGTCGCAGGCAGGGAGGGAGCTCAGAGGCACAGCACCCCTGGGGAGCTCTGGCTGCTCCTGGAGGATCCCAGGGCCCCAGCCCAGCAGCCCTGGTTTGCCTGGTTTCACACACCAGCACCTGTTCTCCCCCATTACCAATCAGCAGTTTGGCTACGGCTTACAGGGGAGGTAAAGTCATCATCTGGCTGATGCAAGATGATGCAATAAGAAACAGGCTTCCCACAGCCAGGACAATAAACACAATCTCTTAAATCAAATCTCTCCAAATTAGAAATTTCCAACTCTTTTTTTAATACGATGCTAAGTAGTAGCAAGAGCTGTCATTCCTAGCTCTGCACTCACCACTCTGCTGTAACTCATCTATCACTAACTCATTTGAAAGCCACATTTTATGAAGCCTTGAGCTAAACTGCAGTTAATCATCTGGGCATGGCCCAGAAAACCTATCAGTGATTGCAAGGAAATGAAAAAAACAGCAGAGAAAAAGCCCATGAAAGAAATACTGAAGCTTCTCGTCAGCTGTATTTGTACAGGAATCTGTATCTGCACGAGAAAAAGATGCCACGAGCTTCCCGCAGCACACACTGCAGCACACCTGAGCCTAAAGGCCCTGCCAAAGCACTGCCTAACCACAGGCACCTTTCAGCACAGCCAGCTCCAGATCCATGGCTGGGTATCCCTTTGGGAGCAGCACAGCCCTTGCAATGGGCACTTGAGGTTACCAAAATTCAGCACACTTAACTACAGTGCACACACATAGTCCTTACTCGAGCCTCAGCAGCTGTGTCACTAAGGGTCAGTTCACAGAGCTAGCAGACCCATCTACATCACTCACTGCCTCTTAAATTCCCAGGCTCCCTTTCTTCCCTTAGAAAGATCTTGCCAGATCAGCTGATGTTACTCAAGCAGCTCTCACTGCTGTAATTCTGTACAATCTCCTTTTGGGATTATTGGTTTGTTGGGCTTTTTTAACATAAAACTCCTTCTAATTGTCAGTTTCCCCCATCTCAATTTTCCCTGACTGTCTTGTTAAAATCATAAAACACACATTGTTAGCAGAGTGCCACATGCTGTCCTGGAGAGTCTCACGCAAACAAAATTTAACTATCAGAATCAAGTGGTCTTTATATCACTTGTTGAACCCATTCTACCTCAATAAATCAAAGCCTTAATTCTACATTTCATATCAGTTTTTAAGTTTCCTAAGCAATACAGACAAATGAAAGACAATTACGGGGTCAACTGATACATTTTATTGCCATCCTTTGTAGACAGGGTGATCCACTGGATGATAATGCTGTTTTAAAGTGCTGTTTTGTGATCATCTCCATTTACTTAACACTCATTCTAACATTAATATTTATCATGTCTGATGAGAATTGATATAAACAAGTATAATCAAGATTATTTTAGCATCCTTATTACACAAATGCTTTTGGGTAATTTTATGAAAGAGAAAAACATGGTTGTGTATTTATTCAGAGCTACAAGTATCCCACAGCTAGTCATCCTAATGACAAAATTACTAATTTCATAGTTATAGATATAGTCACAGTCCAGCTGCAATGGAGAGTCCAGTGGACTAGAGACAAGAGAGGAGAGTTTGAGGATACTAAATTGGTTTACCCTGGAGAAGGAGAGTTTTGGGAGAATCTAATTACTGTTTTATACCAGCTAAGGTTATAGGAGGGATTCATCTCAGCAAAAGAACAAGAAGCAATGGTCACATGCTGCAGAAGAGGAAATCCAAGAGGGCTAAAAGGAAAAAAAAGTCACAGCAAGGCTATTCACACACTGGGACAGTTTTCCTCAAGAAGATGCAGAATCTCCATCCATGGAGTGTTCATTTTATGTCTGCATAGCACATAAACCTTCAGCACCTGCTCTGGTTTTCACCATGGCCTGTGTGGAACAAGGGGTTGGGATTCCCAGCCCCACAGATCCCTCCAGCTGATCCAGGGCACAGGTAAAACACAGCAGGAGAGCACCTGCACAGTTCTGCTTTGCATAGGATAATCCCAGCAGAGGCAATGCCTCCTAAAGCCTCCTTTCCTTGGACAAATCAGCTGCAAGTTTTCAATATGATACACGGGAGAAAATGCTTGGAAAAAGGTAACAAAAAGATGGAGAAACTTGTTTAGTGTTGGTCCCTGCCCTGCACATTTTAACAAGTTTAACACATCCAGAGTTGATGTCAGCCTGAAAGAGCCCTGACTAGCTGAGAGAGAAGTTTAGGCTCTTCCAAGGCTCTTGGGTGCAAAACGTGTTGGAAATGCCAGGAAAGGAACAGGACCCTTGGCACCCTGCTGTGTTTCTCTGGTGGAGAACACAAGAGGCACCATTCTCTCTGTTTGTTTTAACAATTATTTTACCTTTTATCAATAACCAAGTCATCCCTAGGGCATTCATCCCAAAATCTTAAAAAAGACAAGATAGTCCCTTAAACTAAACAAGTGTCTTCTGCTGACTTTTGAGCCAAAATGACATCATATACTCTTATGTACTTGCCTAGAAATTTTAACACAAACCCCTTTTCCCTGAGGCAGGTGGCTTTGTGGTCAGCCTCATGCCAATCTCACAAAACAGAGTTGGTTTTTCCCTCCCTGGCAGAATAGCACATCCTTTGGTCCTGCACTGTTTTCTGGGCTATAATCCATGAGCAATTGTCACCCAAGCCTCTGTGCTTGAGTGTCTCTGTACATCCAGGTTAACTCCTGACCCTCAAGCAGAAATGGATCAAGCCGAATGCAACACAGATCAAGGCAGGTACTTAGGCTAAAAATCACCCTGCAATGGGAGCTGGGGACGTTTAAATTGTCAGGCAAAGACAGAAGACACACATTAGGAGCCTGCAGCCCAGAATAACCAGAATCTCCCTTTACCTCTGAGGGTAATGGCATTACAAACCCATATAGCACTTTACCAGTCACCATTGCTCTCTGAGGAAGATCTATTCCTTTCACTTGAATTCCTAGTTTGCAAGTTTACATGGTAGAAATTTTCTTAAAATTTAGATGAAAAAATGGTTGCAAAATTAATGGCAGCATTTAGAGTTCTCTGTTTTCCCAGGTTTTTTCTCTTTCTGAAACTGAAATATAAGTTACTAGCAGAAGAAAAACTACTTTCCCCTGTCAGACAAAGTTTATGAATTATGTTTGTTACAAATGAAGCAAAGACTTGATGAGAAGCCCTTGCTCACAAAAGCTTCAAGCAGATGATGAATAATTTTTTATTAAACCTCTGATATGAAAAGTTTGCAAATCCATTTACTGCCAAAAAGAAAAAAAAAAGGAAAAAATTTGGTTCTCTTATAGTATGAAAAAGTGCAAACACAAGGAAAGTCATCTTCCATGATTATATAATGATATATTCCTTTTAAATGAATATTGCAAGCCAGGAAAGGGGAAAAGGTCAGGAAGATGACTAAAGATGTTAGCAAGAGTTTAAGTACCAGTACTGCTTATTACTGCTCATCATTAGCATCAGTATTACCAGCAGCCCCAGCTGGGAAGCCTGAGCTGGTACTTTAGCAGCCTCTGTATCATTTTATTCCACAGAATAGGAAAGAAATCAGAGTTCAGGCCCCTCTCTGTGCCAGTGCTGGTGACACCCTGCAAACAGCAAAGCTGCGTCCAAGGCTGCACCAGGACACCAGGGCAGCAAAGTACAGCTGGAAAAGTGCCACAGCCTCCTGCCATCAGCTGTCTGCTGTGCTAGATGACATCACTTCTGGGGCAGGATAGGCACCAGTTTTTATGGATTATCTCCTCTTTACACCCTGCAGGGTGATCTCCTCTCCTGTGCCACTTCCATGTCATGAATGCTGAGCTATCACCATGGCAATACTGCCCTGGCATCGTGCTGCAGGTGTCTGTGATGGGGACCCAAGGGGTAGGGCTTCCTCCTGCCCCTGGCATGGGCCACCACGGCCTGGTAACTCATTCTGATGGCATTGGCACTGCTGGGAGTTCTGAGCTGCAAGGGGAGCAAAAGTCTTGTTTAAAAGCCAATGGTTTGGGCTCAAACACCCAGTCCTGACACTCAACCTCTGTGGAACATGGATCTGACTAAACTGGATATGATGCTTGTAAATTATATGATGCATTCTGCTATGTGTAAGACTGGAGTGGAATTTACTTATTTTCATAAAGAAATTTCAGTTCCTTATATGAATAGTGGTGTCATCATGTATAATAACCAGAAGATTTGGGTTTTAATAAGGTATTGTATTTCCTTACAACTGGCAAGAAACTCTTATGCATCTTTGTCATCTAATCCATTTCTATTTCTTTTTTACCTCAAAATTTTTATTCCTCGTTTTCTGAATACACCTCCAGAAGGAGAGGGGTTGATGGAATTCCATAACCAATTTCTGTCATTTGGAAGAGAACCACCAGGGTATGAGAAGTGTAATTAGCTCTGGTAAGGTGCCTGTAAATCAGGCAACCACACAGCTGCAGTTGGGCTTTCTGAGATGTGGGTTTGGTGCAAGGGAAATATTTTTAGTTTCTTCTGGTGATTGCAGCCACTGAAGCACAGCCTGCTGAGGTTTTGAGTTTTGCATTAGGATCATGACTTAGATCTCCTGATGATGATTGCATTCACCAGTGTGACCCTCCTGTCCCCACCATTCCTACTGCCATATCTAGCTCAGGATTTGACTTTCTGCAGGTTGCTGTTATCAGAAACTCCTTATGGCATAAGACACAGCTCCACTTCCAGCACAAGGCTTCCCAAGTATTGCCATAGAGCTTAGGGGATATGAATTTATTGCCATTCAACTTTGTCTGCTATTAAGAACCAAAATTTTATATGTCAAAAATCCTTGACAAATAGTAGAGCAATATTTGAAATGTCTTTGAATACGGCTCTCTGCATTCAAAACCACTTAAGTATCTGCTTTTTTGTTACTCCTCCTGGAATATAGCCCAGATTTTTCTGAGCATCGGCCCTGGATTCCAGACCTTGCTGGAGAACAGGGAAGGCTGGCTGAGGAAACTGCAACCATTTCAGAGGAATCAGACACAACCTTGCCTTTTAAAGCAGTTTATCCTAATGTATTTCGACAACCACCAGGTCAGTTGCGGGCCCACACAGTTTTACGTTGTTTCCCAAAGAAGAAATTCAGTCAGAGGTTTTTCTCTGAGGGACTGACTGCAACTCATTCAATGACTATTTGGAATATGAGAAGATAAAACAAAAACATTTGTCTAGCATTTACAAGAGAAAAATTGCAAGAGAACTTTGTTATTAAAGAAATGCAAGTATTGGAAGGGGGGGAAAAAAAGGTTATATCTCTGCTGGACTGTAAATCCAAAGGGAGAGAGGAAACTAAAAAATGCAATTGAAGGCTTTCTAGATAAGCTTAAGCACTTAACAGTGAGGGATGACCTTTTTGTCATGTTTGAAAACTGCACCATATCCTGTCCTAGTTTATAACTTGGAATGATTTGTCCAGGAATGCTTTGATGAACAAAAAATACTAAAAAAAATATTTTAGCATTGTAACACACTATTGGCCTTCCACTAGTTCAAAGGCTTTAACAGCAGCATCAAAAACTGTCAGAATATTCCAGGTAGTTACAGTTTGCTGTGGACTGTATTGAGGCTCCAGTTATTGAGGAATTTAGCAAAGGTTGCTCTATTTAGTTGTGTAATAGGCTGTAGAAATGTCCACTCAGTTCCTAATTTTGATGATACAGTCTAAATAATTATAACAAGTGGAAGGCATAAGAAATCTTTGATTCATGGTGCACAGTTTTCACTGTAGAAGACTTGGCCACCAAAGTCTGTGTAGCTGCAGGACCCTTTGGAAGGCAGCTTTGCCTCCGTGGGGTACTGCAGCCAAACAGATGACGGCTCTGAAGCGAGGATATAGGAAGAAACAAATGAGAAAAAGGGACTTTAGGACTCTTCGTGCATCTCTGCGGAAATCTCCCCTGGTGAACAAAACCTTTTGGAGACATTCCCACCCCAGTCACGGGCCCATGGTCCCACTATACACTGCCACTCCCTCACTCTGCAGTCAGGCTTTAAAGAAACCCAAAAGCCCAGCTCCTCTCTGCTGCTGACAACGTCAAAAAAGCCTCAAAAAGCCAACTTGCCCAGCCCCGGTTTCGCTCTGTTATGCACAATTGTCCCTCAGACTCCTTTGTCCCCAAATGACTCTTCCTCCTCCCTCCATGCCCTCACTCCTGCCTGCTGCTCCCCTCCAAGCCACCCTCCACACCCCAGCTCACTCTCCCTCCTTCAGCATGTCCCTGTCATGGAGTGATGCTGCAAAGGAAGGGAGAAATATAAAACTCAAAGGATCAAAAATCAGCTCCAGTGGACAATAAAATGCATAGCTATATAATTACTGTATGACATCACTACAGGGCACAGGGAAGGTTGTTTACTTGCCTTAATTAGGTATTTCCTACTTTAACATGTTTGCCTTTCTTTTAAGTTTCTTTGTGTCTATAGAATTTTGTTGTTTTAGGGATAATTACAACACCCTCTTTTTTTCTTTTACCCCCAAGTTACCAAAAATGCACTCTCAATTTCAACTCTATTTTAACTCAACGTTTTCATTAGGGAATATACAGAGCTCCTTCTATTCCTGAACTGAATTCTGAAAAACAGTCAATTAAGGATTCTGTTATAAAAATTAGTGGCGCTCATCTTCAAATCTCAGCTTGATATTCCTGGCTAATTTTTTAACCTCCCAACAGTTGAATTCTAAAAAAATATTTTGAGACACAAGATATTTTTCACTCACAGGTAGGTGACAGGAAGCTGTTCCCAGGTGAAAAACATTGTCAGAAGCAAGGACAGCTATACCTTCTCCCTCTATCATTTTTCTCTGGAACAAGTAGTTTTCTGACTTGGATACCAACCTCAGTTCTTCCCTTTTAAGCGCATTTGTCCACTAAAGAAAACAGGAGAGCCCAGTGTCCATGGAGCCCTGCTGCTGCATCCTGGCTGGGAGTGCCTGGGCTCCTGGAGTCCACCACAGCTCTGCCTGTCCTGCTGAAACGGCACCAGGAGAGGCAGGGACATCAATCCCCACATCCAAGATCTGCAGCTTCATGCAAGCACTGAAGGTTGAAGGAAGGGGAAGGCACTTTGATGGCAGCTGCTCATCTAAGGCACTTTTTTGGCTCTAAATGAGGGATAAGACAAGGGGGAGGAAAAAGTCAGCTTTCCATAGCTGTGGAAATGCAACCCCACTGCCTCCAAACTGGCATCAGAATTTCCAGTCACCCAGAAGTGAAGCTCCTACAGATGCTGTAGACCAGTCTTATTCTCTGATATTTGTCCCTAGACCTAAGTTCTGCTGGGGGAATAAAAACTGCTTTGAAAATTACAAAGTGAAAGGTGAGGATTTCTCTTAAATCCTTTTAATGATGTCTGCAGACACCTAGAATGTCACTTTTTTCTTTTCTTTCCTCATCTAGTCATTACACTAGTGGAAAGGTCTGTTAGATAACGGGGTTTAGGCTTTTGGGTCTGAGGGGGTTTCAGGGCTTTTTTTTTTTTTTTCTGGTGGATTTTGGCTCCTTTAGAAGGGACAGCCTGCTATAACAGGTGCATTGCAGACAGGTGCTGCATAAGGTTCCCTACACAGCTCTGCCAATGCTTTTCAATCATGATCTACAGCACCCCTGTTACTCCTGTGTGGGGCCTCCCCTCTGCTGCCGTTGCCAAGGTTATGACTGATGCCATCTTGTATTGATTTGGACAAATGTCCACTACTGACTGGGTCGGCACCACTGCTCCTGGGCTGCAGGCAACACGAGCCACAGCTTGGAGGGCTCCAGCCGAGCATTTAACCCACTGTGCTGCCTCTCTCACAGCTTTTCTTTTGGTTTCAGTCACACATTATGTACCCTGGCTCCCATGCAGAAGATTTGTGGCAATTGCATGATGTATGAGGTGCCATTTGTAAAATATTATTTAGTGTAAAACATGATGTTTTTTCCGTTGATTTACAAGTTGGATTTATAAATCTGCACTTCTCACAGTTTGAGTTATATATCTTGCCTCTGATTTATAAAACTCACCAGTAAATCTTTAGCAGAAAGTTTTGATTCAGAAATCATTATTTTAAACATTAGATTTAGCTAAAACATTCAACTGCTTTATAAGTCATGAAATGGATTTACAAACCCCGATCTGGATTTACAAATTCTACAGCAGATTTACAAATCACCCTGAGAAATTCCTAAATAAAATGCTTTGATTTATAAATCTTCACTTTCCACTTAGGATACAAGTGACTGATTTATTATTCCGAAGCTATACAATAATGATTTAGTCATAAAATTCTACTTTTACTTTAAGTTAAAATTCTGATTTATAAATAGGTTTACTGCAATATAGGCCACAAAAAGTAAAATTGTTTGGTGCAGGACTGCTTGGCAAACAGCTCCCTGCACACACGAAGGGCAAGACATTTCTGAGAGGTCACAGGGAACCCACTGATCAGAGTTAGCAGCGGCGCAAAGAAACAAAAAAAATTGGGATGAAGAAATTCTTTGTTTCTCAGTAAAAAGCCCAAGGTTTCGAGATGGACCATTTTGAGTACCCTGTCAAAATCATTTATCAGTTCAAAAAGCTTCCTATAACCCTGATCTCAACCCTCAACTACAGGAAAATAGTTTGAGTGCCTCCAACAACTCCAGGAGTTATGGGGACTTCTATTGAACATCATGAGGAGTTCTACTGAACACTGCAGGAAATTTGTTCCTCTCAAGTGAACTTAATGTTTCCCAGCTTTTAGGCTCTGGTCAGATGTCATTTATTTGCACCATTCCAGCCCAGGTGTTTTCAAGTATTCCAAACCAAGCAGGAAAATTGGAAAGTGTAAGAGTGAAGGAAACTTCTGCAAATGCCTCACTCCTTGATGAGCTCCAAAAACCCTCACAGCATCTACAGGGCATTTAAATATTTCAGCTACTTGAGCAGCAGTTCATCATGAATACCCATCAAGGACTCAGATGAGATGTTGGGTACAGACAGAATTGTCAGACAGCATAGACATAAAATGCAGCAGGACAGAAATTAAACAGTCCATTTTCAATAAAAGCCACATATCTTGGAAGTGTTTTGGCAATATTTTTTAGCAATGACTAAGAGCAAGTTTCATCCAAAAAGCAACATTCCGAGTAATTATCTGGAATCCCCTGAAGAAAGCCAAGTGTCCTGTCAAACTGTGGGACACAGTGCCAGCATCCAACCATCGTGGAAGTTCCCTTTCAAAGCTCACTTCATAAATCTCCAGGAACCATGAGCAGGCTGGAGAGCCCCAATGATCTGAAGGAGATTTTCTTTATCCAGGTAGCTCTAACAGGGGATATCAGCAACACCGATTCTGGGAGAAATTCTCTGTAGAACAACTGGAGTGATCCCATAACACAAGCCTGCTGGAGCACAGGGTTAGAATTCACGATTATTAATTTCATCCTCACTTCTAACACTGAATCACCAGGACTTAAATCCTTCCAGACATTTGGGTTCCTAACTTCTAAGGGAATTTAGACCTTTACTTGACTCTGACCACAAAAATGTCTTTAGGTTACCTCTTCCTGCCTTGTCCAGGAGTTTCCACCCTTGTACAAAGGGTCTGCCAACTGCAGCAGTGTGCTGGGACCTGGCAAGGACTGGTATTTGGGGGCACTGTGGGACAAATGCTGATCCTCTCCTCTCCCTGCTCTCTCTCCCACCTGCTCAGATAAATATCCAAGATATGAAATGTACTTCTTCAGGAAGTATAAAAACGATACATATGAACTGATGCTCTTTGTTAATCTTGAATGGTTCCTTTAATTAAAATAGCACGTGAGAAAGTAAGAGCTTGTATTGTGTTCTCATAATGACAGATACACTACTCACAGTGCTCAAAAAATCAGTTTACTGTTTGTAAAGTGCAGATTATATCTCTAAAGCACTCAGATCTATAGATGAAAATGGAATATAAGAACAAGGTATTATTTTATTACAAGATTATTATTATTATTAAATTGAGTTTTCTGAAACTATTGCGTATGATTTTGCTATCAGATTTTTGGAGTAGAAGAAACAGTTACACAGGATTGAATCCCTAGAATTTAACAAACAAAATTAAGATCTAATCCAAAGCCAAAGAAGGGACTGACAGTGCTTTAGTTTTCAACACCAAGTTCTACATCAGGCCTCTTCTTGCTGGTACAGATAAATATAGCTGGTACAAACTCCAGTAAGCTCAAATGCAGCTGAAAAATGGTAATGCCTACATGCACATATACACCATCCTCGCTGCAGCTGTAACCACCTGAACGGCTCTAGCAGGGGTGACAACAGAAATCACCCCAGTTTCATTTGTGATTTTATAGCTAGAGTTTCTCCAGTCAGATCCTGGAAGGTCTAGGTAAGCCCTCTCAGTGTGCCACTGTGTAGTGGGAGGTATTTTCTTGGTCAGATTTGCATTTGATGTTTTCCACATTCTCTGTACCCTAGATAATTCATATTTCCTCACACCCTTTCAAAAAAAAGAAAATCTTTCTCCATTCCCTTAGATATATACCTATATATATATATATCTATATATACACCTCCCTTTCTAAATTCACCTGGAAGCACTCAGAGAGGGACAGGACACCATGCAGGCCTGTTTTCCCATTGCTGCAGAGCCTGACAGCTGCAGTGCAATTCCAGAGTGTTTGGTTCTGATGTGGTGGCTTTGGTTCGCAGCCCGAGTGCGCTCTGGCAGAAGCCCCTGACGTCACTGGGAGCTCTGCCTCCTTACAGCATGGTTGAATGGCTCTCCCAGTTCAAAGCCAGATTCGTAGCTATGTTTGATTACTTGCATTTATTTTCCTGACAGCTAGCCTTTTGGGGTAATTACAGTAGTAAAATATTTTACATCCATGCTAACCAGTTTTAATGTTCTCAGCACAGAGTTAAGAACATGCACATGCTGGAAAAGACAGCTACACAGGGCAAAGGAGAGCTTTAATGCTGTTTGTCCTTTTCAGTCTTCAGTGTGATTGACATCCATTCAGCCACAGATAAGAAAACTTGAAAGTTCCCTGAATAAACCTCAGTATAGTGCAGCAAAGGTATTTTGGTAAAAATGCCTCTTTGACTGAGATGTACAGAAATTCTCCAGAATCAACACACTGGTGTGAAGCACTCTGATAGCGTAAGACTGGAGAGATTTTTATCTTGGTTTGATAATACCAAGCACCAGCTGGACACACACGTAGCCCACACCCTGCCTGCTCTAGCCTGTTTCCTAAGTTGTGCTTTCCAGTGTTTCCCCTACTCTGTGTTTAAAACTCCTGAGCGACAGGGCTTCCACTACTTTCCTCAGAAGACTATTCTGCAGATTAGTCAGGAGCTTTTCCCCTGACATCCAGGCTGAAATTTCAATTTTTAATTGTATTTTATTTTCACACTCCTACTGACTTCCCTTTCTGGTCTGCCTTTCTTTGTGCTACCTTAAATAATCCTTCTTCATCCTTCAGGTCCAGTTCTAGCCTGCTAAAGCTGTTTTGCCTCTCTGTGGCAACGCAAAGCAGCCTAAAAGCCAGTATAACAGCCAGGAGAGGATTTCCCAGAGGAGAGGGGTCCCACTGGTTCCACTCCAGCCTTTTCCCCACTCTGTGGTGCAGGGGACCTGCTCACTAAGGCTGGCCTGGATTTGTAGTGCAAAGCTGCTGTGGCTTGCTGGGGTTTGGGCTGTGCTGCAGAATTGGGGTTCATTTGAAACCAGCCTGGTCCTGCTTGTCCTGCTTCCCCTCCCAGACAGCAGAGCTGTTCCCATTTTCCCCCTGGGCATTACCTTACATTTGTCCCAGCTGACATTCCTTTCCTTATTTCCTTGGCATGTTTCTGATCTCAGTTCCCTTTCTATTATTTCGCTGCCCTCAGTGGTATTTATAATGTCTCCAATTTAGTATCATCTGTGAATTTCATTAACCAGCTGTTTACTCTCCTCTTTCAGATCATTAACGAGAATGTTAAATAACACTGGACCTAATGCTATTCCCTGCATTACATTAGTAGGAAACTTCCCTACGTTTGATACATTGCCTTTTTTTGTTCTGCTCTGTACAGCTCTCTGCCTCGGCATTAACCCACATGCAGCATTTCTAGGAGCCAGTGTGAATTAATTTCTCAGGTAAGACCATAAGCAAAAGTATCTCATGCTTCACCCAGCCACAGTGTGTACCTAGCATTAGACATTGTGGGAATTTTATTTCTAGGTAAAAAATTGAGCTTTTTCCCCTGCTAAGAAATGTTCTGTAAAAGCCACAGTGCTCATGATAGCAGCAATGGAGGGACCAAAGCTGTTTTAGTGACTGCTACACTCCTGTTACAATATTTTTTTCTCAGCATTAATGCTGCTTTATCTACAGTCAGTGCATTTCCTTGCTTTCACATTTGCAAAAAGACACTATTTAAAAAAGACAGATTTTTGCATGGTTGTGTTTCAAGCTAGGAGTCTCCCACGCCGCAATCAAGGGTAATGGCAACTACTCACAGGTGTACATATATCACATAAACAAGTGAAACATTGATTGTGAGGGGTGCAGTGACAGTCCTCTATCCATAGCATAATCTTCTCAAGAGATATTTAATCAGATGATTATTTACATCTTAAAGACCAAGGAAAGGGAAAATGTTAACATCGAATTATGGGGAGGAATGATAAAGAAGATGCTATGCATGAAGTGCTCATCACAGAACTGATGAATAAAGGGTTTGCCTGAATGTGCCTTAACACCACTAGTGCAATCTAAGCCCAGCCACTTGCATGATCTAAATCAGCAGAATCCACAGAAGCTGGTGGAGTTTAAGCAGTTCAAAACCCAGGAGACTGTGCCCTGACTGCTCTCTGAAGCTCCGAGTAAATCTCCTATTTTTTTTCTTGTTTTTTCTAAGTTAACTCATATGATACAACATTATAAACTATGTTACTGAGAATAGAGAGTCAAATGCCATCTTCAGAGGCTTGTTCTTTCGTAAATAAAATTCTCAGAGTTTAAACTGACTCTGGGTAGAAAGAGGATATTGAGCCAAAATTTATTCTGCTAATTCTGAAATGGAAGAAGGCTTGCAAAAGCCAGAGGTTTTTAGCCGTACATAAAAACATGTGGAGAGCTTATGGCACAAATTATAGTTACATCCTTTACACTAAGCCTTTCCTTTGGTAAGTACACATTTCCTACTGTAAGAGCCAGCTTTTCTTGGCTTTGTAGTTCAAGGGGTTTGTGGTGAGGTGCTCAGATTGTGAGGGCAGACTCAGAGCTAGGACTGCTTAGAGCTCTGGTCAAATGAGAATAACCTCATGTTGCAGGTGAGATTCTTACTCTAACCCAAGAAATTTCACCAAAAAGTAAAAAGCATCTTGTTCATGCCTTGGTTTGGGAGCCACAGAAAGAATAACAACACGGAAAGCAGAGGAGGTCACTGTGCTCTCTGCCGGATTGGTTCAAATACTCAAACCCTCAAGACACTTCCATCCCATACAGCTTTGACTCCAGAATGAGCTGCAGCCTGCAGAGACCTTACATTCACAAACCCAGTTTGGAAACAGACCACAGGCTACTCTGAAGCCTGGGAAACTCCAAAGTGCTTAAAGATGAATGATTGGTGCCCATCAGCAATTACTCTTATTTTTACAGTAGTTTTTGTGGGGTTTTTTTGACAATTGATGCTGTTAAGTAGGACAGAGCTGTAGGATTCAGAACCCTCTTCTACACAAACATTAATGCCATGAATCTCAGCTTTGGGTCACTGTATTCTGATCATCCGCAGTGCCAGGTACTGCAGACAAAGCCCACAGCAGAAACTGCAAGATGTCTATCATTCACTTGAGTTAGTAGCTCACCAGAGCAGCTGCTTTGCTGCTTACCCACAATCTGCAGTGTGCACACCCTTATTGTCCATTAGACTTGTAAATTAAACGCTGGAGTGGACTAGCTGGACGGGATTTACATAAAATCTCAATCAAATTCACGGCAGCATACCTTCCCTTTGGTAATTAGATTCAGTGCCAGTTTTGGTTTTCTGAACCCAATAACCCATCTCTTTACTTTATGATATCTTAGCAATTTTCATTAGTAAGTGAATTTCTATGCATCACTTTTTAAAAGCACCAGCTGCACCAGTAAAAATGTGCATCCATTCACTGAACAGTCAAAAAATCCAAATGCATATTAATACATCTATACTCATTGAACTCTCAAGCACATCTAAACAGTTATCACATGTTCCTGATTTCCAATGCAATATCCCACAGGGTGCTGGGGAAAGAACAATACACTGGGTGCAAAACTGGTTGAAAACCATATCTGGAGAGCAATTATCAATGGTTCACTATGAAAACAAAAAAGAGGCATCAAAGAGGTGGCCTAGTCCAGGTAGTATTCAGCACTCTCAGTGACCTGAATGAAGAAATAAAACGGCAAACTTATAAAACTCCTTGAGGAGATCAAACCAGAATGTACTGCAAATATGTTGACCTACTGGAAGAGCCAAACAAATTACAAAAAGATCTGAAAATGTTTAGGGGCCATAGAGAATGTTTAATGCCATACTCAGATGCACAAAAGCACATACATACTATAATATATGAATGAAGAAATTAGGAAATGCTTCTGCAGTACACATTTGGAAGACCTTGCGTGATGCCGGTTGGAGTCACCTTTCTTCAACAAGGCTGTGATCCAAGTGCAGAAAATATAGGTGCAATGATAAATTAAGAAGCCATAACCTAACAGGTTAATTAATCAGCATTATTAAGCCAGGGGAGAAAAGAATGAGGTATGTGACATGTTAACCTGATAACAATTTGCAGTCACATTAAAGGCAGGAAAGAGGAGTGGATTCAAAGCTGCCCTAAGCCACAAGGAAAAGAATAAGAAATAACAGGTTTAAATTACAAGCAGGGTCAGGATGGATATCAAGAGAGAATGATTGTGCGGCAAAAACAGCAAAGTAAAGGAAGATATTTTCTGGACGTATTTGTGCAGCTTCCAAAAATGGTGTTTTTAAACAAACATGAGCCAAGCGTCTGCTGGGAATGACAGAGGAGTGATCAGTTACACCACCCCAGGGCAAGAGGATGGTCTTGATGCCTCCTAAGTGCCTTTCAAGTTTGCATGACTTAATTTAAAATCTCAGCTTTAACGTTTTCGAGGGAGGCCAGAACCACGAGAGCGCTTGTTTTGAGATGAAAAACGCCCAGCAGCTTTCCAGTTGTTACTTCAAATCCAAGATGAAATGTTAAGAGTTCAGAGTCACGATTGCTGCTCCTGAGCTTTCTTTTGCAAGATCGTGTCATATGATGAAAAACTTCCCTGCATTGCAGGCTATTCCAACACCTCAGCTTCACTTGTTATTCCAATTGCTGGATTTCTTTTGGTACATTGGAAAATACCAGCTCAGAAGTGTTGCTGCCTCTGTGACATGACTGGCTGGATGGCTAACTGGCCATTACAGCTGTGGTTCACAACAACACATCTTTGCCTTACATTAATGGTCCTTTTTAGGTGCCTGATTATGGGTGAATGTCATTCAAAAGGTTTTTCATTTCCATACTTGCTACCAAAGTATTTCTGACTGAAATTTATTTTCCTTATCTCAAATTTGTAGATCAATTGTAAACTTCAACTGCTGGACATTCCTGCACCAACAACTTTTATTTCAGTCCAGCCTGCTGAGGGGCTTTTTATCACTTATGAAGATGATACCAGGCTGCTCCTTTTCCAATAACACAACCATACCTTGCTCCATTCTGTGCGGCCTCTCCTGTACAGCATTTCTTGTAGAAATGGGAGATTAACTCCCTATCACAGTAAAAAGTCCTCTGGTCATTTTTTTAGACTTAGTTCAACTAAAATTTCAAGTCTCCATGTAGTAAACTTCTTCATTTGATTCTCAGACTTCAGGGCACAGAGGCAATTTGATTCTCAACCTCCAGTCCAAAGGATTGATCCTTAAAGGCAAGGAATGATGGTTTAATCACACCAAAAGGATACAGCAATTAGAACTTGAACTAAATCTGGACCTGCAACAAATGCTGGTGGAGAAATTTGTGAGCTCTATGTTCTTCATCTACAGCATGTTCTCTCACCACTATGAGCTGCAACAAGACCAAAAGGCTGTTGCAACGGTAATGATAATACTATTCTTACATCCAGAGGGGTTCAAACACACCGTTATTAACTTGGATGGGAATCTTTTAATTATTGAAATGAAACCCACTGAAAAGCAGCAACAATGCACTGATGGAAACCATCTTCACATTGCAGAATATTTGAGGGCAGGAAATTAAGCATACCAAAATCTTATGTTAAGATAGTGGCAAGAAGAAAAGAAGAGTTGGATAAAAGATGAGTTAACTCCATGGTCAAAACCAGAATAGAAACCTCTCCTATTCATTCTCCTTTTTTATTTAAACACAAAGATTTTGAGCCTTTCACCCTCTATCCTGAGTGCTGTGAAACTTTAGGAAACCTCACTGGGGCTGGAGAAAAGATGGATATCCTCTGCTAACCTGCAGAGGACAGGGTCCAAGGGGAGTCAGAGGGCCAAACACAGAAGCCTTTGAAGGGAGAGAGAAGTTCAGCTCATCTGGCAGACACACTTCTCTCTTTCACTACTGCCTTCATTTGTTAGGTTGTATGAGCTGGCAGAGAAAGGGTGCAAATGTCTTGCCACAGTCTCAATCAGTTTTTCCACTGGAGATCCTGGAAGGGATCTGTCCTTGTTATCTACTGAAATGCTGACAATGTAAAAGAAAATCTATTTCTATCACCACCACTAACTTCGAGGAATAACCACGGTTAGCAGAAGGATAATGTGGCTAACAGGGAGCAGCCCGAGCCACAGCAACACTGCCTGGCCTGGGACTCCCACTCCTACACTGAATTAGCTTTAAAAAGAACACAGCACTGGGGCAAGAACTGATGGCAATGAGTAACTCCAGGCGTGCAACTGAAAGAAAAACAAGGCTGCACGGACATGCATGGGAAAACCTGATCCAAACTGTCATTCCCAAATACCCCCCAGTGCGGATAAGGCCCAGCTGTGGCTGTGAAGATGACTTTCGTCTCTGGAGAAGAGCCAAGCTGGAGGAGGACGTGTCCCACCACCATTGCCTTGATGTTTGAGTTACTGCCAACTATGGAGTAGAGAATTCATCATCTGTCAGTGACCTCCAAGATCAGTCAAAGTTTTCATTGCTCAGAAAGGAAAAATCACATGAAAAGTAAAACATCTGTTAGGAGAATAAGCTGCATTTTATGGTGTTTGCTGTATGCAGCAACATGTCTGTAATCTCCGACCATGTTTGCTGTGCCATAGTCGCTCTCCAGCTCTCCTCACTGCACAGTTCTGATGCCCAAAGTCACCTTGAGTGGAGCAAGTATTAATTTCTGTCAGTGGTGTTTTAAATGTTTGCATAGACAGAGTTAGCAAGGCAAGTGTGAGCAGACTGTAGGCACGGCCAGAGCGGCTCCTCGCTCGCCTGTCCTCTCCAGCTCTGCACCCAGCAGCCACCGAGTCCTTCCTTACACATAGTCTGGAGTGTAAAGTCATAGTAGGATTCAAAAGGTTAAAGCAGAGTGAACTGTTAATTTTAATGCTTTCTCTAAGCTTCAGTTTTAATAAGCGAAAATGATGTTCTTATTTGCAGTAAAGTGGTGTTATAAAATTCTGTCTGTCAAGCTCATTTTAAAACCATGGAAATAAATGATCTGACAAAATCAGGCTATTAGACAAGTGAAGAAGAGTGATTTCCATAAAAGTAGAGGAGCTGTTCCTTAATTTCACACTTGGTAGTCTTTTGGGTCGACTAAATTTTTAAATAAGTGATAAAATTATATTAGCGCAATTGCATTTTTATAGATTTTTTTGGTCATTGTACTCTTTTTCAATTCTTTTAACTCAAACCATTCTGCTGAAAGGTTACCTCTCAACTTATGTTACCTTATAACAGTTTCTGCTCACACAACAGAACTGCGGGTTCACAAATCCTCCATATAAAAAGTATCCAAAATGACCACACTGACCCAAAAGTATTCTAAAGTGGAAAGATCATTTTATTCTAGTCACTTCCTGCTGAAGGGCTGGCCCTGCACACTGCATTTGATTCTTGCAGGAACAGATGTGAAGTACTCCAAAGCACTTTGATTCCACATATGAGCATTTCTTTGGGAGTATACTACAATTCCCTTCATCTACACCACACGTAGAAAAGCCAAACAAACAGGAGATTTTCCATGTCCAGGTGAGTGTGGCAGGGAGAGCTTTTGCACAAAGAGAAGTCCCTGCTCCCCAGATCTGCCAATTAAGATCAGACAGGCCTCAAAATTCACAGCTCGATGCTGAGAGATGTCAAAATACATCCAGGGGCTGGTCCCCCTCAGACACATTCCAGATGACAGGAGGGAAACTGCTCAAACTAAACTTTCCCCTTCACTTGAGAAACAAGGGAAGTTTCCACACCCACAACCCACAGGAAAATTTCTGTTGCCAGTTTTCCCAGCCCAGCCTGAGCAGGGAGGAGCGAGGCTGTGGCTTCTCCTTACCTGAGCCCAAACATCCATTCTGAGAGCACAGCTGGCTGCCGACAGGAATTTGGAAAACACTTCTAAATCCATGGCAAAGGTTGTGGCACAATTTTTCCACCTCTGGAAATTCACAACAAGCTTTTTTCTGACAAATCAAATCACACATTTCAAGACAGAAGCTAATTCTCTTCCTCACAGATTGAAATAATACCCTGATAATTATATTGCAGTAGAGAGGTCAATATAGAAGGATTCTGACCTTTTATGAGGTCAACAACTCTTCATCTCATATTGCTCAGTTTCATTTGTTTGTTGAGAGAGGAGATCCAATACATTGATACACAGGTTGTGACATGCTGTTTGAACATTAGCT
The DNA here is from genome assembly GCA_013400735.1 of Pomatostomus ruficeps. NCBI lineage: Eukaryota > Metazoa > Chordata > Aves > Passeriformes > Timaliidae > Pomatostomus > Pomatostomus ruficeps. The sequence goes on from VYZT01026425.1 coordinate 248,946, forward strand.
TACTATAATTGGTCATGTCATCATGCATCATATTAACAATATACACAGAAGTGCCCTGAAACAATTGTCTTATAGATCCATCACATATCATAAGAAAGCTTCTGGGACTGTTATCCAGCAGCATCCAATTGTGATGCACATTCCACTTGAGTTCTGGATCTAAACATCACTGTCATCTTAATAACAAACGATGGATTAATAACTTCCTGCTGGCTTGCAAAACCTACATGCATGTAATGGATGGAAACTCAAATTTATTGCCACTGAGCATGCTCAAAATAGAAAGCCTGTAGAAAAGCAAAACCTACTTTGGGTATGGTTTTCAAACCAACAGCTCTTCCCCAAGTATGGCAATTCCTTAGCCCCAGCACTGCAGCAAGTTCGCCCAAAAAGCAGTAAGAATGTTTCATCTATCAGGTGAGACACACGTGACCTTGAATTGCAACATGAAAAAAAGAAAAACCACTGACTCCTTGGATTTAAATTCTGTGTCAGAAATCACACAGAAAGCATTTTTTGCACAAACATCTTCTTTCACCATCTTTTCATATATTTTAAGAAGAGCAGAATCAGGTTCATTCTTCACACAGCAACCCAGCTATATTTCAGTCAAATTTCAGTGTAATTAGGATGCCCATATCTCCTAAGTTTTGAGATTTTCAGCTAGTAAATGTATTTTTTCCCCCTCCTATCTTTTTACAGCTACTTGTCAGTGAGAAATACCAGTGATTTAACTCCTGATACAGTAATGCAAACTCAATGCAATTCATTAATTAAGAGGTTAAGCACAGAGAAAGGCCTTACAGTCAGAAATCCTCCTGACTATGGGTTTTGTAAACCAGGAACCTCATCAGCTTGACCCACACTCAACAAGAAAGTAAACACAATTATCCTCTTTATAACCAACATGAGCCATTGGCATGTAAATGCCATAATCCCCAGAAGAGGCACTTTGTAAGGGAAAAGTACCACAAACAGGCAGAATTAGAGTATAACCAAAGCTCTGAAGTAAACATGAGACTTTTGCTCACTGCCATTCCAGAAGCTGCTCCAAGATGGGTCCATGGGCAGCATGTGCAGTCCCCAAGCCTTACATCGCTGCTAAAGATGCTGTTTCTGATTCTGCAGGGTCTGCACTGCTCCTCCAGTGAGTCAGCACTGAGGGAATGCCACCTCATTTGTGCAGCTGGGAGAGCTGTTCCTCAGATAAGATGGAAAATGATGCAAATTTTAATAAACCATGCAGACAAAACTATTATGTTCCTACGGCCTGTTCCACATACTATCTCAGCCTTTTAGCCAAGCCCCAGCTGATCTGCTCTGCTCTGTGGCTGGAAGCACAACCCTGGCACCCTGCAACCCTCCAGCACCAGCAGCACAAGCACTGATCCTGGCCCAGGCATGTGGGGCAGGAAGCTGTATAAATGTGGGGTTTTTCCCCACACACAACTCTTGCTACACTCCATTTACAGAAGATAAGCATCCCTCAGCACAGAGTGGCACAGTCAGTCACCAGTGCCACCCCCAGCCCAAGTGCCCACTGCACCATATAGGAAAAGTTCTTGGAAAAGAAAGGGTACAGAGGTTATTCTTTCAGTAGTAAAACACTGTTATCTGTCCAAACACCACAGAAGCACCCAAATCAAGCTTTTCAGCTGCTCCTGTAAACTTCATGTGAAACCCTGATGTGACATTAATTTCAAAATCAGCACCATTTAGAACCCTCACAGACTGATATTGATTTATTTGAGCAGACAGGGTTCTGTTATTTAAACAAACAGGGCTGCAATAGAGTCAATGTAAATCAACCTGAAACTGGAAGCTGGTGCACTGCACTGCAGTTAGATTATTGCCTGGAACACCTTGCCAGGAGCACACTGCAGAGGGGTTTGGGGCTGATTGTTGAGAAAGTTAGAGCTTTGTGCCTTAAACACAAGCAGCCTGTACTGTCCATGAGACTCCCTCACGCCTCCTGAGCCTGGGGGAATACTCATTTCCCCCATCCCTGATTCACTGAGCATCTCCCGGGCCTGCTGGAACACTCATTTCTTCTCAGTGACTGAGGAGACTGCTGAACCAGGGGTTTGTATTGGCAGACAAAAAGATAACAGTAAACTTGTGTATTACAGATTTGAAAAATGAACAATCCCTGCCAACACTTCCTAAACAGAACTTTAAAATGGTGGAGTTGTCATCTTGCAAAGCAACTAAGACACTCCTTAAAAGATGTTTGTAACAAACACAAATTATTCTCAGATGCCTTCTCCTGGTAATAACAAAGTTCTTATTGTTGTGTTCTGCTAATAAATAGTTTTGGTGACATTATATAAAGGTGTGAATCCACATCAGATTTTACTATTAACACATGATTAAAAGCCACCCCAGTATGGGCTAAAAGTATGTAGTATTTGCTTTTCAGATGTAGTCATCTTTCATATGAATCTCGTTTAAAATCTATTGGGAGATCTTTAACAAACAGGACCAAGTCCCCAGCCACATCCTATGAGCACAGAGCAGTGTAGCTGTTAATAAGGGTATTCATCATGAGACAGCCTATTTTTGGCATTGTATATGACAGTCTCAGTAACTTACAATTGTCCCTTGAATGTGAACTTATCATTTAATTACACTCTGAGCAACTGCTTTCCCATATCACCCAGCAAGTTAGTTAACCACAGCATTCTCCAGCTAACCCCAGCGTGATTGGATCAGCCTAAGGTGCACAACACATCTCTCAGTTCCTGGGAACCCCCTATGGAGCAGCCTGTTTATTTCCACCTTTCTTTTTTTTTTCTTGGATTTAAATATGCGCTGTCAAATGCTCCAAGATTTTGAATAGATAAATATGTTGCTAAAAAAGAAAAAAGCTGAATTTCAATTGATCATAAAATACCCAATGTTAAGCCAAATGGACATACAGAAACTCTCAGAAAAAGTATCAATAAAACCTTGGAAAGGAACAGACCAGTCATTGGCAAAGGTTTTATTGATTCATAATCAGCATATTTTAATAAAAACAACAGGTGTCCCTGGATAATTTACTCATATTTCATATGCATTAAGAACACAGTTTGCAAAGGATGTGGCGTACAAGAGGTTTTTTGTATAGGAAGTTTATGCTAAAACATATAATAAAACATATAATAACAGAGATCTTATCATGACCCCACATTCCATTAAATGCCTATTTCGTTGCTTCTATTGATGCTTCATGCAATGGTGCCAGCCACCCACAGCTCTACCATGCTGCAATTCAGTTCCATGGTGGTAAGAAGCAGCTGTATCCTGAGCAACATTACCAAGCTAAAGTGCCACATGACCTCTATAACATCATACTACATCCCCTATAAATGGTTATTACTGTTAGCTATAGCTCTCCTTACCTGGGAAGCCACACACACTCACACAGCTTCCTGAAGGAGGCCCTCAGTCTTCTGGAGGCAAAGGCAAGAAAGGAGAGTGGTTAAAAAGAGGGGATGTTGTTTCAGTTTTCCCATTCTGCTTCTCAACTGTCAGAACCAACCCACTGCACAAGCCTTAAACCTGGACACAAGAGGTGCCCCAGCCACCTGAGAGGTTGGTCAGTACCAGTAAAAGTCAGTATGTATTGCCTCTGCAGCACGTATTACATTCCCTCAGAGAGGCATTAAAATGCCAGCTACATTTAAACCAGTGAATGTCTGGCCCCTAATAAAACCCACATAATTTAATACTAATGAGTCTACCAATTATGACCCAGTCTCTGAATTTCCTTTCTGGGAAAAATCATTGGGAAGGTAGTTCAATGCCAACTCTTGCAATTGCATTACTGCTCCGATAGAGAGAAGCCCCTCTGCTGCTGGCCATGGCATGAACTGCTTTGGGGTGCACAATGAACAGAAGCTAAACAAGCTTGCTTATTCTCAGGCTAATCAACTGCTTCCACATCTTAATCAGAATATACAGCTGACTTTAATGGTAGCAGGAAAAAGGGAGGAGCTGGCTGTGTAACTACTGCTAAGTAACTTAACCTTCTGTTGCCGTGGCTGCGCAGGGTTTCCCACTGGAGAAGGGCTGAAATCCCATATTCAGCAGGGTATCTGTCAGATCTATAGGAGTCACAGATCTATGAAGCCTCCTCAAGATCCACACAGCGTGACTGCAATGCCTACGCACTGCAAGGTGGAGAACTTCCAGCCACCTCCCTGCTTCTTGCTGAGCCTGCGTGCAGGCACGGCTTTTGCTGTTTGTGGTAGAACTCAAGAGTAGATGGGCACAAGGTCTCCCTACACCAGCCAGAAACTCAGAAAGCGCAGGAAGCACACAGCAAAATTGATGGGGCGGCTTGGTATGGCACTGCCTACAGTAATTCTCCTTGTGCTGCCTGCAGCAGGATTGTCACCTCAGGTCTCTCATCCTTACTCATCTGCGAGAAGACTGCATCCATTCATCATCTATCCAGATTTAATTCCGTGATTACCATATGTTTAATTAATAGGCCCTGCTATGACAATAAACTCCATTTTGAGCTGGCTGTTGAACCCTGCAGAAGCTCTGGCTGGTGGAGAACAGACCCATCTGTCTTCTGAGCTTGTTCCTGCTGCAGCCCCACATGGCACCCAGCACAATGGGACCGCACACCTTTGCCTGTGCCCAGCCACGAGCACCATGCTCTGCCCCTGGCACGACTCCTCCGAAGCCCTGCAGGACCTCCAGGCTGGCAGCGCTGCATGCTGGTGCTACACCTTTAATTCATGGTGTACCTTTAATTTCAGTGACATGCTGAGATAATACAGTGAGGAGTTCTTTAGAAATGCTATAAATAGCTTAAATAAATAGATATTCTCTGTGGTGGGTCCTCAGCTCCGGAACTGACTCTTGCCAGAAATCCATCAGAGCCTAAATCTGGCAAGCTCTTGTAGGAGATGCGAGACACATCTTTTTACATTCCAACTCACTAAATGCAAGTGCCTGACTAGTTCTGTGAAAAGAAGAAGAAGGAAAAAAAGAATGCCTGGAACCCAAGGGGTCACTCCCTGTGCCAGCTTGGAAGTCGCCTTCCATTAGCTCACCGTGTACTGGCTGTTGGAAAGGGCACATGGATACTGCAGTGCCTGTGCCTTATAAATACATGCAATAATTAAAGCTAATTTCTAGGAGAAACAACCCTGTGATCCTTCGAGACACAGGGCTCACTGACGTTGGGTGATACTGTCTTTGTTATTACTAAACAACGTTACACACACTCTGCTGCCAAACACGTTAACTCCTCACCTCATCCCTCAGCGAGCTATGACTGCATCTTTAAAAAAGCTTGCTCTGGAAAGGTATGTGTTTGATAGTCAAACAAAACAGCCTCAAAATCACTTTAGGGCATTGGAGAAGTGGCTTCTATTCCCGTACTCTGAAGTCAAATAACTGTCACAACTCTGTCTAAACTAACCAATGCCTAGGGTTTCAAGGTATTTAATTACATAATAAGTAAGTTCTAGAAACACAGAGAATAAGTGGGAATGCTGCACATTCAGAGTCAGACATTTTGTCTCAAAGTCTGGCATCCTTAGCTTACTTAGCAGAGAATCAAGATGAAGTCAAAATTAGTGCGGTTACATTATTTCTTTTTATAGCAGTTGCCTGAAAGTCCACAAATGCCAACCCCACTAATGCACTGCCACTCAGTAACATCACCTATTTTATCCTTCAAGAAAATAGTTTTGTATGCATTTCTGAACATCAAAAGCACAGACATTCACTGTTTTAAACTTCTTACGGTATGACTAATTCTAGTCTCTCCTGCCAGGATGTTAGCACTGATAGTTTAATATGGCCACGTATATATTATTTATTGCAAGGAGCACATATTTTTATTTTGGTCACAGAGTGTTTGTTTAAAAAAGACAGAGTTTTACCTTCTTGGTTGTTACAGTTCCCTCACCTCTTGTCTTTCTAACCATGCTGCAAAGTCTGTCAAGAAAAGCTCCAAAATAAATTTAGCATTGTGATTATTACAAATAAGTCACACTGGCATTTGGGTAGGAAGACCCCCCCTCCCTGCATGCTTCTACCACGGTGGCAAACTTATTTCAAAAATTCTGATGAAACGCTTTGTAAATTTTGTTATTCTGTGATGATAATAAATCATTATAGCCTTAAACACTCCTCTAGCTTGGAGCCTCAGTCACAAATTATCTTGTCATTCTGACCAAAACATTCTCCAAAAAAGCTTGACAAGTGCTAAAACCCAGAACATGAAACCATGTGTTGTTGTGAAAGCAAGATTCAGAAATGTCAATTAATTAGATTAAGAGGCTACTTTTAGCTTTACTTGTGTTGCCAAATAACCCTTAAAATATGCATAGCAGTGGAAGTCTACCTCAGCAATACAGTACTTCTGTGCAAAATAAAGACAATAGATCTGGCTAATAGAGGGAATTATTGTATCTGTCATTCAGACAAGGAGAATGATCTAGAAGCAAATGTCTTGCTTCCCTTTCCACTGTATGGATTCACAAGCAAGATAAATTCTGCCACTTAGGAGTTTAGGCATAATTTTTTTCCCCTGAAATCTGATTCAGATTAGAAAATAAAAGTCAAATCACTATTATACATCTCCATAAGTAAAATGGATTTCTAACGTCACTGTCTGTGTAGCGGTCTCCCCCTGCCCATAAACTATCATCCTTTATTTGCATTTTTGAAGTTCACTTTAGAAAAAAGAGTGGTGCAATTAAATACATTTTATTCAACTTTCTCATAGCTACCCCTAAAATTTTTATCTTTAAATAATCCATATCCTCAATTTTATTTACACTATAAACTGTTCCTATATTTTAATGGTATGTTTGCTTTAAAAGGGGTTGTTGGCTTTAATAGCTCAGTTATTATCTTTGTAAACTAACATTCCACATTCCTCCTAACTAAATCCTAGCAAATCGCCTGTGCTTGCATTTGGAACATACATTCCACCACCGAAAATAAAACTTAAGCCAAATAAATGTTCTGTTCAAATTAATATACATAAAATGAATAGCTAAACATAGATCAATTTTGATGGATTTAACAGTAGGTTTGCTAGTGGCAGGAGGGTCATGATATGCAATACACCCAAGAGAACGGAACTAAATAAATTTAATTTCCTGTAACCCCTATTAGTTTGTGCTATTTTTAATGCTAGAACACTGTATCTCTTTAGAAAAAAAACCCCAACCTGTTTGTGTTTTTATAAAACATATCACTGGGAATATGGATCAGTATAAAGGTACAGGTTAGTACTCGCAGAGGTGAGTAAGGAGGTGAGCAAATTAGGAAGGACCCCAACAGAAGCAGATCTGCAGCTGCAGGACGCCTGTAGGGCTCAGGCTCTGCCCCACGACGAGTCCCATTTACACCACAGGAGAGCCGTGGCAGAAGCTTAGGAACAATAACTTGCAAGGCAGCATCTCATTTCATTTTTCATTGAAATTCATCAAAGTAAATACATTTTCTCATCTTTGCCCTTCCATGCTCTCCAAGGGCCTTAAGTCTGCCAGAGCCACCATTTCTCATGTGGGATGGGTGTAGGCACAGCTCAGGACCCACGGTTACTGTGCACAGAATCAAACACTGTATGCAGAGGCATCAGTCACTGAGTTCAGCAATGGTTTCTGGCAATTAACCCAGTTCCTCCCCTGCTGGAGCCTGTACAGACCTACAGGCTCCTTTATGGCCTGCACTTGCTTTAAGCAACTCTTTCTTTTCCCCATTCCTTGTTCTTTCCCTCCCTCATAGGGCACATAAATGGTCTTTTGGCTGCTGGCCTGATTGTGATGAAAAGGTGACTGTGTGTAACTCCTTGCTGCTGCTGAAGACATACTCAAGTTTAATCTCTCCATGCTCTGCAGAGGGCATCTCTGCAGGCCCTTTACTGAAGGAGAAGGGGACAAGGGAGAGAGATGTAATATTTAAGGATATATAAAAAAAACCCAAACAACAAAACCCTGTAATCCTGTACACATTAAAAAAAAAAAAAGAAAAAAGAGAGAGAGAGAAAGGAAGAAACAAACCAAACCAACAAAAAAATCCAAGACAAAAGACGAAGACAGTCCTCCTAATTTTTAGACACACCACAAGCTATTCTTAAGTTCTCTGGCCAAAGCTTGTTAAAAAGAGAACATCCTAAATGTTCTAAAAATTGTATGAGAAGCAGATGGAGGTATTTCCTTACAGAACGAGCCCACAGTCAAGAGTAACAACTGAAATATATTGTCCACTAAGGATCAAGGCCAAAATTCACAGTTAGAGGAACCCTGTGTAGGGGGGCATTGGGTGCTCTGCCCCTGGCTAAGCTGCACCAGGGGTGGCAGAGGCTCACCTGGGCTTCAGCTGCTCTCTGACAGGGCAGGGACCTCCCATGTGTCCTGGGTCACTTCTGTCCACTCCCTGCAGATATTCTGGAGGTCCCAAGACATCTTGGGCAGCCTTAAGTATCTGTTTTGGCACTTAAATCCTGCTCTCCATGTCTGTTCTTGGAAAAGCCCGATGCAACTGTGAGCCATGGATGAAAATAGAGCAGTGAGGACTAAATTAAAGTAAAATTTAGTAACAGGGCCCAAACGTTAACATGCTTTATTTATCTCAAACTTATTAACATTCCTATGAGTCTCTGAAACACTTTATTACTGATACATGGGATTGTATTGCTGTAAGAGGCTTCCCTGAGGAGTAACTAGGACTCCAGCTGTACTGCAGGGTATGCTGTACTACAGATTATAGGGTTAAATGGTGCTGTCTGTTACCTGCACAATGTGTGCACTGCGAGTGGAAACGAGGGAGCTCGGTTGAGAAACCCGAGGTCTGCTCTGGAACACTGGAAAGGTTTGTGCTGTTGGCAAGGAGTGAAGGGTCCCTTTTTCCAGCTGCAAGCGACTTGGTCACATGATTGATGCCGAAAACTTAACAGCTCTGCCGGCAAAAAACCCAGAGCTGTGTCTGAAGGAACTCTACCTGTGAGTGTTCCAAGGATCACAGCCTCACCCGGGCACACAGGGCGCTCACGGTGGGAAACGGCAAAATGTGGGGCTGTTCACTGCCTGCCATCACTGCTTAGCAAAGGCAGCAGTGACACTGAGCCACCCAGCTCCTTCCCTCTGCTAGAAGAGGGAGAGCTAGTTTTTCCTCCTGTGCTGCACAAGAAAAGCCTGGTGATCTGAACTGATGACAGAAGAGGCATGAGAACCCAGGTAAAATTACAATAGTCAGTACCAGTGCATGGCAGGGAAGCAGACGGGAGTTTGCAGAGTTAAGAAACGTCCTCTCTGCAACAGCCATGCACACCTGAGCTGTTCAGATAGGACTGCAGGTTACAGGAGCACTCAGAGTTCAGCTTCTGGCATCCTGCAGCACAAGTAGGTCAGGAACACCCACGTCAGCTCATCGCAGGGTTCAGTGATGGTGCCTGCACTCCTCCTCCACAAGATGCTGTGTGCTTAACTTGTAGTTAGAGCTGTGTTCCCCTCGATAATCTCATCTCCATGCCCCTTGCCAAGCTGAACTGATTAACTCTTGTCCTGCCCTTGGTAGACAAGGAACATTTGATCAGCACCTATTTTTTAACAACTTTTTCTTAAGCAGAGCTAAAGACTATTATCGTGTTCCTGCTCAGGCTTCTTGTTTCTAGACTAAACAAATCCAATACTTTTAACTTTTCTTCATAGGTCATGTTAGCAAAACCTCTAATCATTCTTGTTGATCTCCTCTGGATTCTCTCCAATTTGCCTCCATTTTTCTTAATGTCACCAACTTCAGCAGAAGTTTTGCAGCTTGGAGAATTGTTTCTTGCTGCAGAAGTCACCTGACACCCTGACCTTTAGCTCAACAATGAGAAATAGCACACAAGCTTCCTTAAAGAAAATGGTATTACATATATACTGTCATGTATACTTAGTGTCATGCCACCTGCTTGCCACATCAACCCTCTACTTTGCCTTAACAGCAATAAAGCAACAACAAACAATAAAAAACCTTCTCTTGTGAGCTGTTGTATAGACAATCTTATTGTATGACTTAGAAATACAAGAAAGCAGAGCAGAGCCATTTTAAAATCCTATTAAAAACTCTTTTTTTTCTGTCCACATCTCAAACAAAGCAAAGCAATTTCAAGAAAACAGAACTGACCAAAAGCAAACTGTGGGGGGAAAAGCAAAGCTGTGTAGCCACTGTGAAACAGATGCTAGCCAAAGTTACAGGAGTGAGTAAAATAGGCTAAAATTAACAAAGAATAGCCTTGAGCTCAGGCTGAATATTAAAATAAATATGAGACTTCTTTGACAGATCTGTGAGTCAAACTTCCAGCAATTCAAACAGATAAATCACAGGACTTACCTTCTTCACTGAAGACTGTAATGCCCAACAAACACACAGGAGCAACCAGCAGGTAAACCCAGAGGGCAGTGACATGAGGCACATTACCCACTCACCACAAGGCAATCACTAATATTCTCTAAACCACCCTCACTCCTATTAACTCAATAAGCACCTAAATTTCTGCCAGCTGGGCAGGGCCAAGCTCCCTGGCTACTGCAGACCTGCAGCTGAGACATGGTGAGCTGGGCTCTGGAGCTCCCCTGCAGGCACAAGGGCTTGTGGGCTCTGGCCCAGGTTGTGCTGGGGAATCTCCCACTGCCTGGGTTCCGAAGAAAAGCCTGCTGAGAGCCAGGGAGCAGCTCAGCCCAGCCAAACCCTCTCTAGAACAGGGCAAAGTGTGCATGGAAGGGAGAGCTCTGGCTGCTGGGCTGCAGATGTTGGGATGCTCTGGCTGCTGGAATGCTGTGGTCTCCAGCTCCAGGAGAGGGCTTGCAGCTGGGATGCTGAGCAGATGGCAGGCAGCACCTATCCAGGCTCTGTTAGCCAAGAGTGGTAGCACAGATGCTCCAGCTGCTCTCCAGGGTATTTCATTTCTGGGTACTTGGTTACGTTGCTGCATGTCTGACCAGCTCCAAAAACTCCCTGCTTGGCCACCAGGCCCTCCCTGCTCTTTGCAGGGCAGCCGAGATGCTCAATGGAGCATTTCTGTCCTGGGGACAGCCTGTGGAGCACAGGAACAGGGGCAGGAGCTCAGTGGTCTGGCACTGGGTGTCTCTGGTGGCTTTGTGGCATTTGTCATCCCTCCAGCAGCCTCCTAGGAGAGAGGTGTGAGCAGGTCTGCAGGAAAACACAGCAAGAGGCCTCCACAGGGCTTTGGGAGGAGGGCAGGAACAACGTGGCAGCAGAGCTGACAAGGAGAGGAGTGTGCCAAGCCCTGGCTGGGTCCAGCAAAGGGGAGTTAAAGCAGCTCCAGAGGGAGGAACGAGGCTAAGAGGGAGCATTCCATGTGCCGGGTGTTTCTGTGGGATCAGAGCTGCTCACAGGCTGGTGTGCCTGCACCTGGGGCTTGGTGTGGCTTTGCCTGCTGTTCAGTGCTTCCTGAGAAGCTGCTAATACAGCAGGGCTGATGAGCCCGCTGTTTTGATCTCTCCCTCCTCGGAATCTCTTCTAGAGCCTTTCATAAAAGCCCTATTAAAGAAGTACAAGTGCGTGCTTTGTGCTTCTTCAATACCTAATTTATATTTTAACATTAAATACTCAAACACATGCTCTGAATTTGTGCTTTTTTTCTAGTCTAATAGTTTCTTGCTGGAGACGTACATGCATTTTCTCTCACATAATTCCTTATTTTTTGGGGGGTGTTCTTGTACCCTGCCCCAATCTTACATTGAAATTGAGGCATACTGAAGGCCTGTCATTCAAATTATTGATGGTAACTTGTCTGTCTGGGGGTGACAGTTGTATTAAAACATTTATCACATAAAAAAAGAAGCATATGGCATTTACAGAATCTGGGCCAACGAAGAAGGAAAGGGTCATGTTCACTCCCAAAACAGGAGCAGGCATCTCCTGAGGGTTATACATGGATTTAGTTCAGAGAGAGCTGGAGGATCTCATATATTTTGAAATCATGAGGGGTATGAAATCAGCATAAGTTACAGCTGCCCTTAGGTGCTTTCTTTTGAGTGGTCAGTGCCACAATCACTCAGCAGAGCACATTGATCTCACTGACTTTGGCAGAATTATGGAGGGTCTGTTTGCATGAACCATTGCTGAACAATTTATCTGATGTATTAATCATCTCTTAGATAAGAGTATCTGGACTGTAGATTTTTCTTGTAACCCAATTTCCCTCCCGCAGCCTTTTGTTGTTGAGTTTCCATGTGAAATTTTAAAATTGCATTTTTGGGGATTTTTGTTAACACTTAGGATCCCAGGGTCTGTTTTGAAGCACTCTGAATTGCAGGGACTGTGTTAAGGTGCTCTGCAGCCTCCAGAGAGGATGGAGAAGTGCCAGTCTCTATTTCCCCTCTTGACAGCAGATCTGGTTTGGAAATTGATTTGCCTTCATGGTGACAAATAAAAATCAAGACCCTGTTTTTCCCTCACCTTCCAATTACATATGTAAGAGGCAAAAAGGGAACATTTTGTTGGAGATTGGAAGAATCAGTACAATTTATAGGGCTGATGTGGCTATTTTACCCACTTCTAGTAATGCCCCTGTGAGACAACGTCTCTGCTGCTGGAATGGTAACTCAGGTGGGTTTATGAGTGGTGAGGGCAGTGTCCCAGCCACCTGGAGGATTTGGCTTCCCTGCTGTGCAGAGGGCAAGCCCTGCTTGTATCAGCCAGGCTGTGTCCCCCAGGGAGCCTCCTCTGCATGGCCACAGCCTTCGGGAGAGAAGGACTTGCTCAGTCGCAGCCACCGCCCTGCCCACAGCCAGAATGAACCACAGTGGGTCCGTTTTGCATGTCCCCAGCCTCTCCCCTGTGCCCAGGGAGCACTGAGATACATTGTGCAGGATTCCTCCGTCTGCTCTGCCCTTCCCTGCAGCTCTGCGACATTGCACGCTCAACTTCCCGGCACAGCAAATGGGAATTAATGCAGAGAAGTCCAGGCTGGCCCTGCCTGGCCGGCCCCTGCCCTCCAGTGTTAATCTGCTGCTGCTCTTCCAGCCTGCCCTCTGCAACTCAGAGATGGAGATGGACACTGTAACCCCTGCTTAAGCCTGTTCTCGCTTCCTGTGTACCCCAATAATGACTATTTTAAAGCATTTTTTGGAACTCCAGTAATTTCTAGAGACATTTAATTGGGGACATCATTCTTCTGGCCTCCTCTAAAGACAATTCTGTGATGAATTCATGTTTTAGCACAAGCCAGAGTGCACACAGAAAATGTTCAGCCGTTCAGAGGTACAAAAAGCAGTAATCTTAGCCTGAAACAATTGTACTGAACTGAAGCACTACTCCTCTTTTCTAGATCTACTTTTAAGATCCCTGTCAAAACAGCCCTTCAAACACATTTGATTGGGTTGGGGCTCATCACGCTGTCACCAACTCACTTTTCATTAGGCTGTTGCTCTCTGTTAGCCTAGCCAAGCAGAAGAACTCAAACACATGCACAAATTAAATCGACATCCAAACTCCACCAATATACAAAGCAATTTAAATGATATTCATTAGAGCGATGACAAGTCCTGATGAGGCTTTCAGGAGCGGAGTCCTTCAGCTTCTGCCGACTCGGTTTCATGGTCATTGAGGCGTAACTGCAGTGACTGTACCTCCAGTTTAGAGGGAAAAAAAAGCCAAGAATATGACTCCGCTTCCTGACACACCTACCTCATTCTCCCTCTCTGCACAGGTCTGCAGCTGAGCACAAGCTCCAGGCTTTTTTTTTGCAGTTCTTCCCGGGCTGAGCAGTGCACACACGCTTTAGCAAACCCCGTTCCTTTCCCCACCACCTTCAAATGTGCCAATTAAAAAGAATTCCATTTTCAAGTAATTTCATTTCACTTGGCTAGAAAGGTCACTAACTCACAACTCTGATGGCTATAAACATGTCCCCAGTTTCTTACCATGCAAGAATGAATTTGATATGTTGAAGCTTAATAAAGAAGTATTTTTCATTGTTAATTCATAGTGAAGTTTAAAAGTTACTCTCTCTCCATTTATATTTTTGATATTAAAAAGAAAAAAGATGGACACTATCTTCTCCACAGGGAGTGGAATGGGGCTGACAGGTCTAATATAGGCTTTTCCACAGTGCCAAATCATTTGAAATTCATTTCCCTTGCGACCAAAGTCCTTACTCAGGCATCACGAGGTAAGTCATCAGAAAATTAGCTCACTATTTGGTTACAAAGTCCACTGTGCTGCTTGCAAAATTTAAGTATACGGGGGAAGAAGTGCACGTCTCCACCCTGCTGTGCCTCCAGGAAAGGCCAGTGGGTGACATGGGGGCCCAGCATCATTTTAGGACATCTCTCTCAGCTGTGAGCTCCACCACCCACCCCAGCCCCTGGCAGGGAATGAGGCCGGCTCTGGCCTTGCCATTTTTAACTCCTTTCTGCTTGCTCTAAGACAACCTTTTTCATCGCTTGAAACAGGCTAAGAATATTAAAAGCAAGATATACAGAAAATGTCTTGTTATATTATTACTCAAAAATTCCTTTTTTTGGCATAGCTGCCTTGGGTTGTAATTTTTAATTTTCCTTTTTAAGCACTCCCACAGTGAAAGATAGGCGCAGAGCTATGGAAGTATGATTTGCAGTTGAGTATTTTCATTTCAATAAAGGTTATATATATGAACTTGATGAGTGGTCTGGACATACCCATCTATCCCAAAAAGTCTATCTGATTTTAACTCTCTTAAAAGATTATTTAACCAGAAGTGCATTTCAAGCTATAAATAAGGCAAAGTGAACCAAGCAACAGCTGCTGAGGAAGTTAATGTGTCCCACGTATATGTTGTTATACAGTGATGAAAAACAAACAAACCAACCACTACCCCCACACCTAAGCTGGATATTAAGCATAAAGGAAGATTGTTTTTACATGTTAAAAAAACGAATTTATGGAACACCACTGCTGTATTTGTGTACATACTAGATAATGAACACAGCATGAGCTACGTCTTAGTAAATCTTAAGTCATCTTTCTCATGCTGAACATTTTGTTAAAATTATTGCCCCAACCCAAGGCCTGGAACCAGGCTGTAACCCCACCGATTACCCCGATGCTCTCAGACATGTATAACAACGCGTTAATACCGAATTCCGCTCGCTTCTGGAAATGACCCTGACTCCTTCTTCCTTCACTGGTAAAAGATGGCCTTCTTATGCAAATACTCTTCAATGAGGGCTGTAATATTATAGTCTTAGACATATACAGGCCTTTCATTATTACAGGATAATTACTGAAAACTCAACAAAATTCACTGCTACCACACCCTGCCCAACAGAGCCACTTTCATGTTCCGAGACAGCAGTTCCAGAATTATTGCTTGTTCTCTCATTTACCTACAGCAGGTCAAGCAAGGGCTGGAAGGCACATCTTGGCACAGAGTCCCAGGAGAAGAGAATTTACTGTTTTTTTCTTGGAGATTGTATGTATTTACCAGTGATACTCTAGGGAGTTACACATTTGTATTCCCATGCTAAAACAGTAACTATCCAATCAAGTATTAAGTGCTATTTCATCCTTGGATAACAGGACAATCCAGTGACTTTTAAAAAGTTGGTAATCTTGAAATTATCTTTTTTCTACTTTCCCTGATAAATTCTAGTTTTATGACCCCTCCCTGTAATTCAGCTCTGTGGAGCCGTGTGGGTAACACACCACCTAGCAAAGCTCCAGCACATTCTTGTAACAAAAAGTTACCCAAACAAAGCAGGCAGCAGTGATCATAATAATTTGATATTTTTCTAGGAAATATATAAGGCTCTCTGGAGGCATACTTTAAAATACAAAATTTATTAATTAAATTTAGCTTTATTACCAGTCGTCTCTGTTCCACTTGCACCACTATTCCTTTTTTTCTGTTGCAGCTGAAATAAGAACTTGCAAAATTAAAGAAGGTTCTTCCGTTCAATACATGCCAGTATTTTTTTAAATCTCAAAGTATAGCCAATTTTTTTTTGCTGTCATAACATGCAGAGTCATATCATGTTTAGCTTTATATAGCAAAATACATAGCCATATTTAAATGCAACAGATAATTCCCATATTGATAACACTAATCTGCCTTGGTTTGGATAAAAAATTGCACATAGTGGTTACCACAAAAGCACCTGCATGATTAAAACAATAGACTTTCAATTTTAATACAAAAATAAAATATAGTGAAGATTCTAGAAAGATTTTGGTTTCAGAAACAGTTCCTTACACTAGCTTAAAAGTCATATTTCTGTTAATTATAGATTTCCTTCTCACTAAAACTTAAAGATACATTCCCTGAATTTTTTTTTTTTTTTTTTTTTTTTTTTTTTTTTTTTTAATNGTTGACTCCAGTGAACAGCTCTCTAAGATCTGGCATATTGATTTCTTGTTGTGAAGTGAGCTGTTCAAGCTCCATTTAAGATTTTCATCTTGCATGTAGCCCTGAGCACATCATAGCACCATAAATTAGTTAAATTGCACATTTATCACAAATGTTATTTTAAGATACTGCGTAAATGTGATGGCTGGAAGATATACAGTATGCTGCAACAAGCCACTACTTGGGTGGGGTTAGACCAGGGTCACCTTTATACACCTGTGATTTAAAGCTCTTCTCACCCATCAAAATTTCATTTTTAACCTCTTTCTTGAGGCATTTTGTTTTCTCTTGCACTTCATCTGCATATTTCTAAATAAAATATCAAATGCAAAGCAAAAGTCAGAAGTCAGATGCTTATTTTAAAATCCTGCATTTATACCTTCATGTTTGTCTAATAGGAAAAAAATTATCTTAACAGAGCTAGGTTGGTGATTTGGTTAGCACTAATAGTTACCATGCCAATATACATACCAGTGTATGGATGAAAAGAACATTATTCTAGTTCATTGATTCTCTAAATTCTTTATAATGTGAAATCACATTGGTATGCCAGTCCTGGAGGTTCTGAAATGCAAGCTGAACTTTATTTTCATAAATTTGGGATATTCAGATCCTGACTAGCCATTCATTTGCAAAGTTTCAGGCACATTTTAAGACGCACATTAAAAAGTCCTTTCTGGTGCATGCTGGCAGATCTGGCCACCCCCTGAATTTGTACCTGGTACATCTCACTGCCCGCTCAGACCCAGGTAAGTCAGGCCCAGGAATGACTTTTACCAGCTCAGGGAGGTTGCATCAGATGCCCTGCCTGTATTTTAAGAGTAAGTAGAAAGAGCACTGCAGACTCTGCAGTCTCTTGCTTTTACTCCCTCCCGTGTCCCAGATAACAGCATTGCGTACAGAGCTTGGAGCATTACTATTATAAGTCAATGGTGCATCTTAAAAATACATTGATTGACAATATATGCAATAATCTGCCAGTCTCCTTATGTGTGAATTTCTGGTTTGCAACCAAATACTATATTTAAGCTGTTATAATTTTCAAAAGAGGAATTCTCTGCTGTAGAGGTAAAAAGTTTGGCTGGGTTTAGACTGAGATCATGTATTTGTAAAAAACGTGGACAGGCACCTGGGAGGCTCCAGGGAAGACTTCAGCCAGCCAGGTTCCCTCTCCTCGCTAAGTCAGGGACTCCTGGGATGGCACAGTCAGCCAGTAAAACTGCTGTGATTTTATTGCTGGAATTTGAGCTGAGGCCATAAACATTGACACACAAGTGACCTTAAAATCAGATACAAGTGTGAGCCAAAAGAGGAGGAAAAAACCCAAAGCCCTGATCCCATTCACTTGGTCCCCTTAGCAGCATTTGCTGTACAATGAACAGAACACTCCAACACATTTCTGAGACATGGTACTGGCCTTTAACATTACAGAGAAAGATGGAAAAATGGAAAGACAGAAAGACAAAGACAACCAAAGATTCAATTCCTTGCTTACTGGAAGACAGTGGATTTTTTAAAAGAAGAAAGGAAACTGTACATTTGAAATTCGGATGGTAGCTCTCGCTCATGATGCTGAAGTGCTGTAATGGGGGGTTTGGTTCCCATCTCCAGACTCTGAGTTCACCTGACTGGCAAAAGACATTATTTACATGCATAGTAATACAGGTGTCTGGAGATGCAAATTGTCTCCAGTGGTTTTGATGGGACGACCTGTCAACCCCAGGAAAAGTCTGTCATTATCATATAAATGCTCCAGCTTGTTTGCCTTTCTTTGGCATGTGTTTATTCACCTCCTCTCCCGTCTCTACCTGCCGTGAACGCCGTCCAGCAGCAGGTAAGGCCAGAACAGGACTCACTTCAAAACCACAGAGTTGAAGCCACCAGGCTCAGGTTCCTTCTCCCGCCGTTTGGAAATGCTGGGTAGGTGGAAAGGGATTCTCTGAGCTGTGGAACACCCTCGGGTGCAGACTCTGCTCAGAGCATTCAGGAGGAAGACGGGTGAGCAGCGGTGCCTGCCTGGTCTGAACTCACAGTAAAACAGATTTGCTTTGCCATGCACTGCTGACAAACCCCCTCTCCACAGCCAGCCTTACCTGATGCTTAAAAAGGAGTTAGAAAGCTCATTTATCTCTTCTGGGGGAAAAAACTCCGTTAATGCAGCCTTTGAATAAGTGCTACCCTGCTCTTTAAATGCTAAAGTTCACTAAAACTCCAGTGATTTATGTGCAGCTTTTGACTGCCAGCACCTGGCAGATGAAGAAACCTACTCAAGCTTCAGTCATAAACAGATAGCATACAATTTAATTTTAATGTGCTCGTTAGTCGTAGCACATTTCAGACATAATTGTGAACGCAACACAAAATTATAGCAAAAAGACAATTTTAATGCTGCTGTAGAAAAAAAGGTTATATGAAGAGTCATATAATGGTGCTTCATTGTCAACAACAAAACAGGGCACAGAGTGCATTACAGTGTCTGTGCTGTTTACATGCCAATATTTTATACATAGATTCTCATATGGTGTCAGCTGTCAGTTACTTCTGCAAATTAACTGCCAAAAATGGAGACGAACAGAATCACTTAGTGTGCTGGTAACCACGGGTTACCTTTCATATGCCTAAAGATAAAGCTGCAGTATGGAATCTTGGGAGAATAATTAGGCAGAACAAAACAGAAAGTTACCAATTGAAATAAAAAGGCATTCTACAATAGGAAATAACAACCAAGAGCGCTTATAAATAAGTAAAAGAGGTTATATCACAGAATGCCTCATAACTTTTTAAGCAAAGTATTACAGTACAAACATTTTAAAGGCTTTATCAATGTTTAGGAAATACAGTACAAGTTTTTTCAAATAGATTTAACCCTTTGAGCACTGAGTTTATTTTGAATTTTCTCTTTTTATTTTATTTTTATTTTTTTTTACTAATAAATACCTTTAAAAGTCATGTTGTGCAAAACAGTTAGAATGCATGCCAGGAATGCAGTCCGTGGCTTCTGTTTCTTCAGACAGTTTAAAAAAAAAAACAAAAACAAAAAAACCAAACAAATGGTAGCAACACTAATAAATATGTATAATTTAAACATGAACCTCTCTTAATATAGATGTACTGTATAGCAAAACAAAGCAAAACATACTTTGCTTTAAGAATAATGTTTCTGAATACTTTATAAATGCTATCTGTGGTATCTTTTATCACATAATTTACAATGTTTGACTGTTAAAGGAAAAACCGTTAGATCTAAAAAAATGAAATATACACTATATATAGGTACAGTTTATACCTGGGGCTTATCAGGTACAAACCCCACTGCTGCTAAAAATGCTGAAAAAAAGAAAATGGCATTAACCACAATCACATTTTCCATAAGAGATTTTGAAATCTATACAATATATACATCTATGTTTCAATGTGAAAATTATATTTTTAAATTTCAAGGTGTGGGACACCTTTGCATAAATGGAGGTTCATATTAGTAATCAGAACTAAGCTAGTAAGGGTCTAAAAAAAAAAAAGCATATCCTTACATTTTTACCAAATTAATGCAAAAGTGCTTCAAAGTACTCAGAGGGCTAAAGATTATAGGGTGAGAAATACCAGCACACTTAGGTCACATGAAAAAGTGCACCAGAATTAGTTATAAATGCTTAATTAAACTGTCTGTTAATGCATGCAGCTTGATGCATCAGAGGGATGCACAGCAACTAAATCCAATTTACACAAAGTTCCAAACACTTACCACTGCATTTTAACCTTCATATTTTACCAGTAACAACAGCTGATTATGCACCTCTATTTAAACACTGTACAGTTATACAAAACAGTTCAGCCCAGAGCGACTCTGGAGTTAAAATAAGAACATGTGCCAAGAACTAAACAGTAGCTTTAAGGCGTCTCTGACAGTTTTCCTCAAAGCAAATTACAGTTATTTTAATCAAAAGCAAATGCTACTGCTTCTCTAACTCTGAAACATACAGAAGATGATCCTCTGGTGACTTCCCATGTGTTTTGCTTAGATGAAGTTTAACAGCATGCTTGCTTGCAAAAGTCCTGTTACAAAGTTTGCACTGATAAGAAGTTCCGATATCTTCCTCTGGAGAGGACGTCACCAGTTTTTCAGATGGTGACTTTGCTTGTGCTATCTGATTGTTAATCTGTTCACTGGAGAGTTTGGACAAGTCTCTTAACCTGAAACCCAGATGCGATTCAAGATGACTGATATAAGTTGAAGGAGTTCTGATCTGTGAAGCACAGTCATTACAAAAGAACACTGGGTGCCCAGTGTCCAAATTTTTAAGGAACTTAGTTCCCCCCGTCCTTCGGAGCTGGTATTTCACATTGGCCAGCCAGTGGCTAATTGTGGTCATTGAGAGTCCCGTAAACCTGGAAATGTGCATTCTTTCTTGAGGGCTCAAGTCTGACATGATGTATTTCCCCTCTGAAGTCTGCCGTAAACTGGCTGCAAACTGGGCCTGCAATATGAGCAAGTGCTGGGGGTTCCAGTTAGACTGACGTCCCTTCCTTTTCTGAGCTGGTGTACTCTCTTCTGGTTCCTCTATTGTGGTACCATCAATGTCAGATTTCTCAGATATGCTGGAAGGTGTGGAAGATTTTGATGTGTGACTTTCTGTCAGGTTCTTCAGCATATCAGATATATCTGACAAGGCATTCTCGCGTAGCGGCGAGTTTGACATGAATGACACGACTGCAGATGTCTTTGCTGTTGTCACTGTAGATGAAGAAGATGCAGAAGATGTCGATGTGGATGACAAAAGCGCTGAACCCAAAGAGCAGCTTTTGTCACTCTTGCCTTTCGTCAAATCTATGGGTTGGTCATTGTTGACATGATAAAAATAACGGTCTAAGTGGTCTGATTTTTTGGACTGTAGAGGTGGGGTGGCCACTGCAGCCTTTTCTGCCAAACTGTTGCTCATTTTAAACAGCATGCTCATTGGATCCAGAGCAGGCAAGGATGGCTTTGCTGCCTTGCCAAGGTGAATATTCATGACAGACTGCAGTGCACTTAATGGATTTACAAATGGCTGTTCAGGGGGGTGATCAGTGATGATGGCTGTGCTGCTACTTAAAGAACCTACAATGGACTTCACCGGCTCCTTCCCATTTTCCACAGGTTCTACAGTTGGACTGTCCTTGCAACCATCTCTCTGAGGAACTGGGCTGTTCTGCTGGCTTTTAAAGCCACCGTCATTGGAGGGCTCCATCTTAAGGGGTTCACTGACTTCACTGCTGCACGGCGAAGGCGTCGCACGCTTCAGTGGAGAGAGCTTTCCTTCGGGCTCTTTCATCTTCTCCTCCACTTTAGCCACCTTCTCAGTGACCTTCTTTACCAATTCTTCCATGGCATGAAAGTTTGTTTTTGGCACAGGTGAGGTCTGACTGCTTGGTGGAGACACCAAGGGCTGGTTTTTAGTAGGTGATACTAGTTCATTGCTTCCAAACATAGGTTTTAATGGTGTACTCTTCCCAGATGAGCCCAACGACAGCTTCATCATATTAGGCAGCTGGTAGGCTGCATGAATGCTGGGGTAGCCACCCCAGCTCGGTGTGCCATTCTGGGCTTTGTTTATAGCTGATGTAACCGTGTTTTCTAAAGACTTTAATATATCTAATCCCCCCTTAGGGCTTTCTTCGAGGTCATTTTCAGTCAAGTAATGGTATTTTGAGGAGATATCATACTTCTCCTCATCTTCACTTGACTTCTCTTTGTCTTTCATTTTGTCATCAGCAATGACTCTTTCCTTATCTACTTCTTTTTTAATCTCAACATTTAATTTAGGGGAAACACTAGAAGGTGTGTTGGAAGGAGATGTAAAGGTGGTGGCAGCTAGTGGCACAGACTGGACCTTCTCATCTACCAAGGACGTTATTGTCGGTGTGGCTGGGGCTTCTATAATTGGCTTCCCTTTTTTCATGGCAGAGTTGGTGACTTTAATAAAATGTCCCGTCACCATCATGTGGGCCGTGAGCTCCTGCAGGGTGTCATGTGAACTTCCACACTCCATGCACTTCAGAATTTGAGATTTCCTCGCCTCAAAGTGCCAGGCGTAGCTGGCGCCGTTCTGGTGACCATAGCGGTTATTTGGCGTGATGTAGGGATTGGAATTCTTTTGAAGTGCATCGTTAGTATCTGAGATTGTTGCTTTTGGTGTCCCACCCGTGGAGTCTGGAGAACTTGGAAGTTCAAGCTCCAGTGATGCTTTCTTTCTAGTAGCTGGGATAATTTTTGCTGCTACAGGTGTAACAGGTTCCTTCAGAGGCACTTTTTGGTAGTGTTTTGTTTTGATCATATGAACACTCAAATCCTGAAGAGATTCAAATGAATGACCACAGTACATAC
This sequence comes from Pomatostomus ruficeps, assembly GCA_013400735.1. Taxonomy (NCBI): domain Eukaryota; kingdom Metazoa; phylum Chordata; class Aves; order Passeriformes; family Timaliidae; genus Pomatostomus; species Pomatostomus ruficeps. The sequence continues at coordinate 271,664 of VYZT01026425.1, forward strand.
ACTTCAGCACTTTCTGGGCATCTTCTTTCCCTTCCATTTCAAGCAAAGAACGTTTGCGAGGTTTGGACCACCTTTTGGGGTTATTGTTATCTGTTTCATGGTTGTCATCTCGATAATGTCCTGTTTCATTCATGTGCACTGTTAACTCTACTAAAGTATCATAGGCAGCACTGCAGTCTTTACAGCGGAATTTACTGGCCCCAGTAAATATGGAGCCGTAGAGCTTACTGCTCTGTCTGTACAGCTGGACTGTACTGAAAAGGCTCGGCTCAGGCAGAATTCTGCTCTGAGAAACTTGCTGCAGCGTTTTGGCCATCGCAGTCTGGTGCCAGTCAAAGCTGCCACTTCCACAACTGCTGCTGCTGCTGCTGCTACTGCTGCTGCTACCATTGTTTTTTTCCGAAATTGGCTGGTGAAGGTTCAGATTGAGATTGGACCAGTAGGAATTGGAGAGGAAGTTATTATACACGGCTTTCATTTGTTCTAAGCTATCAGACACCGTAGAGTCCTCCAGTGGTATGGAAACCTCCTTGCTCTCCTCCTCATTTTTAATGGAGCTGCTCTCGAAGTCTGCCATGCGGTCACTTGTCTCACTGATGTGGGACTCACTGTCCATCTCATGGCTGGAGAACTCAGCTGCTGGAGAGTTTTGGTAGCTTTGGCAGTTCTTACTGAAGTCTTTTTCTGGACATGCATATTTTGCTGAGGGCTCCCCATCAACTGCATTTTCATCAGGTTCCACATCTTCTTCCACCAGCGCTGCTGCCTTTAGTTCGTCTGAAACATAGGCTATGATGAAGAGAAGAAAATACAAGTTAGTTTCTGCTCATCATACTTTTGCTTTAGCCAAAGAAGTGTACTTATTTGTAAAATTAAACAGTTAAAATTTAGTGTTTCTTCAGAGCAAGAAAAAAAATCTGCTCTTCAAACATAATTTGCCACCTTATTCTTCTCAAGGGGCAACAGCTTGAAATTAAAACTAAATTTGAAATTAATGAAGCACATTCTGGAGGTGGCATTCATTTCTAAAGTAATAAATTACTTGTATCAACCTCAGAGACAGCAGTTCCTGTCTGTCAATTAATATGTCTTATGCTTCTCCTACCCCTAATGCATTTCTTAACAGACAGATTCACAATTTAAATTAAGCAAGCATTTTTTGCTCATTACAGTTTTGAGACTCGATCTTTAATAAATATAGAGCACAACAAACATCAAGAATTTCTACAAAGTAAAAAATCCCCAGTTAAAATAAATTTTAAAAATTAGATATTTTAAGTTACCGTTAGTAGTAATGTCGTATTTTAGAGGAGATGGTTAAATGCAGGTGATGTAACCTTTGGAAACAACTCGCTCAAAGCAATTTGAGGATAGTCTTTATGGGTGTAACAAATGTCCCATTCCCATTTCAATACAACTTCCTCGACAAGAAAACCCATGCAGAATTATGTCAGGAGCTAGTTCAACAATATTGGTATGCTGCACTCATTCTTGCTGTATAAATATATACAAGACCTTCCAGTGGACCTTACAAATGTCAAAGTGTTTGCTCTTTAGACTACTTTGTCAATATTTACTCGGCATAAGCTACATGGACACCCAACAGGGATCCTGTCTTTTTTTCCCCTCAAGTAAAGCAACTGGTGATGTAAATCTAAGATACTCTTCTTGAATAGGACAGTTGGCAACTGACAGTAAATATTTTTTTTTTTCCATGGTGCTTCTGTGCTTCAGTTCTACATATACTAAGTCTACCTAAGTTTTTCCTTAGGCAAGAAAATTATGGAAACATTAAAAAAGGGATCATTAACTAATCAAAATTATCTATTTCTATATAATGCATTAATTTGCAGAAAAGTAAAAATAGAATATGACTCGCTTCAGTGGAATTTAAAATCCTTCACAAAGATAATTATAAACTGAAAAAAGTCACATTTTCAATAGACTCTGTGCTTGAAGTCACCTGACATTTGACCTTCTCTGCAACGCATCTGGAAAGTGTAGGGTATTTGTATCTTGAACAATCTATAGCTTGTTTCTTCAGGCAAGAGTGTAGGGAAGACAGGAGTTTACACCCCAAAAAACCCTACTTTAACCAACAGACTGCAAAATGTACAACACTACAGTAGGTATCACATACACAATATTAAACCTTGCAAACTTCTTTCAGGGAAAATATGCTTAAATGTTATCAGAAAACCACAAGAGACAAAACAACTGTTAAAGTGACAGTGAAATCAGGCTTTTAGTTTCACATGGAGTATTTCTTCGTTCAGTTAGGTAATACAAAATATTCACTACTGCTCTTTCACATGGGTGAATGGTAGCGAATCTTCCTCCAAGCATGTAAAGTTATAATCAAATCCTCAGAATACAAGTTAAACCTTTGAAAGCACAAACACATCACACAAAAGCAACACATAATAATGATTAAATATTTCAGTTCAGATCAATTCAACGCAGAAAATTCAAGCAAGCAAGGGTCCTATTCTTAACGTTTGGAAGCACCGAGTTTGAAAGAATTACGTTAAAAAACTCTATCGTAAGATGCTTCAAAGGTGCTGATACAAAGATCAGACTTTAAAAACAAGTACATCACTAATGAAATAGAGCTGTGCTGTTTTGCTCTATTTTATGCTTTTTCAAAATATTTTGGAAAAAGTATTATCTTTTTATGTATATCACAGACATGGCACCAATTTGAAGTAAGGTTCAGCATCTGTCCTGCAAATACTTGCAACAAAACCACTACAGAGACTCTAAAAAGGTGGATTTTCAGAACTTTAGCAAAGGAGATCAAAGCACTTCAAATTACTCTCTAAAGCTGAAATATTTTGGATAACTACTGATCATGTGCAAAGAAGTGACTGTTAACTGCCTCTCAACCACACCAATCCTACTGATACAAATGAGGATGGAAGGAAGGAAGGAATCATGGCATGAAACCTCTGATCTGGAAGCAAAGATACCCTTTTCCTATTCCACCTTGTGGGAACAGGTTTTCTTTAACAATTCCTGTTTCTTTGCCTCTTGTTTTGAAACTGCATAATAATTTCCTTTTCATGAAGTAAAGAGCACCCAAAGCTAGCACCACACTGCTTGCCTTAGAGAGACCTCACCGACAGCTGGAGGCTGGGCTGGCACACCAAGGCACTCTGAGTGTACCTGTCCTTAGCTTTTTCTGGCGCCTGAGCACCAGCCTGAGTGTGTGCCACCCATCCCACCACCACATCACATTCCAAACCCAAGGGCTCCGTCCCTGCTCACCACGGAAAGCCCTCCTGGGACCCATTGCTCCCCAACACAAACAGAGGGCACAGAAGCAAGTCCCTAATTAGTGTGTTATTCTTTACATTTTTATTTCTCTTACTGCTGAAGTCTTACGAATTTTGTTTGAACTGAAAGACTTGTCACATTCACAGCTTTTTTAGAGAGTGACTTTTACATTAGGGAAAACCTCCAGCATGCGGCTCATTTAAATGTAAATCTATTTACCTTTCATGCTTTCTTTGCCCTTTTCACCAACTATCAAGCATATTTGCGTGTTAACCAGGAGCTGCCTCCTCTATAGCTGTTCCCCTTCCTGAGCTCAAGTTGTGAAGCCAACTCGTGACATCAGTCTTTGATCCAGAAATGCAGGAAATGAGGCACAAACGACAGTGTGGAATTTAACCCAGCAATCTGCAACTTTGACAAACCGACAGTTCCAAGGGCTTCTTCTGCTCCTTCCCTGCAGGAAGGAGAGAAGGGATGAAACCTGGTCTAGGGGAAGGAGTCCCTGCCTCACCACACCTTGCTCAGGGGCGAGAAATGGTCTGTGTGAGCACAGCTGAAGGTAACAGCCTCACTGCACCAGAAATAAGGACAAGGAGGCCCATAGCAGAGAGATTTCTTATTTGGTGAAGTACCTACAGGAAAAGCCAAGAGACTGTGAAAGGAGAGAATAATGGTTAAAAGGTTTTCCACTGAAATTCACTGCCTGAAGGACACTCTTTCTATAAGAAGCACTGTCTCCAGCCCATCCTTACTTAGCCATTACTCTCTTATTATGTAAAAAAAAAAACAAACCATGAAAATAAAAGAAGAAAAGAGACAAAAAAGACTCGCAGTTTGATATTTTTCAAGTGTAGAATAAATGTTTGAACAGCAGGGCATCTGTAAAACTGTTCTTCAATGCCTCAACAGCAAAGTCTGAGGGGAAAAGAAACAACTTTAAAGGCAATTCTAGTGGCAGAAGTTAATAAGAGTGGAAATGAAAGAAATTAGGCAGTTCTGGGTTTTGTTTTTCCAGAGAAAAAAGGCCAAAAAAAATCACAGTTCTTAAAAAAGAGTTTAGTTTACATCTCACAGGGCACCATAACCCACAGGAAATTGCCTGCAAATTGAGCAGTGGTGTCACTGTGACACAGTATTTGACAAAATGTGGAAAGCTGCTGCCTGGCGTGGCCCTCAGTTTCTAGAGAAGAGGAGGATATCAAAGGGGTTCAGAAACATATTGCAGGTACAGCCACAGAGAGGCTGAGAACAGACAGTTCCCTCATTAATATTTGTTATAATTATTAACTAAAGTGCTAGGTAACAATGAAATTAACACATTTGATATCAATACATAACAGTAAGCTGTGGTATAATGCAATTCATTTCCACACAAGAGGGAATTACCTTCATAACTGAGCTATGGATCATTTCTTTGCCAGTGGAAATAAATTGTGATCCATCACTGTCCAAAATGATCTACATATTGCATAGACAGTAATAAACTCATATACCTGGCTCTGCACAGACACCGGGGATCTGCTGCACAAGTGAGGGGAGGTATCACAGCCCACGCAGTCTCCAGAGGCACAGGGAGCCCTGTGGAGCCAAGGCAGCTGTGCCTGGCTGATGTCCTGGGCTCACCAGCCCCACAGCTGCCACCCCGGCCCTGGCTGCCAGAGCTCCTCTGCGGCAGGGACAGCAAAAACCCTGCGTGGCTGTCACTCCCTCCAGGACAACATTGCCCTTGGCTGGACACACACCTCCTGGAGACCAGACACACACCTCCTTGGACACACCTCCTGGAGACCGGACACACCTCCTGGAGACTGGAGACTGGACACACACCTCCT
>VYZT01026425.1:276806-294306 GCA_013400735.1 Pomatostomus ruficeps
CAGACCGGGCAGACACCTCCTTCAACACACACCTCCTGGAGACTGGACACACACCTCCTGGAGACCAGACACACACCTCCTTGGACACACCTCCTGGAGACCGGACACACCTCCTGGAGACTGGAGACTGGACACACACCTCCTTGGGCACACACCTCCTTGGACACACACCTCCTGGAGACTGGACACACACCTCTATGGACACACACCTCCTTGGACACACACCTCCTGGAGACTGGACACACACCTCCTGGAGACCGGACACACACCTCCTTGGACACACACCTCCTGGAGACCAGACACACACCTCCTGGAGACTGCTTGGAAATACAAGATCACTACACCACAGGCGTGTTTTGCTGTTCTCCAAAACCCAATTATGTGCACAATTTTCCCCTCATTTCCTGAAAAATGCAGCTGAGACCATATATTTTGACTTGGATGTATCCAAATATTACATTTCAACACTTTTGAAATTTCTTGTTTTAATTATGTTTTTTCTTGCCAAATTTTTTCCTTTTGTTTTAATTAGCTCACTGGGGGTATATTTAAACTAGTATATATGCTGTTTGCTTGAAAAAGGAACAAAACATTCCAATATTCTTCTCACATGAAAAATGCTCAGCTATAAAAGTTTATCAAAACCACTCCGTTCCTTGGAAATATTTTTGCTTTAACCAAATGGCTTTTTATTAAAAAAAAATTAGATCATCTTTATTATACATCAATTGAAAACATTAAGTAATACTAAGGGTCATCTCCCAAACCATCTGATTTTGAGTTCATTGGGAAAAAAAACCCTTCTCATTCCTTAAAGAATCTGAGCCCATAAAAGTTCCACACTCAAAAAAAGAGAACAGCAGAATGGGATCAGGAGCAGGAATGCTCCTAATGCTTATGGAATCAATATTATTATTCCCAGTAAAAAAGAAACAGGGGAAAAGGATCATATTAGGTGATAAAGTGGAGCAGTGAGTAGGACTCTGCCAGAGAAACTCCCTCTGCACCCTGACCCTCGCTCCTCATTCCATGGCACAGGGTAAAAAGTGGCTTCTGTCACTGCCACTGCTGTTGGCAGTGCACAGCCTTTTCCTAAATGTCTGTCCCACTCAGTTTTACATCACACAGCAGCCACCTGAGAAATTAACAGAATAATTTTTAATATTTAAGTAATCTTTGATAAAACCTTGGAGTCCCCAGTTTTGGTGGGACCACTTGGAGTTCAGAGGTGGCTCAGCCCCAACACCGGGAACAGCAGCATGGAGATGATCTGACTGTGCCAAGGAACCTTATTCACAAAATTAATGAACAGAGGCAAGAGAAAACCAGCTCAGTGGATGGAGTCAATCAAAGACCTAATGCAAATGAAGGCATATAAAAGAGTTATATTAGTCTGTTAGAAAACTCCCACTCCACAGGCCTTCCACTTACAGCAAGAAAGGCAAACATTTCACCCACCACATGAGCTATTTCTATACTGAGACTAACTGATAATTCCCATGTAACTGAAATTGTGTTTGAGACTTCACTCCTTGGCAGAGATGCTCGCACATTCCTCATTAGGCAGTCAGGATGGGAGGCAGGAGTGACTGCCCTGTTTACAAGAGTGGCAAATGACAACAGTCTCTAAACGGGCATGGCAATACTGATTACCCAGCACCTTGACAGGGACATTATTCCTGTTAGAAAGGTCAAAGGTTCTGTTTCATAGAGGCAAGACTGTCTATTATGGGAGAGAAATGTTATTTCCAAGTGAAGAGGTCAGCACTTCTCTCGCATGTCGGCTCAAGTCCCTGGTACCTTGCACCGGAGCGCAAGCCTACTGCAAGACGGATTATTCTGCCCACTGGCAAGGTCAAGAATATTAATTTTGAACATGTTAATTTGATGTGATGTGCATGATTAATGCTTGTTTAGCTGGATTTTCCGTATGTTGATAAATCTGCAGCCTTTTCATGCCAGTGAGAGCGTAGGACTAAGTCACTGCGAAGTGGTGTGGATGGATGCGACATGGGATGCCAATATAATGGGCAGCTATCATTAGGCACTAAAAACTTTGAAGTGCACTTTGTTTGTTCCTTCATGAAAATACTGCAGCTGTCTGCCACAGAGAGCTCAGAAATAGGCCAGAGGAAGCTAGCCAGCTGCTCTGATTCAGCATCCTGGACTGGTATTACATTTGGAGAGACTTCAGAGCAGCCAAATCAACCGTAAGTGTTAAGAGATGGGAATTACATGGACAAGGACACACAGTGAAGAGACGATAACAAGGAATTAGTTTATATGTCATTATAGTGTGGGCCACCTTAGCACAGAACAAAGATATTTTACATCAGGCACCTTTTCCTCAAGTCACTGCATTCCAAACTCCCCTGGGTTTTGTAGTTTAAAGGAAGGTACAGGACTCAGGTCTCCTGTTCACCTTAGACTTTAAGCTGCCACAAGAAACGTGTCATACAGGCCACTCACAAATGAGAGAGAAAACATTCAAAAACTGCTACTAATTCTGATGAGGGATGCATTTGTTTTGCTGAAACCAAATACATTCAGATGTTTCTTAAATGACGAAGTTCAAACCTCACATTTATGTATTATCTCCTTCACTAAATATACACCTGAAAGAACAGGATACCCTAATATGAAATGATGGCTTAGAAACAACCTGGCACTGTTGGACAGCATCACTTAACTGAGGTGTTCAAGAGCGTCAATGAGTGCTTTATTTTTCACATCAGCCCTGTGAAAGAAACATTCTTATCCACAGTTTACAGCTGGAAAACCAGAAAGAAGTTAAAAGCTAATTGTCTGGTGCTAGACAAGAAGACAAGTGAAGGAGCCTGTTACTCCTGTAGGTTAATATATATAATTCAGCTATTTACACAAAACATGGGAAGATGACTTAAGTTTGTTCTGTTCCTATGTTTCCTCACAGTGTGTTTATGTGAATATGTGAATATAATGTATGCATATAATTGAAAATAAATGCCCGTTTTCAGCTGAAACAATTATTTCACCCAGTGAAATACCCACAGGTGCATGTGCTGAGCACAGCCCAGAGCCTGTGGTTACAGCTCTCCTCTGAGCCAAGCTGCTGGGCTCCAGTGAGTGCTGAACCTGCAGACTGCCAGCAAACTTCTTTTCACAATGGGGAAAATAGGGAAGGTTCTGAATATTGTCACAACTCTCCTCCGAAGAGCTCTTTGCTCCCAGCACAAAGCAGGACTCAGGCACACTGGGACACCCACTCTGCCAGGACTGTGCTGGAGATGGAACAGGATGGATCACGCCTCCCTCCTCCACAACTGCGCCCTGCCTTGATTTCCTCCTGGGGCCCAAACTCCCTGAATTCAATGTGCTGAGCTGGGCTTTTCTAAAACCTGCTCAAATTACCCACCCTTGAAACATAACACTTTTTTCTGATGTGGAGAAGAGCACTTGATCCCATCACACTGCAGTGTGCTCGTCTATGGGTAGGGTTGAACAAGGATTAGGCTGAAATATGTCTTGCTTGAAGAGTTCATCTGCCACCTCCTACAAGAGGTTTTTGACCAGAAAGGATCCAAACATTAAAAAACTTTTGTTGAGACCCAAGGTCCAAGTTACTCCCACATATAATGAACAAAATTCTATACATTTTTAAAGAAACTTTCTTCAGGTATCATTCTTGTACAGTCAGGAGTGAACAACATGCTTACGAGAAACTTCACAAGAGTAAGAGTTTAGAGACTCTCTGGCCAGGAAGAACAGATTTTTAAGGGTTTTGACCTAAATTTGCAGTCACACATACGTAATACAACTGACTGCCAAAAGTACCACAGCCTGGTAACCATTCATGTTCCACTGTGTGTGCCCATAGTTGGTCACCCGAAGCAAAGCAGGGTTGACAGAAACCCAGTGGAAAGGCTGGGGAACATTATGGACTGCCGTAATGACAGAAGGACCTTCCTAGCAATGGTGTTTTGTGGAATCCATCTCCTTTCCCCTTTGCACTCTGGGGGAGTAGAGGTTTGAGCAGCCCCTATGGGCATATGCCTGGAATTTCTGGTTGATTCTGCTGAAAAAGGAGAAAAAACCTCTTCTTGGCCTCCCTGTAACCACATAAGCAGCCTTTCACCTGGACTAGATCAAGCCTTTCACCTGGATTAGACTAGCACCACTAGGACTATACCAAGTAGGCAAATGAGCAACAGGGACTGGGAGCACCCGCTGGGAGTTGTCAACTGCTCCTCAGTTCGATTCAGTCCAGGGTCTTGTGCTCCCATTTCATCAACATTCCTGTAGTACCCTCCTCTTTCTCCCTCCACCTTCCTCAGGAAAGGATGCCCTTCCTCCAAGAGCACCAAAGTTACAAATGAACACCATTCCATGGAGCAAGAAGTTCCCCACTGTCCATGGGGTGGTTAAGGTCAGCTACCCAGGCACAAAGGGGAAACACCACCAGGGACTGGGGAACCAGGCACAGACTGGTGAAGCATCAGTTCACAGGCAGCCCCAGAGTCACAAAAACTTCACATAAACTTCACAAATTAAATGACCAAGTGCATTACTAACAGGGAAAACCCCCACACCTATATTTGCCATATAAATTATTCAACATGAATAAATGTGATCCACTCTTGAGTTAGACAAAAGTGGCTTCTCCTTGGTTTCCAAGGCAGTTGCTTTATGTGAAGTACTACAGACTTGCTAAAGAGTCTCACTCCATGCAAGCACACATGACAGTGGGAAATAGGAGTTCAGCAGCAGAGAAAAAAGCTGCATGTTACACTTGACCTTAATTGTTCTTTGGACTCGGTACAATTTTTCTAAGCACAGAATTACTATTTCCTCAAATGGACAAAAATATTTACCAGAACGTTCATAGGAAAAAGAAATTGTTTGGTTTTGGGGGTTGTTTTCTTCTTTAGTTAAAAGCCACTGTCAGCATCCTGGCAAGAGGAAGCCAAATTCTCTGTATGAATTGGTACCAAAACACACAGTGACACAATCTCTGCTTGATACCAGACATTTGGGTGGCATCTTTTAATCACTGAAAAGCACACAGGGCATTCCACAAACTAATACAGGATTCACAGCCAACTCTGGGATGAGCATAGAAGTTCTCAATATGGCTCTAATAGCTCATAATTATTATAATCCTTCACTGAGCAAACAGATGTTGTAAGGGAACTTCAGTTTCTTCAAATGCAGTAATCAAACCATTCTGCTTCTGCCCTGCCTCTTCTCAGTAAATGCTTTGAATAGTGGAGTGGAAATAGCAAATGTAGTGACAAAATGACCATTTAATTGTCACAGAAATCTGTTTCTGAACAAAACTGATGTTGTCATTTCTCTTTATGCACATTTCTCAGTCTTCTGATTATGGTTTAAGCCTTTTTTTTACACCAAGAAAAAATCTTGCACCTTACTTTCTGTAATCTTCCCACGTATTTGGTTGCTCCTAATTTGTCCACATCTTACAAATTTTACAGTAACTAGAATTTGGTGCTGTATTTGTGTTTAGCTGTACTAATAGTAGCACACATCTTTGGAGCTGCCACCTTCACTGTGAAATTTTTAAAAATCAAGTTTTCACCTAAAATGCTTCAATACATTACAGTGAGTCATTCTACTTGGTGATTTATTTGTAAATAATCATGACGACTTAAGACATTCAAAATGTACCAAAAGACCTTCAGCCTGATCCTTCATTTTGTTGCAAACTCGCATCTCCCATTGAAGCCCTTTCTACAGTAGTTTCAATAGCTATTTTGGCTACAGTGCCTCCTTACAATAAACTCTATACATCTGTATGAATGGTATAGTAGAAATCCAAATGATTTCAATCACAATTTCAGCTATTGTGAACTCGTGCTTATAATGAAGTTCCTCTATTAAGAAAGGAGCTCAGTGTGGGCCAACAAAGCTTTGTGTCCTTTCACTGTTGCTATTCAGCCCTCATTTAAGAGAAACAACTATTGACTGCAATATGAATCTTAGGACTTGAAGCAAGCAGAGATTCTCAGGATTACCTCTACAAGATGGCCTCAGCTCGTTTTGTATGTGGAGCAAAGACAGGCACTGAATATTCATTTCACTCATTTGCTAACTATACTAATATACAGTGTAGTAAATGAGCCTCTATCTACCACTACCTATTGAACAGAAGGGTATTTGAATAGGTGGGGTTTGCTATAATACCACACTAAGATAATGTGCTAGAAACAAATGGTTCACTGATTCCTGAATAGAAAATTTGCTGGAAAACCCTGAGAACTAGGAGACGAGGGGGAGGGGATTAAAATGTCGCTTCAGAGCCACCAACCAAACTCCTGTCATTTTTAAAAGATGTTCCTGTGGCACAGTATGAATAGTTTATAGCCATGATTGTGAACATTCAATGTCATATAAGAAAAGACACTTGTCAAGAGCCTTTCCCTTACCAGCACCCTCATCATGACCTGTGTTAATGAAGTTAATTGAATTTAAGATCAATAATGGTTAATTATTGCAATTTGACATTCTGAGATAAATGGCTTTAAGACAGAGAAATGTGTGTGTATGTGAATTCTCTCCAAAGAAGGTGAACACATTACAGCCTAAGAGGGATCACACAGTCCTTCCATTGATCCTGGTACAATCTGATCGACCTAATCCTCTGATGAATGTGGGCTTTTCACAGCTACAAGTAAATGTTCTACAAGACTACTCTAACCCTTGTCACTGACCAAATCTATATGAGCTGTACACTAGAAATCTATTGAGATAGATTAAAGAACTGCTGTAGAAACAAGAGATGCTTCAATAAAGATGAAGGTTTATTATATTGAATATTAATGTTACATGCAGTATGTAATTATGAATGCTTAGGGATCATAAGAGTTTAATTTTGGTCAGTCAGATGTAAATGATCATAACTGAACAATGGTATTAAAATAAAAAAATAACAGATTACAAAAATCCAACAAGCATGTTGAATTTGATGACTTAAGAGCAGATGCTCAATAAGAGAGATTTTAAAATCATCCTTGAAATGTGCATGAAGTTGCTCACAGGCAGGTATTTATTTCACAAAGTCACTCATCAACCTACTTCATTTAGGGTTTTTTTAAGTTTACTTTCACAATAGTTCCTCAACAGGAAGACATTTTTCAAACGTGTTAGTAATGATATTCTTACATGCATACTGAACAAGTTAAATGACCACTTACAAGATTTATAATGACAAAGTAAATGTCAAGGAAAAAGTATTACTGATTGCGGAGCACTGACAATAAAAAGCAGCTGAAGAGTTCTGTCAAAATGTAAGATTATGCAAAAACACTATTGAGAACACTGCTAATCATCTGCTCTTGTCAATTACTTGAAGGGTATCTGACAGCATATTTACATTAAACACATTTCAGTAGTGAAATCCTTAATGCTGTATCAGAATATTTTCATTATCATTAGAAATCCTTTAAAAGTCCTTTTGCAGCAGAGCATTGTAACAGCAATGATGTAATATCTCTCTCTGTACCAGGTAGGGGGTTCTAGTCCATGCTATTAAAGCTACATAACATTTGAAATAATAGAAGCAAAGACTAAATATACACGTAAGATGGCAATCTCTGTGCTCCTGTATTCAGTGTAGGGATTTTCAAGTAACAGCTTTGCAGGAATCTCAAACTAAACATAAACTGATCTGTCTTTGTCTGGCCATTCTTTTAGCCTTTTACTCCTCCTGTGACTGTACTTTGTCATGGCAAAGGACATTATCAAGCAGACATTTTTTCTAAATCTCTGACTGTGACTTGTGATTCAGCTGCTTTAGGAGGAGACACATTAGCTACCAATGCCTTTCACCTGCTGGAGAAACTTATTTTAGTTACGTCTGTCTTATACTTCATGGAACCCTTCCTCCAAAATAGAGAAATAAATGAAATGTAATGAAAATGAAATGTTGATCCTTTCCATGCTTCAGCAGGCGTTACTAAAAAAGCACACATAACCCTGTTTGATGTGTAAAACAGTAAGCATGCATAAAAATGGACAGAGCGGAAGCGTGAGCTGCCTTTCAGGAGGAATTAGAAGAAAAGCTTAGAAGAAAAAGAAGGAAAATAAGCCCCAATCACAACTTGCAGGATCAATTTATGGTTTTTCCACCACTTTTGTTGCACACAGTATACCTAAACTCAGTTTGTAACAAGGGGAGCAGAGTCCCGATGCTCCCAATACTTCTGAAGCACTACAGACTTTCAGACAAAAACACCACTACATCAAACTAAGCTGGCAGAAAGCTCCGGGTCTGGGTCAGGGTCTGTCCTGATTCACACCATACGGGTAACGGGCCTCTCTTATCACTCCCTCTTCAGTGAAGGACAAGGGTGGGTTTTGTACTAACACAGCACATATGTGACTCAGTTCAGTGTGTCAGGTGTGTCACACACACCTGGCCATGCACACACCTGCACACCTGCGGGGCTGGAAGCTGGGAAGGCAGCAGCCAGGCCTCCTGTCCTGCCCTCCCAAACCTAAGGAAGGTGGAGCCAGCCCTCTGGCCCTGCCCTGCCCTGCCCCTGCCGGCTTGGCAGACGCCAGCAGCACCAGCCCCTGTGCCGTGCTCGGCACTGAACACACCTGAGCCCTGCCCAAGCTCCCAGCAGAGGGATTCCTGCCTGCCTTCCAAACCGCCAGCCATGCCTGGCCAGCTGCACTCCAACACTACCAGCAGGAACTGGGAAATCCTTTTTTCCTTGTGTACCTATGGTCCAGCCCCCTCTCTGCCCTGTCAATGTCCATGGGAAGCCTGCCACTCATTTCCGAGCCAGCACCTCCAGGTTCTGAGCAAGGAGCCTACGAAGCACTGCTCCAACGGGACAGCTACAGTTCGGCTGAATCAGGAGAGTCTCTGCAAAATTATGGCCTTTTAATGCAAAATGCATCATCTTCTCCAGGAGATGAGGATTTTTTTTCCCCAAGTGAACAAGAAAAATCCTGATTCCCAAGACGAGCTAACTCTACGTGCCACGCTGCAGCCTCAATTGAGTTTTATTGTTGACCTGAAAACAGTGATTTCATTGGAAATGCTGACACAAACATGACTATTGCTGCTGATGATACGCATCTCACATACGCTGAATCGAAGGGATGTGGGAGGAGGTTTTAATTGTTAAATTGAGTGAAAAGGACATAGAAGTAAAAGTACCAGAGCGTAATTTTGCATGTGGGATTCCTATTGACCTTACTGGGAATTTTCTGTGGAAACCAAAGGGGAACTATGTCTCAGGGGAATTAATCTGTTCCCTTACATGGGCACAGAAAAAAAAAGAGGACTATCCATGTCAATACTTCAAATTTGCAGTCACGAGAGACTGAATGTCTCGGGGAAACAGAAAGGAGATACACAGCCTTTCACTTCTAGGTCACTGGCTTAAATCCTGCTTATTTCAGCAGTGACCAAAACTCATTACCATCCAAGCTTGCTGTTCAGTGACCAACAATATGTGAAAGGAGCTTGTGGCCTCAGAGGCAGGTGCCCACTGCTGGCAGCCTCAGCAAAAAGACCAAGGATTTGGATGAACATTAAATATGAATTTCAGCTCCACCCAGGTATCACTTCCTGTCCCAACCACATGCCAGGTGTGCCTGTCCTCCAAACTGCTCTCCTGATGCCTGGACTGACCGTAGACATGGATCATCACCTTGTCCCTGCCTGACCACCTACGGAGGGGACCTGTGCTGCCACCGTGGGCTCTGCTCTGCAGTCTGGGTGGGGTGGGACGGTGTCCTGCCACCGAGGTCCCTGCCCACCCTGCTCAGCTCCCCACTCACCTCCTCCCTTCTGCTCCCGGGTGAGGCCTTTGTTGGGCCAGCATGGGCAGAGATGTGTTAGCACTGGCATCACCACACCCGTCAGTACCCCAGGAATTCTTTTATCCAGGATGTTCCCTGACTAGGGGACACAAAACTAACCTCTGGAAACCAAGCAACTCTCAGCCCCAGATCAGCCTCTCTATGTCAGGAGATGCTCAGGATAAAAGAGATGACTTCATATATCTTCGATACCAAAAGAGAATCTGTACTCCACAAATAAAAACAGACTGAAGCCTTTAAGAAGATTTACAGCTGCCACAACAGAGCCCTGGGGTCTTCTCTGTCATTAGCTGCAAGAACAATTTAGACTATGACACCACATGCTGAATTGACCCAAACCCCCATTTTCCCCCAAAATGAAGAAGTTTTAAAAAAAAAATCAAAACCTTAATATGTATAATTAAATTAATCATCATAAATTACTTTTTAGCACAGAGAGTTAGATTTATAATATCATTTTCAAATCTCTATGTGAGGTTTAAATATTTTATAGCATATGTGAGTTAGAGGGAAATGTGTCTAATGGCTTAAATATCACTGTACAGCAGTAGACTTTGACAAAAACTGTAGCACAACTGTTTCTAAGGTAGTTTGTAAAAATTATTTATTTCCATACCAGTTAATTATGATGGGAGTCTTTGTTGAATGCACAAGCATTAAAAAAGTGCTGATATTTTATGCATCTTTAACTGTAACGTGCTTCCCTGCAGCGCATTGGTAACTCCTTGACATTTAACATTCACTCACAGCAACTATAATAAGGGGTTTGATTGCTTCTTTTGCAGATGCAGTAATTTAATAACTGTGATCAGTTGCATAAATTTACTATACAACCATCTTAAGTTAGCCACATTAAAATTAAGCAAAATTGTAATCTGTTGACAGATTATTGCTCCTGAACAATTCTACTAAAAGCATTTCAGATTAGCTTGTGCCACAAGCATTTTTGTTTTATAAGCTTGTAAAAAATACTGCTGCTCTTTTTTGTTTCCAATCTTACTATTAGACAATTACATGAAATTTTATGTTTTCTGTTAAATCACCTGAACTGGGATGATTTAGTTATTTATACTGCATTATGTTTTGAATGCTGCTATTTGAAAAATATCAGTTTGTCAGTTCCTTCACCCTCTCACCCAGTAATTCTCACTGTATAACTTTGCGTCAGGTACTTCTGAATGAAAAGGAAACGTGCAAGAAAGAAGCTTTTATGAACACAATAGCAGCACTGCTTTCACCTTTCCCTAATCAAATAAAAAAATAATGCCTTTTTCTTTGCTCTAGAGGACTCCCATTTCCCTTTCATTTCTAGAAGGTAATACCCTTTCCTGGAAAATACAGGATTATTCATTGTAATGTTTACATAGGGCCTTTCTCCGCAGCCATGCCTACGAAGCAGGCATTTTTACAGGGGCTAAGGATATCCTGGGGTCCATTCCAAGCCCTAACCACCATGTGTCATGATGAACACAGCTTCATGGCTCGCTGGCTAACTTTTTTAAGCAATGTTTAGCTGAGCAGGAAAGCCGTGAATGCATGTTTCTGATACTTCTCAGGAAATATCTTTGACCATCTGCTTATACTTGCCAAATACGCTTCCAAGTTTCCAATTTTATCAGTGCTTAAAAATACTATCTTTGCAAAAATGATGATGATCCAGTGGCACGCCTGTATATAAAGGCAAGGAAACCCAGGAGAAGCCTATCCAAACCCCAGAGTTACCTGGGAAGGGCTGTGCTTGAGCCCTGCATTTGCATCCCAAGGTTCCATGGAACCCACTGAGGCAAAAGCGAAGGGCTGCTGTCTCTGCAATGCCCAGACGTGCGGGGTGAACGTTTGACAGCGCAGTCACACGATGCTGCGTTCTCCCAGAGCCCATTCCCAAGCCCGTGTCCGTGCTTGTTGCGCGGGATGGGGCTGCATAAGCGCCCTGTCACTTCTGCTGCGGTGCCGAGCGCTTGGCACGGCAGGTGACGTGTCCCTGCCATTCCCCAGCCTCCCACGGAGAGGGGCCCACTGCTGCCTGACAGATTGGATGGGACTTCACTCCGAACCCCCTGCCAAGAGGCCTAACAGTCAAGTGTCCGTCTTCTCCGAGTCGCGCTGAAGTGATGGCTCTGACACGGCGCTCACGCCATTTAATGACACATCTAATGCAAAATGATCGGGGAACATGAGGTTTATGGAACTCAAAAGACAGACGCAGGCACTTGCCACCTGGCCTTATTTTTATCCTTATATTTCCAAAACAAGCATTATCATTAAACATCAAATAGGCATTTCTCTTGCAACTAGTACCTACTAATCTTTTATAATCAATTACCTTGTGCAATTATGTTTGTTTGCTTCTAATTATAACTAATTATGCTTCTAAATATTTTCTTTAGATTACGAAGAGAATAAAAATAGGGGCAGAGGAAAGTGAGACTAGATTATGATTATTAAAAGGGAAACATTTAATTAATTACTTAACTGGAATAATCAGCAAACACCCATTTAAACTTTCCAGACAGAACACTTACAAAAATACTCACCACTTCACCCTCGACATATGTTGAACATAAAAGTTTAAAATAAGTTATGAAACTTTTGGAACACCTCCTGTCTCTCTTTGCTTTATAGACCAAAAAGGCTTCTAGTTTTTAACATTCTCTGGACAGCAATCACATTTTTATATATCTCTGACTACCTGCATGAATGAAGAACTACACAAGATTAGTAATAAGTATAAAGGTTCCTTTTTCTTGTCCAGACCAACCTCAATAAACTGCTTTGTGTATTGTTAAAAAAAGTGCTCCTGACTTTTTTTTAAATCTAGTATTCATGACATTTAGGTAAAAATTTGAAATGTAAGATGCTTCACACCTAGCAAAACAGTCTCAAGAATACTCTCAACCCTAGCAGATTCCTGGAGAATTCCCCCATGGATATTGCCCAAATTATTCTCCATGTTACAGGAACACAAAAACATTGCTTATGGACTTTCATCCCATGTGTTCTGATGGTAAAAAGACGCAAACTTCATCCACAGAGAATAGAAAAGCAGCTTTTTGCACAATCAAAAGATGTCAATTCTCTATTAGAAAGAAACAATTAAAACCAGATAATGGCTATGAACAGCTCTGACCTGCTGAGAGCCTGAAGGCTTTGCTCCACTCAGGACTCCACTTCTTCTGACTGCAGGTCAGCCCTACGCAAACAAAGCCTTAACAGAAATGTTACGGAGGAAATAATAGCCATTTCCAATGATAATACACAATTTTAGCACCTACGCTTGGCTGATTTAGGTGGTCGGCTAACATGTCAAACAGCCTGCCTTAGTTAGGTGAGCCTTTAATGGGTAACTGGCAGACTCTGGCAGCCTTATTTCTGTTTTAGATTTGGTTTGTCATTGGATATCCATTACCTGCCATTCATCTTTGATCTCTTTGGACAGGCCTGATCAAAAGATGTCATTTGACCTACTCCACTTGGCAGAAACTTGTATGACTCTCATAAAGGGGGCACCCCAGCTATAAATAAAATGACATTATTATTTTTCTGTCCTATCATGTAGAAGAGACAATTATGATAATGCAGTGTCTGTCACTTGGAGCCCAGCAAATTGCTAGCTCTCACGCAACTGTTTAGCTTTCTTATTTGTTTTTTGTCTGTTTTCCTCCATTTCAAGTTGAAAATAAAACAGAATTGAAATCACTAATGCTCTGCCTCACACTCTGACAGTCTCAGGGTTTCCTTTTATGGGACTGACGTGCAGATGTGACCATCAGACTGTTTGTCAGTGGTGGGTGGTGGTTAAGTGCTGTGTTGGCAGCACATCCCAACAATGGAATCAGGTTTATACTTCATTTCCACCTCTGCATATGAGCGCCTGTCTGAATGCAGCGCTGGTAGGCATTACAACAAACAGATACAATCGCAGAGAGTTTATTGTATCTTTAATAAAGCAACAATAGAGGAAATGTATGAGCCCTGTCTCTACTGCCAGGGGGCTTAGGCATGAGCCGGGGGGGGAGTCTGGGAAGGATGACAACAAACCAACTGTCAGGATGTTGGTTGTCTTGGGGTATTTTCCTGAGTGGCACGTACACCCCATTCCAGTGCCTTCCCGGCTCTAGCAGAGCATGCTAGAGACAGGAAGGCACTGGAATGTACACACGTGCAAGGAGCAGAGCTTGTCCAAACTCCTGTCTGCTCACTCCATGCCCACGAGCACCCACGTGGATCCCGGGCACTAACGAGCTCCTTGCCACTGGCCTGAGCCTCCTCACAGCCCCTTGGCTGACACTGCCCTTCCCAGGCACAGCCCTCCACCAGCCAACGCTCACATCTGCTCTGCGCTCCAGGCAGAGCTTCCCAGCAGTGCCACTCACAGCCCTGGGCCAGGGGACCGAGCTGCAGCAAAGGCCACCATGGCACTCGGTTGCCCAGCCCCGTGAGCCCCTCGGAGGGGACAGCACCCAGCCCTGCTCAGCCTCACAGCACACCCTCACAGCGGCTCACAAACAGCCACAAAGCAGCCATCCCTTCCCTACAGCAAAACATTCAACAGTCCACAAGTACAATCCTTCACAGCACACCCTCACAGTGGCGCACAAACAGCCACAAAGCAGCCATCCCTTTCAACAGTCCACAACTAACTGCAGTCCTTCACAGCACACCCTCACAGTGGCGCACAAACAACCACAAAGCAGCCATCCCTTTCCTACAGCACAACGTTCCATAACTAACTACAGGCCTTCACCGTGGGCAAACTGCAAAACCAACAGTGAGCAAAATCATGCGTACGATCAAGCTCCTTGGGTAGAACAGTCCCTAAGATTCTACGAAACAAAAATCTATGTACCTTCGTTTTTCACCTGTTCTACTTGCCCTCACACAGGCTTGATGTGCTGCTGCCAGTAAACAGCTCTCTGACAGAGATGCTGAGAGAGAACTAAAACTGTTAAGGGCTTGTAAACACCAAATAGTTACTCCTCATTAATTATTTGTGATTAATTATTAATGATTAATTTGTGCCAGAACAGGAATGTTTTATTCTGAATTAATTTAATTCATTTCAAAATTGCTACTTTAAATTTCCACCCTACCATAACGTGATATAATCTCTCTCTGTAGACAAGCCCTAAAATATTAAAAAAGCATTTAAAACAAAGGAAAAGCGGCATGTTCTCTCACAGAAACACAAAGCGCCTGCCGACCTTGCAAAGTACTTTGTCTGCTCATCCAAAAGCAACCTGGACAAAATGGAGCCTGTCCAGCGGCCTAGAAAATCTTTCTTTGCAATAGGGAAAATGCAGAAAATATTTCAGATCCAACTTGGAAGTGGCTTGGAACAGTTCCCTGACAACAGATCCCACTGACGCTACATAGAGAGCAACTGAGAACAACGAGGTTCTCCTCAGCCAAGGGCTGAGAAGCACAAGGGATCTGGGCATCAGTAAGAAGCAGCAACAAAGGAATACTAGAAACAAAAACAAAGAATAGGAATTGTAAGGCGTTTTTTAAAGACAGAAAACACCTAGATCTTTTTCTCATGAACTTAAGGATACTACAAAGAAAGCAGATGGCAGGACTTAATAAAATTCAAGTACATTTGGCAAGGCAGCCTTTTTCTGTTGCAATAGTGCGTGTTATTCTTCTAATGCGTCACAGAAGTGTGCCTTCAACACAGCACAATTCTTTCGAGTAGACTTCTTTGTTAAAAAGTTTAGCTTCTTAATAACACATATTGAAAAGAGGAAAGATACACAGACCAATAACTTCCCCAGCTTGAGTTTATATTGTCCAGAAATCCTCAGCAGAGATAGGAGCTAAAACAGGCACTAGGCAAGTACTGCTACAGAAAGCCCTGGACCATCTTCGCCTATTCCTGCTTTTCAAACCAACCAAGGACGCAGATTGCTCTTATACAAAGAAACTTCTAGGACATTAACCCCACAACTTAGCTAGAAACACTAAACACACAGAACCAAGAGTCCTTAGTTTTTATCATATTATCTCTTTTACCTCTTTTAGACTGCAGTCAAAAAGCACATGGAGTATCTTATCTTTAGGATCTTATCATTAAGGGGGGCCCTTGACAGAGACAGACAATTGCCCCACAAGTCCCACCAATGCCTTGTGAGCAGGCATTCCAGTCCAAGCACGCACAGGATTTTTAACTTTTTTTACCTCATGACAGAGCTTTCTGACCATCTTTGGAGAAGACAGACAAGTGGACAATAGCACAGTGATCCTAAAGGAAGGAGCTGGTCTCAGTGAATGGACACTTTTCTTCTTGGCACAGGAAGGTAAGGTACTAAGTAAACGTACTAAGGTTTAAACACAAAAGGGCCCAGCTGAAACGGAAAGTACCACTTGGAAAACAAGTGCATCAGTTACATCAGAGAAAGTGAAGCAGCACAGTGATGGCTGATCCCACATGCAAACTGCTGAAGTGAATTGAAAAGCATCCTCCAAAGGTACTTTCTCCCTCTGCCAGTTCTGCAGAGCTGAACCGAAGGCAGCTCCTGCACACAGATCTGTCCTTGGGAAAGGATGGACAAACTGCCTAGTTGAACTCCATAGTTTACTGCTCAGCCTTTTTAAAGGCAAAGGGAGCATTTCCTCACATCCAACCGTACATCCATCTGCATTTCTCCAGCTAAGATTTATTTCCAAGCAGTTACAGATACACTGCAGCAAGTGCCAACCTTATTTCAGTATAAGAACGCCCTGTTCTGATTTAACACCCTGCAAGTTGCACTATGTTGCTATGAAAATGACCAGAGTTAAACTAGTTTAAAAGCACAGCTTTAGTTAAACCAAAACAGATTCATGTTAAACAGGCACCAAATCCTGGCACATCATCAGAGGTATTGCCCACCTGGCTCACTGCGCACTCTGCTTTGTTACAGTTGCCTTCTTTGTAACCCTCTCTCCAAAACTTCAATCAGATTTGGTGATTCTGCCCCAGCAAAACAATCACTTTTCACAGAAGAAACACAGTCAGTCTGTCCAAACCCCTCCAACATCCCACTTACGGGTGACATCTGACTTTGTCAATTGCTTAGATAGTGCCACAAGCAAAATCTGAAACGTACCATGATGCACAGGAACCAAAATAATTAATTTCAACACAATTTCTAGTAGTTCTTCCAACCAGGTACTTAGCTGCACTCTATTTATTTGCCCTAAAATTTGGCAGATTTCTAAAAAACAAGGACCATAAAATCATTGTTCAAAGAAAACCCGCTATCATCTGCAATATCTATGAATATATGTTAATGAAATGGTAAGCTGTTTAATAAGCCATTATCAGTTATATAAAAAATATTTAATCTGCAAATTACAACATACTTACCAAAGCAGCTGTCCATATCTAGGCAACCATAATTTCACTATCTAGCTCGGTATTGAAATATGAAAGCATTTTGTGAGGATCCAGGATATTTGGCATGGACATTAGTAATAATGTTCCTGGCACCATGCACTACCTGCATGTTCATGCTGTGGGAAGGCTTCCTGCTCCTATACATCTCATTATCTACTGGTGCCACAGTGGGAATGTGAATGCAGTCAATCACTCCCTGGATACTCAGGAAACTAGCAATGACATATAAACCTTCATTGACTTTCTGTTGCTGTTGTAGAGTGTTTGGTAACTTGATGAATGTCTGACTGT
>VYZT01026425.1:299306-322362 GCA_013400735.1 Pomatostomus ruficeps
CTGCAGCCCTCCCTGGCACAGCTGCACCTCCGCGCAGCCGCCGCGCACGTGGCTGAACACGCGTGAAGGTGTCCAGGCACGCTCTTTTCACAGTTTGTGCTTTGTTTGTATTGATCATTTGATCTAAAAATAGATGGGTTTTGTTCATGAACTAACACTTCCCTTAAGGCAGAAAATAAGTAGGAACATGCCTACAGAAATATTATGTTATTAACATGAAAAACAACAAGAAAAGTACCTCTTGTAAAACACACTGAGGAACAATGCTTGGCAACAGGCTGAGGAGCACTTGGTTTCATACGATTTCTAAAAGTAACCAGTCATGCTGTCATTAAAGAAACACCACTGAGAAAGCAACAGAAATGTGCCCACAAATATTAAAGAAATTTATTTTTCAGTCTTCTAAATAATTGTCTAAAGAAATAACCTTTTTTTTTCAGCGAGGGGGGGGAAAAAAACAACCGAAAAGAAATCCCCAGTCCTTATATACCATTACAGCACTAGAGCAAACTTAAAACCAAACAAAAAATGCAAACTATAAAATTCAAGGATTTTGGCTGACCAGCATCACAGCACATATTACACTGTACAACATGCAAGTTCGTGTGGAAGGACAGAGGGTCACTAGCTCAGCACATACACTGTGCCACAAGGAAGAAAGGCAATTTGATCTCTGAATTTCAAATTTCCTTGCTTATCTCAGTTGAATCATGATCTACCTTGATAGAGAACGGGGATCAGCCTTTCCTACTGCACCTTGACAAAGGGGAGGGGATGAGGGAGAGATTTTATGCACATGCTGCAGAACAGAAAACTGCATGTATGAACCACAGCTTTGTGTATAAAATACATCCCTTACTGCAACATACACAACAGCCTTGTTTGCAAAACATAAGGAAATTTCAGAAAGAAGAATTCAGCATTTGCACAAATAGCAGAACTCTGCTGCAGCCCAGACACGTGTCTGCCCCTTCCCACAGCCTGCATTTCCTGAAACTGTATTTAAGGACTTTTGCAAAGCACGGTCCAGGATATTATTGCTACTTGATGTTAAAACAGTAAGAGCCACTGGGTGTTACTTTGAATACAAGCGAAAGGAGCTTTGAGACAGCAGAGTATTGATATCACCTCTCCCTGCAAACCCTGCCTGGAGCCAGCTGAGCATTCATGTAAATACTTGTTTACAGATTTTTAACACATATCTGCACACATAACAAAAGTTCTCAAGGCAAGCCATGCCTTTCATCTCCCTGCTCGCAGAGCCCAGGGCACAGCCCAGGCCCCTGCAGGGCCGGGTGTCCCCAGGGCTGGGGCTGCACCAGGGGGAGGCGAGACCACCCTGTCCTGTGGTGTGTCCCCAGTGCTCCCGGTGACCAGGGGGCAGCTTGGGGCAGAACACTCAGGGCTCTGCTCTCCATGCACCATGTCCATGCAGACACCAGTCCCCAAATCCACCCTACTGACCAAAAAGGTGAATTTATCACTCAGGGACCTGTTACGAGCACAGCTCAGGTGCTGTTTGTGCTACACTGGTGCACCTCCCACGGAGCTGGGACAAGTCAGGAGCACAGGACTCCAGGACGAGGCACAAACCCACACACTGTTGATCTGAGTAACTCCAGGGGCTCTTCACAGCTATTAAAGTCCATCACATACAATACTAACATGAGCAAATGGCCAGGCATCCTATGTGACTGTATCTTGATACATCACACAACAGCTTCATTTAGCTTAATGCAATACATTACAAAGCCAGCACAGAAGTTAACATTAGTCAACAGCATAATGGACAGATAAGTGTCTCACCATGGTTAAGAACATACACAGGTTCCATTATAAGATCTATTTTTAGCCCCTCCTTTGCTCCCTCTACTCAAACTGTACGAACAGTAAAACTGGTCTGCGTGAAAAAACTAAGCTGAAGTCAAAGGAAAAAAAATGTTCCTGAGAAGTCATGTTAGAAATGGACAACTTGTTTTAACTTAGACATCACTCTGAATTCTGTAATAAAACTGTAAGGACACCAAGGGAATGCACAATTTTTGATTTGCTACCTGCCTATAATTCACCTTTAGGTTCATTGTGGGAGAACCAATATTTTCTTAATTGATATTGTAAAAAATCTGCCTTTTGGATCCTGAAAGGTCCTATCTTCTTGCCTCAGTTTTCAGCATTCTTTAAGAGTCCTGACCAGAGGAGCAACAGGGACATTGCAAAATAACAGACAACTACTTTTTTTCCTGCTGCCAAATACTCCAGTTACTGTGAGGTTAACTGAAAATTAACTTACATACAGACTTATTCAGTAAAAGTTTCTCAACTAAAGCCACCACTGTACATTACATATTTGTTAATCTTTGTCCCAAAGATTCCTTCAGATACCCAGGTAACTGTGTGGTAATTCTTACAAAGAATGAAGGCAAAATAATTTTTGATACATGGGTGTATTTCTAAAAAAGCATAAACATAAAAATACATCATTCCATTTTATTATGAAAAGAGATTGAAAATTTGCAGAGCCCTTTTTTCCTTTTCTGGAACTGACTGAAGGAAGCTTTAAGAGCAGAAAGGAGATGGAGTTTAGCTGCGACACTTGTTATGTGCCCTCCACAAAAAGCCTGAAGAGTTTGCTCCATGAATTGTGAAAAACTTGAATAAAAAATTAATAGTTTTTACATTACATTACTATAGTCAGAAATCTTAAGAAAACGCTACCAGAGATCTGAGCTTGTGAGACAGCAGTAAAAAATCGGTGATGAGAGCAAGGAGTTTTGAAGTTTATTCCGAGCTCTGATTTGCTGTGTGACTTCAGCCAACCCATTTCATGCCTTCCACCTTCCCTTTCTCTGTAATTACTGCAATAACCAATAAGCTCCACTGTACACCTTTGGGTCAAGTTCCCTGTAGGTTTAAAAGCAGCTCTGCTGATTTTAATGGAATTGCATGCAGAATCTGGCTTTCATATTGGGATGTTATAATTAATTAATGCTTAAGAAATTCTTTGCAATAATCTGTAGCAATAAGATATACAAGTGCAGTTATTGTTGACATACTGAAAGTACCCAGAAAAAGAAAAATCAATATACAGGGTGCATAATCTGCCCGTGCTGCGGGTGGTCTCCTTTTGTCAGGAGGAGCGTGTGACAAAGTTGACAGTAAGTCTGAGTGTCCTCCCATGTTTGTTGTCGGAAATGCTGGTCCTTACTAACTCCAACACTTGAACTTTTCCAGGTTTTCTGTGATGCTAATACCGCTGACAAATCCATCACCACATGGATTTCAGCTCTCAACAAAAACACTCTGATTCCAGCCTATTTCACTCCACCTGCCTTCCAAGGGATGCAGGCCAACCTGCGCCCCGTGCTGTGGCTCAGGTCCATCGTGAGGTGAGGGGTGTGCAGAGAGCAGGAGCAGCTGCCTGGCCCCACCACTGCCCTCCTGCACTGCCTGGCCACGAGCAGGGAGCCTTCAGCCACCCAGTGCTCGCCCAGGATGGGCCTCAACACCTTGTGCCTGAGCCCCAGCTGGCACCCAAGGACCTCACAGCCACCTGCTCATGCCCCAGGTGGGACAGGAGGAGACTCAGAAAGAAGGTAAAACCCCTAAGTTAGGAACAGTTTAATAATTGCAATAATAATAATAATAATAATAATAATAATAATAATAATAATAATAATAATAATAATAATAATAATGCAGTGAAAAGGGAGACAACAAAAAGAGAGAGAAAAAAGGAAAACCCAAAACCAACTCCAGCCTGTACCCAAGCAACAATCAGTGGCTCCCAGCCAACTCCCCCAGTTTCTACACTGGGCCTGATGTTCTATGGCACGGAATATCCCTATGGCCAGATCGGGTCAGCTGTCCTGGCCAGGGTCCCTCACATCCCCTTGTGCCCCTCCTCACTGGCCCAGCAGGGGACACTGAGAAGCCCCTGACTTTGGGTGAGCACTACTCAGCAACACCTAAAACATCCGTGTGTTACCCACATTATTGTCATCCCAGAATCCAAAACACAGCACTGGCTATTAGGAACAAAATTAACTCTATGCCAGCCAAAGCCAGGACAACAGCAATGATCAGTGATTTTGTACTGCCATACAAGACAAGCTTCTTCGTTAAAAATAAAATTACTTCCCATACTTTAGTCAATTTGCACAGCAAAAACTGAAACATGATGGTTTATAAAAATTAAGGTCCTTTTTTATAAACTGTATGAACATAATCATTCATCCAAAACAGATAAACCTCACCTTTATTTGTATCATTTTAAAAACTGCCTTTTCCCTTTGAAAGAGATTTTCAAAGACTTGTGTAAGTGAAATGCCCAGTTCTTAGTGAAACTAAAATTTCAGAATTTGAATAGGAAAGTCCTTTAGAATTGGCTAAAAAATGACTGCAGTCAACACAGGATTTTCAAATTTCTTCTACCAGCATTCAGTCCAGAGTCTTACAGCCAGGTAATGAACTGCTGAACGTGGCACGAAAACCCTGCAGCAAGCTCTGCTGAGGCAATGGGCACTGTCAAAATATTCTACCTCACCTCACAATGTGATGTTATATAAACTGTTTTCATTTTTGGTGAGCAAGAAAAAAAGGCAATATTTATAGAAAATTAACTAATGTGGACTAAATTATCCCGTGACCTCTTCAAGAGAAGGCCCATGTCCTGTATTTAGTACAAAGGGACCCCGGCTCTGAGCAGGGCCCCTGGTTACCACTGCAATAAACATAAAGAATAATGGTAGGTTCAGACATAAAGAGTTGTTTTAATACCCCTGCACTCTATCAAGGTACTGGACATCAAAGGAAACAGGAGAAATAATGCAGAAATGATAACTGCTGTTAGATTCTATGAACAGCCCATTCCTTTATCACAAAGCGTCACCCATACGGCATCAATTACAACCCTTCCAGACACTCCAGGTTCAAAGAAAACTGGAGAGGCAGGGAAAAGGGATGAAGTTTAATAAACAAGGGCCCTCTTTGCTTTTGGTGAAAAGTACATTGTACTATTCATTTAGGACATCACGAAGAAAGCAAACCTCTGGGGGTATGCAAAAAATGGTCCTGGATAAATGAGCAGATTCTGATATTCCAGTAGAAAAGAAAGCAAAGAAATCAAAATTTCATGAGAGCATTTTTCTAACAGGGATGGTTAAGACAAATGCTGATGAGATGTCCCTAAATATTACACAGGCATTAGCAATTACCGGTTGGTTTATTTTGGTTTTTTTAAAGAATAATTAAATAAATCACAGTTCTTGAACATTATTTGCCAAAAGCAAAAAAAAAAAAAAAAAATCCCGTTACCTGCTGCACTACTTGCTGTATAGAAACACCTCTGACATGCATTTGCAGCATGTGCACATGACTATTGCAGCAGTGACCTCTGATTTTATAAGCATTCCTCTGTACCTGTAGCAGCAGCAAGTTCAGAAAGCGCCACAAATTAAATATCCACATTTAAGCTTTTTAAGCTCTGAGACATAATCACTGAATAAAGGAAGTAAAACCTCTACTACATGGAAGAAAAGAATCCTAAATAGCTTTGTGAAATGCATACCCTGTAATGTAAGAATTTTATGGGGATATCTTACACATTAAGACCTATTGTTGGAAACAGAATTAGGAAAAAAAACCTTCAAAGCAAAAGCAAATCTGAAATGTAATTTTTCTCACACTAGTATCCCTATTCTGAAAGTAATTCATAAAACACTTCATGGCACAAAGGAAACCAAAATAGTGTTAGTGTATCCTTCTAGAAAGATTAACCTGCAACATATCCCAGTGTCTGAAATCAAACATCTGCATTATTTGATCTAATGCTATTAATAAACATGAAAGCTCTGGCACCTGTGAGAGAGTGAAAAATGGAACACAGAAGTATCTTTTAATTAAATATATTAATGGTAAATAGCACTTCAGCAAGGGAGTTTTATTTTATTTTTTTAATTTGGCTGTAGACTAAATATACACTCAAGTAACTTTTAATTATTTCAATATATATTCAGGTAAGTTTTCTGGTTTATTTGTTTACAAACTGACTTGTTCCCTGAGGTCTCAGCTATCACGTGCCAGCAGCAGGTACAGCCCAGCTCTGCTGCAGGAGGGGAGAGAGGAGCTGTACCTCAGTGGCACTGCCCTGGAACCTGTGTGACCCCAGCTCTGGGAGCACAGGGCATGGCTGACCCGCGGGGGCTGTGACCCTGCACTGCCTTGGGAAGGTGACAGCACAGCCTGCCAGGTGTAAATCCGTGGGACACAATGCTGGCAAAGCCACCACGAGCTGCCCTCTTCTGCTCGCTCTCCATCCTTTGCCCTGCCCAGGCAGGAGCCCACGGTGCCAGCAGCACGGCAGCAGCAGGACAGACAACCACAAACCCTGAGAGGGGCCCTTCCAGCTCCTCCTGGGTCCTGCTTTGCCTCCTCCCGGACTCTCCAGCCCCTGCTCTTGCACCAGGAGGTGGCAACTAGAAATTCTGTGCACAGGAATGAGCTGTGTACCCTTCCCACAGCCCTCAGCAGGAGGGAGAAAAGAAATCCTTAATTCAAGATACAAAGAAAATATGTATTAAACAGCTCTGTTCTGTTAATGAAACCTGTATTTTAAAGAGATGGAGAACACAGACTATTATAACATGAGGCTCTGCTTGACCGTTTAACTGATTTACAGATCCGCCCAGTGAGAACGCAGGAGTTCATTTAGTGAAACGTATGGATGAGATTAACAATCAAGGAAAGGCTAAAATTAAAATGAAGAATGAGCAGAACATTAACAATAAGAATTTTCAAGCACAGAAAATACTGGGTAAAGCAGTGACATAGTGGGAATGCAGGAAACCGGTGGTTTATTTTCTTGGGATTGTGCATGTTCTGATCCCACACAGTTTGAGACATATTTTTCAACAACAAGCTGATACATTTTCTGTCTGATCATTATGGATTTTGACAACGTCATTTTGGAACCTTGGTTACTAAGATATCAATAATTAAATGCTTTCACACTTCGCTCTTGTGGATACTGGCAACTTATCTTTGTCCTCCGAAGAAGCTAATGGTATAATGGGCAAAACATCAAGAATAATTAAGGAAAATGCTGGTATAAACTCCATGGGAAAAAAATACAACTTTGTGCACAGTTCCTGCTTGATACCTCACATCCTGCACTTAGCTTCAAAATAAGGGAAAGTTATTTCTTTCTGTTACATCTTAACCATGTTTTGTCTGTGTTTGGAGAAAGAAGTACATGCTGTAATTAATGATTTAATAGCCTCTATGTGTACTCTCATTTTCTAGTTAAAAGAATAACCGGCTGAAACAGCAGTAGCCCATTACAAGAAGCATCCTTCTCCTTTTGTCTTTCCGTGTAGAAATGTTCCCCGTAACACAGTGCTGCTCAAAGTCTCCAGCCTTGATTTGCAGAGAAGATACTGCAACCCAGTGACATCTCAGAGAGGAGTGCTGGGAGAGGAAGAATTCATTTTAAAGAGCACCAAGTCTGTTTTATACCTTGTAAATATATAATCTGCCCTAACTGGGAAAGTCGGAGGGAAATTCAAGGAAGTGCAAAGGCCCTGTCCTAAGGGTACTCAACGCACAAGGTGACAGAAAGAATTTAAAGAGCATGCAAAAAGACAACTCTGTTAGAAAACCACCGATATCTTGATGCTGTCACTGTGAGAAACCAAGGCAGAACAGATTCATTTGGCTGAAGAGTGGATGCAGCTTTACACAAATGATTAATACTTGGCAACCCCCCTCCACTTGGCTTGTCACCAGCAAGCTCACTATACTTCCTTCCCAGCCCTCCATTGTATTTTATATAATGACAGCCTCAGCTCCAGGATGAGATGAAGCTCCTGTGTCTGGATCAAAAGCAAGGAAACCTCACAACAAGGGGTCTGAGCAGCCAGTCTAGCTGCAGAAGCCATGGACAACTTGAATCTGCAGCAGATGCCTCACTGTGCACCTATAACCTCATCCAGGACCTTCATCCCACCATCATTCTGTTCTGAGCATTAAGGTACAGTTCAGGAATGGTCAAAAAGCACAGAATTATGGTGGGGGGTTTTGTTAAATCAAAAAGCCCCAGAGAGCAGAGAACAATACCACACAGCATTGCTTTTCCATCATCCTGGATAAGCCCCAAGTATAACTACATAATTAAGCAAGTGATAATGCACAGTTGCCCCAGACTATTCCTGGAGAGGGCAAGTCTTAATGCACAGAATTCCCAGACTCTGAAACTGCATTAACACCCCAGAAACATGGAACAGCCTGGGGAGCAAACAGAGCCAAGGGCTGGGTGGGTGGCAGGGCTGCACTGCATCTGACCTGCTCTTGCTGAACACCTGGAGCTGGACCGAGCGCTCCCCTGGCCTTGAGAGACACTCACTGGTACCACTGAGTGCCTTCAAGAACTGGAAAAACATCAGTTACTCCCATTCTGTAAATGCAGAATACAGCAAACCTAGTGTTACCTGCCCTGGGGAGAGTGCTTCCCTTCCTGATCAGCAGTTGCACATTACTGCATACCCTTCTTTTGAAAATGCATAATCCTGTAATTATTTACACACTTTCCCATTCCTTTACATAACAATTCAGTGTTCAAGCTGGTGACAAAATTCTTACAAAAACCGTATTAGCTCCACAAATGTTTATCTTTAATCTACAAATAACTACATTTGGAGAAAATGAAATGCTGCCTTTTCATCATTAAATTATGCAAGACTTGCAATCTTCATGAGTAAATTTGTTGCAATGAAAATGGACATCTTGGTATGAATTACAAAGGACTGGAAAATCTGAAGTAGAAATAAGCCACCAAAAAAGTACAGCAAGAAATATTACAGGAACCAGTATGTCAACCCTAATTGTGTAATTACTTTTTGGCTTGGTCATATAAGCTAGAAGCAAGAAACAAGAGACAATGGTAATTTCTTACTGCTGAAATGAAGGTGTCAAACTGTCTTGTATGCTCTGTGTGCTCTAAGCTAAAGTTTACATTTATATCATGTTACTTCAATTACAATCTTAAAAGAGACTTGAACGCTTCAACTGCATTAGGCCAGGACTCGTAGATGTTGAACACACACACACTACCAGTTGTCTGTGTAAATACATTTTCACATGTGTGCTTGTTTATGGACATTCTAATGCGTGGATCATTCTTTTGAAAAAGAAAACTTTGTTTAAAAAAGAAAAAAAAAGTGCATTTTGAAATATCCTGCGGTTGTGTTTTTTAGTTGTTGGGGTTTTTTTCCTGAGGGATTTACAGGATTAATGTCTGCAGTGACATGGAACACAGTGAACTCCGTAGTACTCCTGCGCCTGATTCTGACACATGGGCTCCCAGCGCTCCATCCCCAGATATCCTGATTTTTTCAAGGCTTTCCCCACTGTGAGCACACAGAATCCCGCCTGCCCTGAGCCCTGCCCAGCACCAGGAGGTGTGAGGAAGAGGCAGCTCCGTTCTCCTACCGCTGCCCCAGCTTGCTGTCCTCCCGCACCCTGCCCGCACCATCCAGGGGGCCAGTCATTAGCTGTCTGTCTCAAAAGCAGCCCAAAGCAAGCTTTATGCTACTGCACATTATTGTCACTTGATTTTATAACTTATTTGTTTTCATTTCTTCAATTTGCCTCTCGTGGGATTGACCCTTGGTGCAGCACTGACAGACGTGTGTGTGAGATGAGCGAACTTCATCCTTTGGTAGGCAGACAGAAATCAATGGAACAAAGACTGCTCCCCAGTACGTAATCAGAACAGAGGGCCGGGGGAAAAAGAATGTGAAAACCAGAAACTGAGTATATACAGAGTGGGCACTTGTGTGCCTAATCAAAAACCACACATGGGTGTTGGAGTCAGCTCAACCAAATATGACAAAACTTCTCTTCTAAACCACACTGTCAGATATTTTACAGATACCACACAGTTTTTTACAACTCATTTTAGGAATGTTTTTACCCATTTTAATGGGATTATTGTCAAATGCTTGGGCACAAAACTGTGTTAAGATTTAGGAGAAAAAAATGCTATAAATAATATATGCTATGAAATTACTTAATATCTCTTTTTACATATAAACGCTAGGGCTAATTAATATCAGAGCTACTTGGGAGTCTAAAAAAGTTTGGCTGATTTTTTTTGGACTGTTTCTCAACTGACTTGGACTTCAAGAGACATAATTGCAGGGTATTTATGAGAAGAAGTAAAAAAACTTGCCCATGATGCAGCAATTAATGAAATGCCAAGTATCCAAAGCATTTGACAAGCTGGAATATTAAGATTACTTCCAGGACAATGGCAAATTACGGGGTTCACTTCTTAGTAAATTACACAGGTACCGAATAAAGACTCTGCTACAAAACACTGCACTCATGTATATCCACCATCTTTCTCTGCACAAACAGATTGTTCAATCACTTCATATAAACTGTGCTTCTTTTATATGTGTACATAAAGTATAGGAGAATATATAGGAGGGTGCTGTCCATGAAGTACAATTTTCAGAGGCGCAGACCCAGTCCAGCAATCTCATAAGCAGTCTCAATGCAGTCAGTGAGGTAGCTAAGAAATCAAGTTCGTGCTATTTGTCTGCAAAAATATACATTTAATTGAATATACTAAGAAGTATAATTTGAAACAATTTCACGCAAAGTATTTTTGTGAAATTGTCTAAAAATCAAGCACAACAACAGGACATAATTTAAGAACATCTATAATCAATATAAATACTCCTTGCAATTTTCTGCATGCATCTGAAAAAAAAAATTCCATTTCTGTATTTAGACAGTATGCAGAACCTCTTCCTCTTTTATTTTAGAACTCCGTGATTAAACATATCTTTTTGTGAAGAGTAAGGCCCGATTTGAAAGAGAGGCTCAGATGCAAACACTGACACGAGCAGAAGCCATAGGCACGAGATGCAAGGCCAGTTCTGGCTCATTTTTACCTGGCTTCCTCAGGCCCTAGCATAGGATGTGAGTAATTGTGACAACTCCAACATTAGCCCGTTTGGCTTTCCTTAGACTTTTTCCTCCTTTTCTGTTTCCCAAAGAACTTGATAAGGATTTTTGATTGTTTGTTTTCTTTCCTTTTTAATTTAGAATAAGTTGATCATTAAGATGATTCTTTTTTCTTTGCAGCTGTTTAACTTCCACTTCAGTTTTTGAATTGTAAAACTTAAAAAGGAGATCCCTTCCTTCAACAACTTAAAAATACAAGTCCCTTTTTTTAACTGCCTTTCTCTTACACTGAACGACGAATGCTAAAGAACATACTGCCAGACCATAGCAAAGGGTAAACACATACAGCAAAACAAAAACTGAATCAGAAATGTCACCTCTAAAGTGTCACCTACATTCCACAATCTAATTACAAAGTTGTACATTGTAAGCATTAATTCTCCAAATTTTCTTGTGAAGGAAGGTATATTCTTTACCCCCCACTATTCCCCATATTACAGGATGAAAATTAAGATATTAAGATTTCCCTTTCAAGAAAATTCAGGAATTCCTGATTCACAGCATTGTTTCTACAAGTCTTTTTCTTAAACCCAGAACTGTACACACCACCAAAGCGATGTCAAAATAGCAAAGCTCAAAATCACAGCACTTACTATTAAAAAAACCCAAAAAAACAAACACAAACCAAACAAACAAAAAATAAAGCAGACATTCTAAGGCTTGTTTCTCCTGGCAAGCTCTGTGGTTGCCAGTTCCACACAGAGCCAGCCTGACTGGGATTCAGGCTCCTTTGGCAATGCAATCATCAAATGTTCTGGTACAACCGCGTGGATCCAGACAGGGATTCCCTCGTCCCGATCCCTTCACTACTGTGGGGTAAATAAAACCCCGTTTAATCCTAAATTTTACTTCTCCAAGTAGTTTGAGTCTACCTCAGGAAAAAAGAAAGCAAAAAATTATGCTGTTGTTTCCTAAGATCCCAGCCTCCTCTGGCTGGCAAGGAACAGACCCACGAACATGAAGCTGCACTGTGCTAAAAACTGAATATTCTGGATATGCAGTGTGTGTAAGAAAGCCCTCAAGTAAATTTTTTTAAGGAATGAATATGAATGAGAGCAAAAAATTTAAAAGACTACTGTAAGGGAACTATGTATTTCACTGAGTACCAATACTCTCTAAAAGTTCATAAAATTTACGTTGAAAAATCATTATTTTGGTACACAGACTGACAAATTATGAATATATCTAATTTCAAGAACTTAATCTTTCACTGCAATATTTTTTTTTCCAAGAAAAAATGCATGTATATGTATCAAAAGTTAGGTTTCTTAAACCAGGTATTCCTAGTTTTGATGTCTGAATTCATCTCTGTGGTTTCAACTTTTGGATCCATTAAAGACACACATTATAATATAATAAATATATATATTACTATGTAGGATATGGAGATCTATTTAAACTTTAAAATACCAGCATTTACCAGACACTTTTGACTGAAGGCAGGTTTTGTGAAATTGTTTTTAATAAGCAGGCCTCAGAAAACAGGAGAACCTGAATATCAAAGAATGTATTTAGGACAATTTGTTAACGTAAATAGTTTGAACAAGTCGCTCATTTTAAAAGTGCTCTGCTTTCAGGCAAAGCAAGATAATACAACATTCCAAGTAACAGAGGTTTAGGTAACAATCTAAAGCTGCATCCTCATAAGAGGATTTTATAATGGAGTTGCTGACAGACTGGAGATGCCATCGAGGGCATGGCCACAGCAAAGCTTTAAGGGAATATTTGTTAAAAATATTCTCATGTTATAAAGTTGGTGGGTTTCTGTTCCCTGTCAAATTAAAGACAACACCTTTTCTATTTTTCAGATCTCATAATAACTTGTTCGTGTTTTTTGCACTGATGTCACCAATATTTCATGAATGCCTTGATCTTACTTTTAATGCAATTTACATACATACAAGCACCAAAAGATAATAATGATAATAATAACACCCAGTGTAGTGTGGCTAAAATGCGACTTCAAACTTCAAGTCTGCAGTTGTAATTTATGTTCTGTCTCTCTTTGCCATGTTTTGTCATCAGGAACAGAAGTAAAAAACTGTTGAAGACGTATTTTGAGAAAATGTCATCTACATGCACAGAGACAAAAATACCCAGTAGTAGTTTCAGAAGTCCTGGCTTATTTTGGGGTTACCCACCCCGCAGCTGCTAAACAGATCGGGTACAAGGCAGCCAGCACGACTGCCTATGAGCATGCAGACCGTAGCTAGTAAATGGCATTTTTTACTCATTTTAGCAGAAAGTCCATTTTAGACTGCAATAAAGGAAAACCAGCAAAAAGCTACTGGGAAAATTACAGATTTAGTAGGGATATTTTGCTGAACTTTGATTGTAGAAATGGGAAACAACCTTGACACATACAAACACTATCCTCCTATTTTCTTCAGAACTACTCCGAAGGTGAAGAGCATTTTTTCGTACACAAGAATGTGTAAAACCCACTGATTCAGGACAAAACTATCTGCAGGAGATAAGAACATCTGTGGTGTTCTCCCGCCGCAGTCTAAACACGGGGCGATAGGCCCTGCTCCCTCCCCGCCGCTGATAACGGACAATGTGTGCTCCTGACAATATCATCATTATAAACTTTATTATTGCCTTTGGTGTTGCACGAGATGTCTGGCAGGCAGGCGCTCACAGCGCATCGTTCTCCCCCGTGTTCCGTGGATATTTACTGGATTCCAGTATAACCTAACCTGTTAATGCTTCTGGAATGTATAAACACTGTTAACTGCTAAATTCCCTGTATCAACATTTCAGACATAACCATTAAATAAGTTGGTTGCTAAACTGTTGAGGAAGATTTTGATTTATTGAGTAAAGTATCATCATGGGATGAAAATCAAGATCACATTTTTAGGGAGACATGACATATTATCCATAACGAGATGTAATTTTATACTAAAAGAGTAAGGATAAAAAGTGCGTTTTTAGAATAGAATCAACAGACAAATTTGCACAATGCTGTTACCTATTGATACAGACACTTGACTGATAATATTGTCTATTTAAAACTTAATACTATTCTGAATATTAACAAAAGTTCCTTGGCATCCCATTAGTAATTGTATAATTATTTCAAAACAGATTAAAATATTTCACCTGACTGAACACCATCAAACAAAAATCTCCATTCCTGACTGAGATATTAGGGTTATGTTACGTTCCTCCTAAGAAAACAATTGCTTAGCATCTACTCCCAAATCCCTACAGGTTCTTCAGCACAAAAAAGATTACTTGACAAGTTGAGAACCCAGCCAAGAACCATCTACCAGAATCTGTCAGTGTCTACACGACACCAACAACGAGCAGAAGCACAACATAAGTTAGCAGGTGACACAGATGAAATTCTGTTCCTTAAACTGGCACTACAGATCTCAGTGAAAGCGCAATCAAGTTAATAGAGTCAGGAGAAGAATAATATTTGTTTTCAGTGGCCTTTGGACTGGGTCTGAACAAGAACACACGCTGGAAGTGTCCATGGCTTACTCCGCAGGACAATCCCTAGCAGTACCAACTGCTCCAAACCATTGCTTCAAGCTATCGACAACCAAGTCAGTCCTTGGAATATTTGGAAGTGCAGCAAGCCCCAGGAAGCTCTGCAGGCCAGGCTGGCATCCAGCTGCAGAAGGACACTGGAGGATACTGCCTGGCAGGTGCTGGGATGTCCACGTGTGTCTGCCAGGACCTGGGGAAGGGCTGGGCAGCCCCTCTGAGCTTCCCTCCACATTTATGTCCTACTGGGACAGGGAAGTGGGCTCAGGACAGGAACTGAAGCTCTCCAGGCCACATCAGGCAAGTTCATTTTCACCCTGCATGGCCCTTGGCTGCCTGACCCGCCTCACCAGCTGATGCAAAGCTGCTGCTGTACACGGCAGCTCCTGTGGACCCAAGGAAGTGGGGAGCATCTCCTTCCCCCATGCAGGCAGGGCCCACATTGAATACAAGCAAGGTCCCAATCATAACAATGCGGATTCCTGAGCTTAAGAAATTGCCATTTTAAAGCTTTTTTGGGGGGAGTTCTGTCTGGAAGGTAGAGCTCACACCAGTGATCTGACAGACTTCAATAATTACTACGCACTCACAGTTTTTACAGGAAAAACCACACAGGGACATCTCTGCTGGATGCAAAGAGCAGAATCTGGGGGGATCCACAGCATTAATATTATTACATGTTTCCAGTACTGCTGCTGAAGACCCATTCCTGCATCAGAACTCCATTACACAGGGTGTGACACAAACATCCAACACACAAAGACATTTCTATTTCGGCAAGGTAAGCAACCACTTCACATAAAGTGTAATGGAAGTGTATCGTCCAGTCCTTACAACAGATCACACTCTCTTTTTAACACAAAATTTAACTGTTTCATTTCCTTTTATCAGCATTCAGTAAATCAACTATATAAAATGTCTGCGGTGTCTATAAAAAAAGTTTTTAATTTTAGCCTAATGCAAACACAGGGTATTGTTAGCTAAAAAAGACAGCCAGTGAAGATCAAGTAACAAAAGATGTTTTCCTTTGAGAAATGTTAAATACTTCGCTTTTCACGACTGAGCACAAGTTTCTAAAGGATGATAACTTTGTTTTGTAATTTGTTTATTGCTTAATCATGAAGACCAGATTGAGCATTTGAGTCACAATTTTGTGTTGCACACTCCTACAACAAGAATGTGCTGTAAAATTTTATTTCTTTTTCCTTCATTCAGCTTACTGCTTGCTTGTCCTCCTGCTTATTCAGCTAACCGTCTCGAAATGAAATGCAATCACACAGCAAGATTTCACTGCTGCTAGAATATTTTACACAGAAAACATATAAGCATGAGGAAATAATGCACCACTATTCTCATATATTACATCGGACTATTTTCTAACTAATATAGATAGGAAGCATTTTATTGCAGGCCCAGAGCAAAAACAAAGGAAGACAAGGTATCCTGGGTAAATGATACATTTCAGCAGATAAAAAACCCACTCACACACTATCTTTGCTGTCTCAAGTTCTACCTTCTACTTTTCAAATATTCTTTCACTAAAATTTGCAACAAGTCCAAGCCAGTTTAGTCCACCTAGTTTATGTCTCTCCATTTTACTTACAAGATTAAGGTGGTTGACAGGATTGTACTCTTACGCCCAAACTAATTAAATTAATATGGCAAATGCAAGGGGATTTGGGGGTTAATTAGAAAGCAAAGCATATGTTTAACTCTAAACAACAGCACAGTGTATACAGGATTTTGAAGGTAAGTGAATGAAAGTAACACATGAATTCAGGTATTTCTGTTTTGGGAATCATACAGTGGTTTGGATCTCTATCTATCAGTCTTTTCTTCTGCAAGGCCCTAGTTCTTGCTGTCCCTTCTCCTGAAGGCATTTCCAACCCTGCTCCTTCCTACACAGCTACCCTAGGGACTGAAGCAGTGCCCTGCCTGATGGCTTTTATCTGATGATTCCCTATCTCCAAGGCCATCTGGCTCTGCTCCTGGATTATCAGCTGACACGAGTTACTCATCCTGCACCTATGACAGTAAAACCATTATCTTTTACCCCAGTCATTTCTGAGGATGTATACTAGAAAATATCCTGAATAAAACCAGGTACTTTTCATCATGTAAGCGCATACAAATGTATTTTATGCATTTCACTGCAGCGTGGCTTGGACACCAAAGGACGGTCACTTAGAGAACACCAGGACATCTTCCAAGCTTCAGGTTTAGCTTGCAGAAGACTTTTCTTAAGCACACTGCTGACAAACTGAAAACTGGGGATAAGAAATATTTCTGTTTCACTGCACAGGCTGGTAGGACTGAAGCCCTAAAATCACCGTGCATGTCAGAGATGCAACAGCAAGCTACACTGAGAGGAATAAAAAGGGCAACTAACCTTAAAAATGTGGAATAAAAAGTCTCTCTCATATCGGAAATCTTCAAAAGAAAACACACATCCTCCATCCTTTAGGGACACAGCACACTCTAAAGCCAGGGAGAAATGCCCTGGATCTCTGTCAGAGAGCAGGACAGACCCAGGGACTGTCTGGCACAGAGCTGCAGTGTCAGAGCCTGGAACAGGCAGGGCCATGGGCCGGGCTCAGGGAAGCCTCACACACTTACTCAGTTCAGCCAAGCATAGGATATAGCTCAGCCAAGCACATTTTAGAGATACATATATATATATAGATATATCTCCTCGAGATATTTTTCTCCGTGTACAGATACCATGTACCTTAGTGGTTCCTACTGAGATACCACATTCTACTTAACACAGCGAGTTAAACACTGGCAAATGCTTGATTGTTATTTGACTGTTTATTTTAAACTCCCTTTGCACATTCTTCCACCAGTTAAAGCAAAACAGTTTACTATCTGTGCTGGTGTTAATGTTTGACATATTCTGTCCATTTTTCATTTCATAGGAACAAAAAGGCAATCCAGCTTTACCATGTTCAGTACCAAGGTATTTCAAGTTTCTGAACAGCTTCCCCTATACCATTGCAAAAGCAGCCTGTATATGGGGAAGCATGAGGAAGGGGCTAGAACAGAAAAACCCTTTCATAGAGTCCAATATCCTTCACCTGTGCAATAAATATTGTCAATGGGGAGCTGCTATTCTGTCTCCCCTCCACACCATGCATGGAATAGAGACTGGGAAAAATAAGAAGGGAAAAGATGCATCTCACCTTAATGAGCAGAGGGAAACGTTATCACAGGGAACTTTCACATACAACCTGCTAAAAAGTCACTATCAGACTAACAATAACCACCTATATTCCAACATGCAGCCATCTACCCATATGTCTCTTAGCCAACATTTCCTTGCTGTCAGCACTATATATCTCTCCATTAGGGAACTACTGCCACAGTTCCCCTATCAGTAAATAAAACAGTGATCAGCAGATCTGAAATACAGCAAATACTTGAAAAGGTATCAGAGGTGTTGATATGTGAAAAGGAGACAAATCCGCTTCCCAGCAAAGAAGGAAAGAGCTCTTTAGCCATAAACATGTCACCTCCCATGCCAGCAGGGCTATCCCACATTTATTCAATTCACAGGAACATGCTGGAGAAAGCACTGCATTCCTGTACACAAGCACCCCCCATCTGCCCTGTACAGGCACAGGACCCACTCACCTATGACAAAAAATGCCAGTAATATGTCAGATTGAATTATTATTATGTACAGAAGAAAAAGAGTTAGTCACACCGAAAAAAATACCTGCCAGCAACTCCAGACAAGATCCCAACTTTACACAGAAGTGCTGGGCTATCAGCCAAGGGGGTGCTGACTCTGGTCACACAGTGCACAGATGAGATTTCTAAAGCTAATGCTAATATGCAGTACTGTGCTTTCAGAGGGATTTTTTTTTTTTATTTCTCACACAAACTTTGGTGAACATGACGTTCTGAGGAATCACTAATATGAAATGTTACTTGAGGATACAGATCTCTCCAAGTCATCCAAGTTAGCTGCAGCCTGAGCTTCCTGCTCCCAGTGTTGGAAGAATAGCTCTATGCAGCAGATGTGTCATACCCAGCAGTCAGATGGCACCCCGTTTCCTTCTTAGCTGTGTTCTCTCCTCCTCTAAGTAAATACTGGAATGATTACAAGTGAAACAGGGTGAGAGCAGAAAATGTGACACAGGCTACACACAATTAGCAGAGGAGCTGCTTGTGGCACACTGACACAAAGAATTGTGCAAAGAGCACTCCAAGGTATCAGCCTGTGTGAAAGGGATGGTGTGTGCAGAACGGTGTACAAAATTGTCATTCTTCAGTTTACATTCCCAGTATTTCACAGCATGTATCCTTGCAAATCCTCCTGATCATCAACACTAATATCCAGCTTTGATATTAAGAGTAAGTGGGTTTGTTCTCCTGGAAGTACAAACTTGAAGTTTCTTTGTTCGTTTCTAGAAAACAGAGTAAAGGAAGTATGGAATTAAAAATGGAAAAATAAAGAGGGGCAGCATAGCAGCCACCTCTGCATCACTACTTACAAAATACTTTTTTTAAAAAAGAAACACTACAAATGCAACCATCATATTGTGTTCTCCTGAGACCAGTCTAACCACAGACACCTTCTAAGCATGAACAAACACCAAAATTGGGGTTTTTTGGACTACATGAGCACTTTGCCCAACAATCAATTGTAAGCCATTGCATTCTCACAAAAATGCTGTGCCACATTACAACCTCAGACCCAGGGCTTGGGAGCAGCAGCACTCAGCCCTGCTCTGCTGGCAGCAGCACAAGCTCTGCCCAGCTGTTTTACAAACGCTGGTCAGCGCTGCACTACCCAGAAGTGCATTCCTGTGCACACTCGTGCTGCACCACTGCCAGGGCACCTGAACTTGGAGAAGTTGGAACCTGGGCTTTGGAGTGGCCTTTTCATCGCTCCCGCTACAAATCACAGGATTGCTGGAAAATCAGGGTTCAGGAATGGGCTCTGTTATTCCTCAGGCTGACTGGACATGAGATAGGTGCTGCCTGGCCACCTTTCCTGCGCTGAAGGAAGGGCAGTGCTGCAGCCTGGCCGTGCTGATGGCAGAGCTCGGGCACTCCAACGGTGCTGCAGGGATGGCCGAGGAGACAATACCCCGGGAAGGTGGCCCAGGATGAAAAGGCTGGATGGAAGCCGTTCGACCCTCACTTGGACACACTAACCACACACTCCAGTAACTGCCAGGGAAGATAGTGAGGCTGAAAGAGGCTTAGTGCAAGCATGCAGGAGATTTGTGACAGAAAGTTAGAGCTCCATGTCAAGCCTTTCATGCAAACAATAAATATTACTTATGCTCATAATCAGACTTTTCTCCAGCATCGTCTTTGAATGTTGAACCTTTTTCAATTAATTAAAAACTATGCACTGCAGAGTGCATATTTTATCAGCCCTCAGCTGCTTAAGTGTCTAGAAAAGACCAGGCAGTTTTTCTTTTTTCCAGGCAACCCAGAGCAAGTACTTGCAAGGGTCATATCTTTTTAATTATCTTTTCTCTCTTTGATTAATTATTCCGTCTGACAATAGCGTGTTTCTAATGCTATTCACCTGCCTTTGATGATTGACAACTTTTCTGTCTGATTCAAAGCAAACAGCTGCTGCCATGATTGCCTAGCAACCAGGATGTGATGGATGAGCCCCAAAGATGGATGGCTGCAATAAATCATGTCTCCAGCTATAAAACTGAAAAAAGGGATAAGAATAAAAGCGAACAAAAAACAAAACAAGGTTTCTTCCCATGAGTGCACTCAGCTCCTTACCAATTACACCTGAAATGGACTTTGTGTCTATTAATAGCAAAGTTTTCTAATCAGTAAGAATGCAATGATGCCATTTGTATCAAGGTGTGTTTACAATTGTTACAGCAAATTGGCACTTGTACTTCAATTACCTACTGTGTTACACAAGTGCAGGAGTAGGAGAACAAAGTTTTGCCTTATACCGTTGAAGGCTTTATAGAAAATATTATGTTTTTTCAGAGTTTTTTCATGGTGTTGGACTTAAATGAAGGGTATAAACTTGAATTCTCCTCACTTTTGACAACTGAGTGTACCAAAAGTAAATGGAACTGAAAAACTCATTT
The DNA here is from genome assembly GCA_013400735.1 of Pomatostomus ruficeps. Taxonomy (NCBI): domain Eukaryota; kingdom Metazoa; phylum Chordata; class Aves; order Passeriformes; family Timaliidae; genus Pomatostomus; species Pomatostomus ruficeps. Next base: position 319,916 of record VYZT01026425.1, read on the forward strand.
CTATAAAACTCATGTAAGGTCCCTGCTGGCTTTAAAAAATATGTTTTAACCTAAATGTTTATTAAATGTTGCTGTCATTCCCTCTGGCTAGGAGGGCATCCCACAATCAAAGAAAAAGTTGATGCGACAGGCAGTGTTTCAAAAATACCATCAACCTGTGCAAATTCAAAACTGACCAAGAAAGTAATTCTCATCTCATTTTACCTACCGTTCCTGTAAATCCTTTGATTTTTGTAGGATGTGCCAGGCAAGGAACAGTCAATAGTTTGTCAACTCAGAACAAGTTTAATCAGGCTGGATATTGCTCTTGCCTGAAGATGCTTGTGCACGAACAGCCCAACACCTGAACTTTTGGCAGGGCCTATTGCTGAGGCTGCTCCACTGTTGGAGTGCCTACCTCCTCAGAGTCCCTGCCTGCACTTCCAAGGAAAGATCTAACTGCCTATAAAAAGCTGTTTCCTTAATTCTTCCAGCAGGTGGGGGTGTCCTGGTTCCAGCAAAAGGGCTCAAAGAGGGAAGGGATTGCCCTCACTATTTACACAGCCAGGCCATCCACCCTCCTGGAGCACCCTGGACACCTGGGAGCGAACACCAAGACTCAGATCCACACTCCTGGATGAAGAGCGTGGGCAGAAAAGAAATATCTGAATGCTGAAATAATTATGCCCTAGAACTTTCTCTTCTTTGCCATTATTTGGGACCCAGGGGGAAAAAAAAAAAAAAAAAAAAAAAAANNNAAAAAAAAAAAAAAAAAAGGGCATCCTGTTAGCAAAAAGAAGCTGGAGTGAGTTAATCTGTTCACAAGCACATTTTTATACTGGAAGTGGCAATGCCTGGCCATGTCACGCTGGATCAGCTACAGTCCCGCTTATATTTTAGTGTTACACACGGCAAGGCTGTGTTCATGCTGAAGGCTGCCTGTATCCTTGCATGGGCCACGGCTTTGTCTACATTCTCTGCAATTACTGAAATGCTCCCACTGAAAACTTAGCTGTGCCTCTGCCTGTCCCTCTCCCTGCTGTACAAACACACACACACACGGAAATCCAGCCCCTAAAACAATTGTAAGGCACTCCTGTAATGACCGGCGAGTATCTGGTAACAAACAATGAGAAAGCAAAGCCATCAATCACGACGTGCACGCCGAGGCCTCCATTCTGTCCCAGCTCATCCAACTCTCAAGTTACAGCTTTACACGGCAAGTCTAAATAATATTCAAAATGATAAATGGCACTATAAGCCTGATATCCATCATCAATCTTTTTTTAAGGAACATCCATCTTCAATAATGCACGTTTGAATCATGTGAAACCAAGAGCTCCCAGATTCATTTACACAACCCCCAGCAAGCTGGTGCTGCTTGAATGATACGTGTCAGCCAGTTTGTCCCAACTGCCAAACTTGAAAAAAAAATGGAGGGGAAAGAAAAGGAAATAAAAAGAGACCAAGGGAGAAAGAAAACAGGAGGGGAAAAGCTTCAGGGGGCTGAAGAAGGCGACTTAGCAGATAATATGAAAGCACATAACCTCCTCAGCGACTGTGCCAGTGCCCCCAGCCCGGCCAAGCGCTCCGGCCCCGTTCCCCGTCCGCGGCCGGCCGGAGCACGTCCAGCAGTGCCGGGCAGGAGCTGCCCGCGCCCCCCCGCACGCTGGCAGGGCCGGTGATAAATGACACATGTCATTCTGTCGGGAGGGAAGGGTGGGTCAGTGATGTATGGCTCTGCTGAAAAGGAAATCGACTGTTTGGCATGGTGCGGCTATTCTCCACCAGGATTTAGTTTCAGAACTCTAAAATGAAATCTCCGATGTTTCAAGTGCACGGTTAGGGCAGGCCGACGTGCGGCCGAGGCAGCTTGCTGCCTTTTTTTTTCCCCTTGTTTTGTTTTTTTTTTTATCCTCTCTCTGCCCTTCGGATTTCAAAAAACTGTTCCACTGACTGGAAACTGCAAAAGAACACACATATATCAAAGTCTTCAATAGTTATGATCCATGATAAAATTTAAATAGGTTGAGGTTTCTATTTTTATTTATTATTGGGGGGGAAAAATGGCATGCAGGCTTGACACAAAAGCAAGATAAAAATTAGCATGTTTGAAGTAATCGTCCCACAGCTTGACATCTGCATAGTAAATTTTAAAGGAAAAAAATGTGTCAGGCAGGCATGAGCTGTTCCCTCCCTCCCCCCCTCTTTCATTAGCTCACTGGCAGGGTGGCACTTCTGAACCTCATTACTGCAGGAGGATTTATGAAGCTGAACCCAATGGCAAAGAAAAGGCATCTGTCAATAATTGTAGGGAGCTGCACTCACAGCTTTGAAATCTCATTAAGTATGCAGTTATCAGGCATAAAGATCAAAAACATTACTCAACTCCGACAGAATCTTATGGAGGAACATTAATTAGCAACAGGCCTACAGTACAAAAAAAAAAAAAAAAAAAAAAAGACTTC
>VYZT01026427.1:0-23730 GCA_013400735.1 Pomatostomus ruficeps
CAGTTTAAAGCCATTCCCCCCTTATCCTCTTGCTACATGTCTTTGTAAAACATCCGTCTCCAGCTTTTCTATAGGCTCTCTATAGGTACTGGAAGGCTGCTATGTTTTCCAGCAAGCCCCCTCTTCTCCAGGCTGAACAACCCCAACTCTCTCAGCCTGTCTTCACAGGAAAGGTGCTCCAGCCCTGTGGTCCACGGCCGTCCTCTGGACCTCCTTCAGCAAATCCCTGTCCTTCTTATAAGTCACTACTGTAATGATCTTGTCGAGTCCAGATGGCTGCACTCCAGGCACCAATGTCCTGCAGCCCACTTAGAAACTATGTGCTGTGGCCCAGATGGGTCAGGATGTCCTACCTGACCTGACTTACATTGAGTAACAGCACCTCTTGCCTTATGAAGTACTTTAATACCGTGTGGAGTAGAAGAAGGTATTGGATCAGTTTGAATTTGGGTAGGACACGACTTCAAATAAAGACGTTAGGAATGAGAGGTTATTAAATTTTTTCTTGCTCACTTTTGGAGGAAGGAGAAATATTAATAGCAAACAGCAATACAGATGTATTTTTGCTTTTCAGTCATCAGCACTTTGGGAAGAATACAGGCGAAGGACAAAACAAGAAAAAAGGAGCAGCAAGATAGAAGTGGCGGGATGTGCTGAAAAACACTGCCATTCTGCTGTAGTCAGAAAAGTCAAAATTCACATCAGAATACAGGAATGAAAACGACAGTCTTCTACTCTGAGTCTGACAACATTGCAGTGAAAATAAGTTAGCTCCAAGGAAAGCTCTGCTTATCTACCATTTACCATGATGTTGACTCTTACAATCAAAAGTGTGATACTGTATTTGGGGAGTGGAAAATTAATTTTTCTCATTAGCATGGCAATTTTTAATGTCATTATTTCATAATTACTCCACAAAGTTTGGAGTAGAGACATCTTGCATTATCAGTAGCTTTCTCATCTTATTGAATAGCACTGAAAAGGAATGAACATAATGAAATCCAAATACAAAATTACTATGAAATTGCCAAAGATTTGGCATTTTTTTGTTTGTTTTCTTTTGTTCTGATTTAAACAGATACACAGGCTTTGAGAAAAAGCTTTTTTTTAAATTAAAAAATGATAATAAAAAAGTCCAGTTTCAGAATAATGCGTGGAATAAGTTGTTGCTGCCTAAAAGTGTGGAACACTAGAGGCAAATGCAACTTCAGTCTGAATCAGGACCGTGGAAGCACATAGTGTGTGGCACCACAGGACTAACTGATATATTTACTGCTGCCTTAATCTCCTTTACTGGCCTGCACATGGCCAATAGGCTCAAACTTGTTTGTTGACATTTTTTATGTTAACTCTGCTTTTAGTAGCAGCAAATAAATCCAAAATTAGGAAAGAAACACCATAATAAGTTTAAGTGTAAATAAAATGTAATTTAACATTGTAGCATATTGTGATAATAACCTGATGTGAAATGTATTATATCAGCAAAACTTTTCTTACATTATATTCTGGGGTTAACATTAGATAGTGAAAAGGAGTCAAGGACTGAAATTGTGAAATATGAATTGTTTATCATCCTGTAAACAGTGATGGTACTCCTTGCCACCGTTTTTACCTGTGACTAATTTGGCTTTATAATTGTGATGTAAAAACCCCACATGGTCAAGATACAGCTATTTTAGTAACTCAGTAGGCAGAACAGCCTGGAGTTTTGTTCTTCGGCATTACACTGTAGAGCAAGGAAATTGTTTATTTAAAAATGAAAAATCCACTTACTCATTCCTTGCAGAAAGTTGGTAGTTACCACTGATGCAGATTCTGGACAGAAATGATACAAATACACTTAATGAATCAGGTATTGTGATGACTATTGCTTAAAACTTATTTCTTACACTATAATTCATAAGCAAATATTGGTAGAAAAAGCTTTACTTTGAACAGAACCAGAGCTGGAAAAAAACCAGGAGAGAAGTCTGTGAATTGGACTGAGATGCTGGTTTGATAAAACCAGAGATTACTTTGTATTTCTGTATGATGCTAGGGACAAGTAAAAAGAGGTGGATCCAAAAAGAAATGTACTTGAAAGCCCATTGGTGATAGGATCAAAAGGAAAGCAAATGGGAAATAAAGAGGAGGGTGAAGGAGAAGAGGCGCTCCATAACAATGTGCAGCAGCCTGTGGAGGGAAGTGGAGGTGAAGGAAATGTCATGTGGTAGGTTCTCTTCAGATGTGAGTTTTTAATCTTTTCTTGCATTATTTTGCACATGAATTCTGTAGAATTTTATTTGCTTTCAAAATCTCATCAGGCACAAGTGCCTGTTGGAGTATTTCTGACGGTATTCCTAGTGTTTGAACTCCATAGTTGTCATTAGTTCTTTCAACAAATATTCCATGCTGTTGCTTTGATTTTCATAATTAGTCACTCTCAATCAAGTACATTTCTCAAATGCTGAAATTGTGAAATATAAATTCTTCATGATCACATAATGAAAAGGCAGTTTTAAAGGTTTTGATTCTCAATATATGTTCCAGCTAAGAAAAGAATGTAACTACATGAAAAAGAACAAAGAGCCAGGTGCCAAGATACTTCCATTTAAGGACAGGTTAGGGAATATTTTTTAATACCGTCGTAAGGTATTAAGATGCCAGTCTGTGCCCAAATACTTGAAAAAATTTGGAATTGATTTATGAAAGATGGAAATCTGTATCTTATTTGTGAGGTGCATATCTATGTATCTATCTGTGTATCCATCTGTCTGTCTATCTAGAGGTGATTAAAGCAAAGCTGTTTATTTGTGAAACTACTTTTTTTACTGAACGTGTGAGATCAGAGGGTCTCAGTGTATGAAGTGATGTGTGATTCTAGCAAACAGAAAAGCAAGAAAAGTGAAAGGTGGTGTTCTACCCAGTGGTGAAGGTTATATTGCAAGTGTTTTATTGTGTACAGATTCAAAAATACACATAGACAGGAACTATGAATATGCAGACCTCCAAAAGGTCTTAGAAGGATTTTATGAAGAATTTAGATACTAAAATCCTAGAAAGCAGTTTGAGGCAGTGTCTTCTTAAGAACCCCGAGACCTCTGTAAAAAACCCATAAAAAACAGCTCACCTGCCCCAAGCATTTGTATTGACCGTTTTGTGGCAGAAACTTCAACTTGCTAGCCATGAGAGAGGAGTGCTATTCTTCTGTGTACATTCATCACCCAAAAAGAAGTGTTTGGCATTTTGATTCCAGCTGGATTTAGGCATTTGTTTAATCAGGTTTATGAGCACTCTTGTGCCTGGTATTTTGGTGTATGGATACCCTGCAGTTTCCCTTGGAAATATATCAATTTCTATGGTCTTTATGTATTCTTTTTTCTTGTTATAGTACATGACAGGAAAATAGAAAATATGTGTCTTTTTTTATCTGTTGTAGTTATTTGTAATAAATGGAGAAGGGGAGACTTCTAATTAAGATGTTCTGCATCCTTCCCTGGAAGCATTCGGGGAACATATCTGCATTAGCATTTCGGTATGAATTAGGAATGTGCTTTTGAAGTAAAGCTCCCCATTGTCTCTACTTGCTGTGCTTGGAATCACATTATAAAGTGATCTTGGAGAACACAAGATGGACTTTTTTGGGGGTAACCAGGCAATGTGCTCCAACCATTTCCAGATAATCAAATTCCCAGGCCCAGATCAAAATAAATCCAAACCCTTTAATAAGTGTAGTGTGGATGTCGGTTTCTCATCAGCCATGCATTACCCTAAGGAGTTGCTTCTATTGAACTGCTCTGCTTGCTGCTGTAGGTGCAAGCATGAATTTCTTCAAAGCTTTCTTTTAGCTACAGGGTGAGTCTGGGTCCTCAGCAGAGGCAGTCGGAATCACTCTGCCACAGTAAGGTGCCTAAATTTGAGGCACTGAAAGCTCATATTAGCTGTCTAAAAGTAGGTGATATAAATGCAGTTCATGGTGTTTATATCATAAGATAGAGCAAGGCAGTGCAGGCAGCAGCTGTGCATCACTTCTGACTTCAGTCCCCTCCGGTGAGTTATTCTTCTTTGGGCAGGATGTGATGGGGATTGCACCCTATCTGTGCTAATCCAGCTCTTGACTGCTATTTTAGAGAGACATGATAATGTTACAAAAAATGAAATAGTAGAAAATACGCAAAACCCTCCTTTTTTTATTTTGGAACACACCCTTCTCCACATCTGCATTCAACTGTTTGCAATCACTAGGCTACTGCAAAACAGATACTTTGATCTTGTACTTGGACTAAGTAAACCATCTAAATTGTTACTAGCATTAACTCCTGTTTTCTAGCATGTTCTCTCAAAAGCTGTTTGGTAAATCTTATTTCACTGTCAATTTAGATATTGTTTCTCCCTCCCAGAAAACACAGACCTCTCAGTTTATTTAAAGAATACTTTATGAGTACACATTTCTCATGTCAAGGCCATAATAAATCAAGTATGAAATGGTGCAGACTTTTGTGATGTACTTTTCTATAACTTCCTGGTTGTCACAGCATTTGCAGCATATATTTCTACTTAAAACACCAAAACACTATCTCATAGCTAAGATCAAGGAAAAAACAAAAAGACAATATGCTAGTGTACTATTAGAAAGTTAGAATTGTAACATCAAACATTAAAAATCTAGATAATTACGATTGTTGCAGGAGCTGTGCTTGGCTCCCTTGTACCTATGAGTATACTCATGCACAAATCCACAATGAATTATTTTCTCCATTTTATACTAGACCTTATTCAAATTCTCTTCTGAAGATAAGCTGTAAATATTCTCATAGCCTCTTCTCATACAACTACTATATCTGGAAATTTAATTAAATCCTTCTATTTTCACAATTTGTCCTGAGATACTATTTTCCTTTCACATGTGAGAAAGAAATATATTTTTAAGGATTCAGATGGTCAGCTTGTGTTGTAAAAGTACTTAGCACTTTGTATTTTCAGAGCATCACTAACTGGCTTTAGCTGCAGTCTCCAAGCAGATCTTCTGTATAACAGGCTCTATTGTGTCTGGTTTTGGACACCAGAAAGTGATTAATGTAAATGGAGAATAATTGGTGAAAGTCTGTCTGAGATACAGGAACCTATAGGAAGAGGAATGCTACCAAGCAGTTCTCCGTGGAAATGTTCTTGCCATGATACTCATGAGATTATCCTTTCTCTAGCTGCAACGCTCATCTCCATTCACTAAGCACTTTCCAAGTTTGGCAAAAAAAAAAAAAAGAAGGCTTTTGTCCTACAGACTGAATAATACCCAATGATGCTCATATTAAACCTGCTTCAGTCCTATACCATTCATCATTGTGATGCAAATGCATGCAGGACAGTATGTCTGATTTTGTTGTGTGAATGTTTCCTTTCTTAACTTTCTTCATGATCTTTAAACAGGCCTGCATAGATGTGTATAAAATTTACAGTGCAGGTGCCTGAATTTAGGCTTTCTTACTGCCATGTCATGTTTTTGTATAAAATTCTGCATCTCGTTTCCTTGTGGTCTTTGTTCTGCCTAAAACACATCTTGGTTCATCTTTTAAGAAGTCCTTTATGGACTTTTTGTATTGTGATGAATTTTACTGGTATTCATATAGTAGTAGCTTAAGGAAATTGTATTAAAACGGACAGGGAATATGATGGCATTCCTTGAAAAATGAGAGATCAGATACACACTTAAGTGTTCTGTGACTTTGACTGGTTGATAAGACAGGAGGACGTGCTTCAAATGATACCCAAAACAGCACCACTGGATATACTATGGCACTCGACCTGGCAAGGTTAGGAGGAATCCTAGAAGGACATTTACAGGAAAAAAACTGAAACACCTGGTGTAGAGTTTGATTCTCTTGAGTATCTGACTTGGATTCAGATTCATAAGTTCAGAAAGAGGATGGTTTGGGATTTGACCTCTTCTTCATGAAGCCTCTTCTGCTGCAAGTGTGTTTGTCACCGAGGGCCCAAGAAACAACTAGTGTGAACACAGTTTGCATATGGGAGTGGGCTTGTCAGCAGAAAGACATGGTTGAAAAATGCATGTTTGGTTTATGTCTGAGCTCTTCGAGAGAGGGGAAAACCACAGTTTGTTCAGATCCGGTGGCAGCTGCTTAAGTACTGCTGTGAGTGTATTGAAGTGCCAGGTTCATGTGGGATGCAGACTTATTTTAAACACTCCATGAAAATGAGAACAGTTCTTCAAAGTTGAAAGCTAAAGCCTTCATTTATTTCAAATGTTTCTCTTGGAACGATTTAGTAGATTAGACTCTTAGTTTACTATTGAGTAGTTTATTATTGTTTCTGTTTTCTTCTGAGGGTTGCTTTGGATATTGTACTGCAAAATTCAGAACTTCCCTGAAAACTCCAAGAGAGAGAGAAGCCTGGCTTATCTCCTTCTCCTTGCTGTTTAGTGAGGTTACAGCTATGATTGAATTATGTGAGATGAGCACTTGGCAAGGTTTAGGAGAGATACCATATTGTGATCCCCCTCACCTAATGCCTTGGACTTAGTACAAAACTCTCCTGTATTACTGATTTCCACCTTTCCCATTTCACATATCTGCTTAAGAAGCTTTTTTCCTATTTTTTTTTCAGCCTTGTAAAGTTTTTGTTTTCAGTGTCCTTGGGAACATTTTTCATTATACTGAAGTTTGTAGCATGTAATGCAGCTTCTCTCTGTAGTAACATGACCTTGCACCATCCAACAATGTGGTGTCAGTAACAGGTGTCACTCATTGGCAGCAGATGCTCCTCCTTCACCATAATTTTACCTGTCTCCACAGAAACTGATAGTTCAGATGGATTTCCCAGAAGCAGAGCTTTCATGTTGAAGGCTTAATTTCAAATTATAATTCTAAAATGTGTGCGCTGCCCACATCTAATTCCATTTGTGCCTTCCCTGTGTACTGAAAAAATTTCATCTTCTCTCTTCTCCCTCCCCTGTCTTCTGACATAATTGTAGTAGCTGCTGCCCCAGTAGATCTCAAGGAGCATACTAGAGGCAAAAACCCAAACAAACAAACAGAGCAAAACAAAATAAAAAAACAACCTAATATGTTTTTCTCCTTTAGCTTCCATCCTTAATCCCTTTAATCACATATGACTGAATATAGGCAGAGACATCTTGAAAAGGCAGAACTAAATCAGACCTGGATGGTTTACTCCAAGACGTGCGTACAGCAGACAGTATTCCTAAAATAAAATAGAAAGCTATCTGGTTTTTGTTGTTGTTGTTTGTTTGTTTGTTTGTTTTTGTTTTTTAAAATTCAAGTTTCTTAACCTATTTAATCTTTTCAAAGATGAAGTTAACTCAATGTGGTCTTCTCTATACTGCTAAGTATACCATCCTGTTGAAATTGTGCAGATGTTGTGCATTGTAAGGTTACATAGTAAATAATTTTCTCTTTTGGTCTTGTTTCTTGTTGCTTAATAATTCCTAAAATTGCATTTTGTTTTTAACAGTTACTGGTCATGAAGAGTAGTAAGCAAAGAGTTTAAATTGACCATTAATACTAATGAAAGTTACAGCAGTCCATGACTGTCTATGGGTAGGGCTGTCCTTTCTTGCCTTGCATATGTAGTACTTTGCAAGTAACTACTTTGACTTTCATCTGTCATTTCGTTGCCAACTGATTGAGTATTGTGATATCGTTATATGGTGCTACAAGGCAGTTTTATTTACTCCTTTTCTGGTTAATTCTTTATCACCAGACTTTCTCTTCACTTACCATTCTCATTTCTCAGATGCTAAAAAAGAAAAGTCAGTGTCACGAGACTGAGAGAAGTTGATAGTAATGCTTCCTTCTCTGTTAATACTGACCATTCTACTTCTAGCATGCTTCCTGTCTGCTAGCCAGTTACCAAGCCAGAAGACACTCTTGCCTCTCCTCCCACAGTAGTCAGGTCTAAGGCTCTTTGAAGCATGTTCTCTGAAAGAAGGCTTTTGGAAATCCAACATTTTTTTGCAAATCAGTTGCATCTTATACACACTATTTACTCTTTCAGAGAAGTAGTAATTTGTGAGACAGGACTTACTATCATGCATTCAACAATTTTCTGTTCATTTGGTTCATTAGGCAAACTTCTGTTGATACATCTGATACAGAGGTTGGGATTCCTCTCTTGTTTATTAAATTTTAAGGGAGATTAAAAAGCCACCTCTCTTAGATCTGCAGCTGTCCTCTGACACAGAGCTTGATTTTACTGACAAAACCAGTTGTATTATGTGCTTTCACATGTTCTAGACTAGTTTGGAGTGCAGTCCAAATTATAGGAGAGAGAGAATCAGAGATGTTTAATGTATTAGGAAGCCACTGTTTTGTGGACTAACTGAGCATTACCAGAGGTCTCATTCTTCATTCAGAGGCATCTTATGTCAAACAGGAAGCTGAACTCGTCCTAGTCATGATTAGACATAAGCAATGCAACTCTTTATAGAAAAGCCAGAACCGTGCACTAATCACCATGAAAAATAAACAGAAACATAGTTTTTAGAAGACCTTTTTGTAGCTACATGAGTTGGCACAAGAGCAGCAAGTGAAATTGCCACCCTGTGTTCCAAGCATATTCAAAGAAAAGCTTCTTTCTTAGAATTGCCAATATTAAGTTTAGTCTTAGGGTTGCTTCTTTTATTTCAAACCGGAAAAGTTAAGAACTTGGAACTTGCAGACCCATGAAGATCAGAGTGAGCTTTCCAGAGATAACACTCTAAGGAGGTTTGTTTGTCTAGAGAAGTATGGCCACAGTCTTCAAACAAACATCTTTTTTAAAGCTAGAAGCATTTAGCAAAAAAATACAGGATCACGTTATTAATTCAGATGAATACTTGTTATAACTAATGTGACATTCATTTTCAAGGTAAATCCAAATAGCATTCTTCCTTTCAGGTAAGCATCAGAGCTTTTGTAACAGCACTATCAATCTGAAGCAGAGAAGTCATAACTTCTATTTGGAGATCAATATGAGTGAATACATGGCTATCAGTACATCAATTTACTGTTTCTGCTATTGGTCATACCAAGTAAAGGAAAATAGAAATTGTATGTAATATAGAAGGTTTGTTTTGAATTTCCATACTAGAGTAGGAACTTGCTTTCCAAGCAAGATAAATCTTTCCAAGCTCATAACTGTGAAAAATTGCACCATGGTTGATTTATGGACCTTAGTGTGATGGAAGGTAGAAATGTGTAACTGTGCTTACTTGGAGGCTTCTTTTCTTCAGCAACAAAAGTCCTCAGATCAGAATATTCTAGAAATGCTGTGTAGAAATATGGGAATTTATGTTCTGAAGTATTAGAAATCTTTTCCTTTTTCCTCAGTTCATTTATTTGTTATTTAGTAACATTGAATTAATTTAGCTGTGAAAGTGCTGATACTAGGCAAAACTTCATGGAGTGAGACATGGTATCACTTGTTTGATTTTGCCCTCTTGTTGTAGGGACTAATCTGTGTCAGTCTTAAGAGGCGTGTGATTTTCTAAGAAAGGGAAATTTCACGGGTTTTCTGTAACTTAAGGTTTCCATACTTTAACCCATTTATTAAAAAAAACCCCACGCAGGTATGTGAGGCCCATTGAATAGCCCTACATCATTCTAATTCTTTTTAAGTGTCTGAAATGTTGGCACTAGAAGACATATGCACTTTCAAATGTATGAAACTTGTAGATCTGCTTTCCCTGTTCCTGAGGGAATTTTGTGATAATCCAACTGTGGTGTGTTTGCTTTGTTGAAGTTTTTATTACATGGTTTGCATGTATGGTGTTTTTTCCCCTGGACTTCCACCTTCCATCCTTACTCAATAATGCAATATGTTAAGCTGTGGATTTTGTTAGCCAACATTAATGGTAATCTGCTTTCAGTGTGTTTTTATGTGGCCACATTTGAAATGCTGATAAAAAGTTGTGGGTTCCACAAGATGAGGACATAAAAGATGCAAAATTCAATCCTCTGAATCCTCGTAGTCTTTTAACCACAATCTTATCTGAATCAAGGACACTGTCATTATGCGCCATAAGACCCAGTATTTTTAGAGTATTTCCCAAAGTAATTCTGACAGATTTGACAGATGTAATCTTTTTACCTGGTCATCACCTACCCGGGATTTTTAAATACTTACTTATGGCATAAGAAAATATCAAAAAGGTCTCCTAGCACTGTAGATATTACAACAACTATCATGGTGATCTGGGCTCTAGATGAGCCTTTCTCAGGAGTATTGAAGCACAAGCCAGTTAAAAAGCCACCATGCCTACCAGAGATTACTGAAAAGCAATTGCTGTACCTTGCCTGTATCCTGGGACAACAGTCAGGGATGTGTCTTAGGCTAATGCAGAAAGGTTCAGTGAGGTTTCTCATCAAGGAGTCTAGTTAAGGCAGTTTAAAATAGTCTTGGAGCAAGATGCTATTTAAGCACTGTATAATTGGTGCTTTCATTAGCCGTCTATTTTATTTTTTAAATTATTTTATTTTATTTCATTTTGCTATAAATGCTAAATCCCAAATATATAGAGAACACTGCTAGGTGATTTAGTGGCCCTAAATCTTTTCCCCTAGCTCCAACAGTGAAATTTATCCTCTTTGCTCAACATTGTCATAGTGCTCCCCCTGCAACAGGCAGCTGAATGCTCCTTCCCTCCTAGGGAGGAAACACTTCTCCTTGTTTTGTTTTTGTTTTTTTCCCCTATATTAACTCTCCCCTTGCAGTCTGTCCTATCCTGGGCTTCTTTTCTGCCCTCCAGTAAATATAACCTTGATCAGCATCCAGTCAGTTAATTTCAAAAGGGACTTCTCAGCTTAGTCCTCAACAACTTCTTTAATACCAGCTCATGAAGATGGCTCATTGTGCCTTGTTCGTAGTCTAAAATAATTCTAAGATCATTCTTCAGGCACTGTGAAACAGTTACCCTCGTTTTCTCTGTATTTGTGAGGGTAAAAGGAATCATGGAATGGGACCAGATATCCCTATGGGTGGAATCTTCACACTCACCCCCAACTTGTAGGGTCTTGGGACCACTACACAGCCCTTGTATAAACACTTGTCCCGAACCAGAATATCCTATCCCTAGTCATAGCCAGCAGGACCACATAACTTTGTGCTTAAAATGCTCCAAACCAGTCACTGAAACTTAGGAATAGATATCTATAGGTTTGCATATGAATATATATATATATATATGTATCTACATGTACCTACATATCTAAGTGTGTATAGAATCATAGACTGATGCCTCTTCTATGAAGACAGGCTAAGCGAGTTGGGGTTGTTCAGCCTGAAGAAGTGAAGACTCTGGGAAGACCCTAAACAGTGTTCCAGTACCTAAAGTGGGCCCACAGAAAAGCAGGAAAGGGACTGTTTACAAGGGCATGTAGTGATAGGGCAAGGGGAGTGGCTTTGAGCTGAAAATGGTTGTATTTAGATCATATATCAGAAAGAAATTCATTACTCAGAGGGTAGTGAGACACTGGAAACCATTGCCCAGAGAGACTGTGGATGTCCTGTTGTCCCCAAAAACTGGAAAATAGACTCGCCAAACAGATTGTTAGGTTAGAAAGCTGACATTACTTTNGGAAAATAGACTCGCCAAACAGATTGTTAGGTTAGAAAGCTGACATTACTTTATTCAGCACTGAGGTACATGGGAATCTCTCTACCCAATATGCACACCAGTTGTCAAAAATTTTAATTATTTGTATATTTTAGCTAACAAAGGAATTAACATTCATTTGGATTAGTATTCACTGGATACAAATTACAAGTTCTCGTAGTAATTAGTATTCTATCTTCTATTGGTTAATGATTCTCCCACTTGTGCTGATTAGTTCGTATGCTCTGTTTCTCTCTTCTTTTGGGTTGGTGGGTTTCTTGGGTCAGTGGTCTGTGGATTGGTGGTTGCAGTTCCCCCCTGCCAGAATTACATTTTACTCACTTAGAGCTGATTTCAGATGAGTTTCTTCCTTATTTTGGAAGTCCTGCCAAATGACCTTGTTGCCCATCAATTCTGCATTCTCTGTGTCCATTATCATAGTTGCATCCTTCTTCCCAAACTATGTTAACCTCCTCCCCCAGATCTCAGATTACTGGAGCATGTCAAGTCCTAAACTTTAATTTATTTTTCTAACACATGAACATCATTTCGAGGTTGCTTTGTTAGCTGCTGTTTCGTGGATTAAATCTTCTTCTTGTTGATTAGGTCCCAGCATTTTCCCCCAATGCTTAGCAGAGACTCCTTTTTAAAGAAATACAACTTGTTTGGTAACACCAGCCCTGGGAGTGTTCAAGACTGCACTAGATGGAGGTTTGAACAATCTGGTCTTGTGGAAGGTGTCTCAGTCCATGGCAGGAAGGGTTGGAACTAAATGGTATTCAAGGTTCCGTCCAACCCAAACCATTCCTGTGTTTCTGTGATATATACTTCATCAAAGGATAGTGTTTTCACCTGGGATGTCTCTGGCTACAGATCAGACACATTAGGAAGGACCTCCCTCACTAGACTGAGAAAATAAATGGCTAAACCCCCCCTTTTTTAAGGTGGGACATACATCTGAGAAACTCCTTATTCTTTCCTGGACCTTCTATTGCCTAACAAAACTTTTTTGCATAGAAATCTTATCTGGCACTTTCTCTGATGCTGGTCCCATGCAGTTTTTTTAATGGACAGTCAGAGTTCCTTGTTGATTCCCAAAACCAGCAAAGAGTTTGCTGTAGGATCAAAGCTGGCTCTTTCCCGAACTTCTTTAAAGGACACAGGTGCTGCGCTTCACTGACCATTACTGAAAGCAAGTTAACTGTGGAGGATGGATCTTCTTCAGTAATGAAATTACCAATTTTCAAGTACATAAATTCTTTGAGAAGAAATGGTTTTCAGCTGCAGTGAACTTGTGAGCAGCAAATTGCATACCTGTGATAGGGACTGTGCAGGCAGAGTGAGTACGGTGGTGTGTTGTGTTCTCAGTGTAGTGGTGTTTCATACACTGGAGCAGTAGGATGGACACTACAGCTGGTGACTGCAGAAGAGTGTGAGGTTAAAACTTGAGTGAAATGTCTGAGATCAGGTAATGGGACTGAGATCAGAAAAATTAAATCTAGTTAGACCAGTTGCTTGCTAAAAGGCTGGACAGGATTTAAAATTCATGGGGAGGGGGAGAGGGGGGGTGCGGGGGAGGGTGATAGTGATAGTGGAAATTGTACACATCTCAGAATTTTATTAGCTTGTTTTATACCTTCTGTCATACACTAGCTCAGCTTTTAAGTATGCTTTCTATTTCTGTGCAGTGTGCTGGAGAGATTTGCTTCCCTATTGACAGGAAACTGCTGGAAAATGCTTCTTCTTTCTTTCCTGTTTTTTGTTGTGCTGATTCTTAAAATATCCCATTCTAAAAATATATATTTTTTATTCCCTGGATGCCCTTGAAATAATCTATTGTGGGGCTAGGCACTTTTAAGTGTTTCAGTACCTATGTACCATGTTCTTTGATCAAGAAATTCTTGCTTGTCAGGTCACCCAGACAGTGCTTCCTCTTTAAGGAATAAATAGAAAGTCTTTAAAATATAAATTTGCCGTAATGAGACCTAAATACAGAATGATACATTAATTGTAAACAGAATTAAGACTATGCTTAATAAGATCAATCTTCCTTGCCTGTTACAGCCGCTCTGAAGATTTCATTGCTCTTGCTTTTGTGTCAATACAGACTCTCCCTATGAATTGAAGCTTCTCTGCAGATTCTTTATAGTTTGCTTACATGGAAGAAATAGTCTCCAAGTAAAAGCTGCTGCTTTCCTCCTCTGCTATCCTGAGCTAGAATATTCTTTCTGTTTACTCACTGTGTGAAAAATGCTCTTTCTACTTCTTCTCCTTGCTGAGACCCCTGGTGATGACTACCCCTGGCACTGAGAAACAGGTGAAGGGATTACTTTACTTTCTTCCTAAGGTTCTTGGAGTAATGCTTCAGTGGCTGCTTACTTCAGAGTTACGAACAGAGCAGTGCCTGATGGAGACGTGTGCCTAATTCATAAAAGAACCCTTCCTAAGACAATTTATAAGTATTTTCCTGGGATCAATGGACTTGATAATATGCCCCTCATTCACAAAAAAGTGAACTTTGTGCCTTTTCTTTCGTATTGAAAATATAATGACTCAACAGAGGTTTTAAGCGTTGGCATAGTATGTGAGTTTGGGGTTTTTTTAGGTTTTTAAGAATATATATCTTTAGTTTTTATTGCACTTTATACAACAAAATATTAAAGCAAGTGCAAAATCTCAGACTGGAAAAATAAAACAGAATAATATAACAGCAAAACCAAGTCTGAAGGTGCAAAGATTTGTGCAATGTACATAAATGTAGAAAAAATTTTAATCTTGATTAACTATCAATGATGCAGGTGTTGTATCTTTTCATGTTTTATTTCTGAATATTGATAAATCATTTCAGCAATTGGGAACCCTCACCTTCAGCCACTGTTTTGCTTCTGTATGTTTCTTGGAGTGGTTCAGTAAATTAGATCACAGAAGTTCATCCATTTTTCATTTTTGTCTGGCAGCTCTTCAAAACTAGCAAGTCCACAATCACAAGGATACATGAGGAAGCCCCTTATCATTGAGTCTATCAAGGTAGCGCATGCCTGCCGCTCTGGTCTTCTCTCGACGCCTTCCCGGATAGTGGACTTCCTCAAACCAGTGCGACCCCAGTGTCCCGGACCGCCCAAGGGTAGGGGGTGGTGACACCAGGAGGGCTCGAGTACGGCCCCACCGGTGGGAAGTTGGTCACGGCGTAGGGGGTATGGAGAGTAGTCCGAATGAGCGCCGAAGGCAAAAGAGAGAGGGACTCTCCGTATAGACGTTCTGCACCTTTATTGGGCACAGAGGGAATCCAGGGACGAAGAGCCCCGACTACCCTCTGACAGGGGTTTATAAGGGGAATTAACAACCAATTGCAAGAGGGTCCAGGGGAGGAGTTAGGGAGGGTCCAGGGTTACAGATCCAATAATCAGGGGATAGGGGAGGAGAGAGGGAGGAGTCTAGGGGGGAGAACCAATCAACAACTGAACCAGGGAGAACTTTCCAGAACAGGGGGTACATACGAAACTCGACTGACAACCATAGAACCAATAACAGAACAAGGGGCAGGTTTAACGAAGCTCGGACTAAACCACTGTCGTCTCCATCTCGGGGGGTGTTCCTCCTGACTTAGGGACTCTCCACCAGAATCCCTCTTCCGCGGTGGTACATGCCGGGGCCCCAAGGCCTTTATTGTCAACTCGAACCACTGCCACACATGCCACTTGGGAAACCCACCTTGCATCCCCTCCATATTTATTTAGGTTAGGCAGTTGCTGGTACAGCTCAGCTGACTACAGTAGATGGAGAAGAATGGCATGACTGTTGTGAATGCTTTGATTTCAGCCAGTGCATCTCTAAATGGTAATGTCACCGGAGAAGCAGTATTAAAACAAAGCAAAACAAAGGAAACTTCCTTCTACACCAACAAAAACCATTTAGGAACACAGGTTTCTCACAAAATTGAAGTGATGATCTAATGCCAGTTTTTGCAACAGGACAGGGGATAAAACATACCCTAGGTCTACCTTTAGATCCCTTTCAAAACCGCTAGAATATATATATATGTGATTTCAACAGCATTTTCTGTGATTGCTTGCTGTGAGTAGACTGCACTCCTTTTATATGGGAACAAAATCTATCCCTTCGTACACATGTGCAGTTCCCAAAGAAAGCGATGTCTCTATATAAAGTGATTTCTTGAAAAGGTTTTCAGGTGCTGAGAGGCTTTGAAAGAAATGGTTGATGAACCATTACTGGTGACCTAAAAGCTGTGCTTTCAGGCTGGAGTTTTCAAAAGCTCTTATAGAGGACCTCCATAAAACTTGGGGGAACAAAAGTAATTCTGTTTTAAAAATCTGCCCTAAACATGTGAGTTTTGCAGGTGCTATGGAAGAATATGATTGGGCTGTCTTTTGCCCAAGAAAAGCCTGTGTGACCACTACTGATATGCCCTTACTTTGTCTTGGGGCCTTTCTGCATTCTGCAAGCACTGCAGAAATGGGAGTTGCCACAGCATCTGAGGACTGTCGTAAAATGAAAAATTAGCAATTGAACTCATGTGGAATCAACTCAATTTTCAGTTGTCTGCTTCTGTCTGACAAGCAAAGCGTGTTATTCCTTCATGAGAATGAATTTCTACTGTAATTGCTTTAATTAAATGGTACTAGATCAGTAACCATATAGGATAAAACCACTGCTATATTAGACATTCAGGGGCATACAGACATTCAAAAGAGCCCTGGGCAAAAGTTGAAATTGTGGTCTTTTCTAAATTGGTGTTTATTATTAGTATCATTGCACAAAACTCTCTGTGCCTCCTGAAAATATTGCAAACTGTCATTCCTTCTTCCTGAGCCTCATCTCTTGAGCAGCCCTGGGCTGTATTTATGAGATGATTTTTTTTCTTCTTCTTATTTAAACTTCTCAGTATCCTTTTTCTAACTTGAAATGTGGTCATTTCTATAGAGACAGTGGAGTGCATAGTGGAATGGCCACTTGTGGTTGGATTTAATAATATCTGGGAGGACAGTGTGAGGTCCATTTTTAAATTATAGCAGCTTGAAAAGCCTTGTGTATAATAGCTTGGGAAATACAGCAGATGTATTGCCCAAGTTCAAGAGCAATTGATTAAAATACTATCAAGAGAAACGTACTTACAAGAGTGCAGTAACTCTTGAGTCAGTGCTTAAATTCTGTTTTCCTGACTGCTAGATCCGACTGTTGTCTCTCATTTTCTATATGCATCATAAAAGCTGCATGAATGTGTTGCTGTTTCTCCTAGACTGATAAAATCTGGAGCCATGGTCAGTGACACTAGGTTTCATCAAGTTCCAGATAATAAATGTATCACACAATGAAAGGAGCAATTGGTACCTGTTACATAGATTTTGTAGTGGTGGCATCTTTCATTGCTACACTATGCTTTCTACTTATCTTTTAATTCCTTCTCACACTGCCTGAAGTATTTTATCTCCTGCATTATATATTGGGTTTAAAATACTATATTAATAAGTATTTAAATTTTTATAAACATACGAGCTTTCTAGTTAATATTGTTCTTGCTCTTTCTACTAGTTGACATGGATTGTTTGCTCTTTCCAGACTGGAGAACACTCTAACTCTTAGGATTAGACACATGGGCCTCGGTGCTCAAATGGGATCCACGAAGTGCAGAGGAGGTTCTGTGGAGCTTAGTAAACCTGTTGCATAATCATGGGGGAATGATGCTGGCTGTGAACTGCACATCAGCACCCATCTCTCACCTATCCTTCCTTCCTTCCTAAGGTCAAATCAAGTGTGCAGTAAGTTAGGCACAGTATCCTACAGGCCTTAGTGTCTGTACAAACCCTGTCTGCAGATTCCTCTTTCAAGTGCCACTGTAAATGTCACTGCTTTTATTCCCAGCAAATATACATTTTATTCCAAGCCTTCTGTACTTTCCATGACTGCTAATTTTGTCTCTTTTATAATGTTGTTCTGTCATCTATTTCTTTGGATGGCTTTTTTAAGGAGGCTGGAAATAAAGTTGCCTTTGCCATCATGAGAAGAATTTAAAAAACCCAAGAAACGGAAACACCCACAAATGAAAAGAAGATTTGGCTACTGAATGCTGAACATAACCACTGTCTAATATTTAAATGTCCAGATTAGAAATTGTGTTAGCAGCTCTTTATCTTGTACATGAGAAAGTATGGGTTGCAAGGGTGAGAACTGAGTGCAAGACAACGTAGCTGCTGGAGAGCAAACGTGGAGTTGACAGCTTTAAACCTGCCTCTAGGAGCTGTCTAGTTCCTTATGCTAACCAATTACTGAATACATTTCATAAACAGTTATCGCAGAGGGAACTGGAGCATGCTTCTCTCTCACACAGCTGCTCTACCCTCGAAGCTACAGAATCATGCTCTTTGTTTTTTCTTTCTCCTCTTGACTAGGGAAAGGCTGGAGGGGACTCTTTGCTAGCCAGAATAATATGCAACCCATTTGTGAGGACACTTTCCAGGGAAATTAGATGTTGCAGATAAAGCTTCAACTCTCCCACCTCAAAGAAGCAGTGAATCCATTAGACAAGTGTATGTAGGGGACCTGAAAACATCAGATGGATTTTTACCAGTGCTGCCTGAAGGAAAAGAGTGATCCCAAGCACATTTTCAAAAGAACAAGTTCCTTCATCTTAGGGAAGTTGTTTACCTTTTATATCTCTGTAGAGATCTAGAGAGGGATAGCACTTAAGATATATATGGGCCTCCTTTGCTAATTGCTGGCTACTTTTGGGCTACTTCAGCACAGTTCTCTGAGGTTAATTGGATCCTTCATCAGCCTGGATTGACTACCTACTTCTGTCATAATACAGTGTACAATGTAAGGAGCTGTGCCTCCCATGCCTGATTTCTCACTCAGGTCACATAGCCCAATGCTTTGCATAACCTGCAGGGTAGTAGTAGACAAGGGCTTGAATTGCAGTAGCCAAAGAAAGGAGCTGAACTATTGTATCTGAAAACATCCTGAGTATATCCTTGAATCAGAATAAAGCCGTTGAGCCACAATTTTGATTTTTTTTTTAATGCTATTATGGCTGAGATATATATCCATCCATAGCAAACTTAAGTCTTACTGATGATTGGGATGCTCTTAGTTATTCTTTATGGATTACACCAAGGCAGTCTGTTCTTGTATAATGCTGCCTGTAAATTGAAAATATGCTCAGCTACATTCGGCTACTGAAAAACACGGGAAAGCAGCACTTTGTGTTACATTTTAAAAGTGTTGGTTAACACTGTACTTCAGATGTGCTTGATCATGATCCAGTGTGCCATAAAAATATCTAATGATTTCAGTTCTTCATGGAAGGTAGGCAGGAGGTTATCAACTTGATTTTTATGTTTCATTTTAGCTAAATGCTGGCTTCTCAGCATTCCCAAACCTGGAAAAAAATCTATGGATGTACTAAAGGGAAATTTTAGGCACCTGGAAGCTTTCAGATAGCAAAAGTAGATTCCTTGAGTAAACTTTCATCTGAGTTCAGGTCTTCTGGATTACTTTCTTGACTAAAGACAACTCTGGTTTTTTACTGAGGCTTCTTCATTTCTTTTAGTCTTTTTTCCATTTGAAGTGATATAAATTAACCTTAGAGCATGCCTACAAATGAGTGAATTAATACCTAGACTATGGTGCTAATGGTGTTGCATTTAGTGCTGAACTAGGAAGGAGAGTTAGGTACCTTAGTGTCTGGCTGTCTGTGATCTGGCACCAAGCTTAATTGGTCTGCAGCAGCAACTTGAATTAACAAGTCCTGCTGGCAGCACACACGTGATTCCCAGCATGAGCAGAGGGGATGCAAGGGAAAAGATATCTGAAAAAAAAAAAAAAAAAAGTAAAAAGTTGCTGCAAAAATGAGGTAAAATAAAGCTCATTTTTTCCATTCTTTAATTTTTTTCCCCCCTTGATAATTATTAGATAGTGATCAAACATTAAGTATATTTCAGGAACTGCTAGCTGAGAAATACTTTCTAGATTTTGAAAATTTTTTGGCAGAAATCTTGGAACAGAACAGTCTTATTTATAGTAAACACTGATAGAACATTGGATATATAATGAACAACTGTGCTACTTTGTGTAACAAATAACTTTTCATACCACTTTCTCTAGTCAATGCATGCATTTTGACAGAATCAGTGAGTATTTGGTGGTGTTTTTTGAAGTATTTTTGTTACAGACAAGGAGAAGTTATGGCATAGATAATTATGCTAGACTATATTAGCTTATCTCAAACTAATCACTCAAGAGGTGTAAAAATGGTTTTGGTGGGGGAGTCCCAGTTCTTTAACCATTATGTGTTTCTTTGGCTGTGGAATATAGGAAATGAAAATGATTTTTAGCCTTATGTCATTTTTATCTGCATGAAAAAGCTGAATCATTCAATATGTTTCGTTAGTTGTAGCTAAATGTGATGCTCATAATCTCCTCCTGTGTCTGTGTTTGTCTCTGTGTGTGTGTGTAGGACTTCTGAACCTGGTAAAATTGTAAATGTATTTAAATGTAGGACATAACCTTAAAAGCTGTCCATCCTTACAATATAGTAACTGACAAGCTATTTATTCCACCTATTTACTCTTCTTTTTTCTGCAGTATGGATTTTGTGTGCTTTTGGTTTTCATTTTAACTGTTCCTCCTTTTTATTTAATTTTTTCCCCCTCATCAGCCTGCTATCTTGGCTTTCTGGTTAAAAGAGAAAAGGGC
Organism: Pomatostomus ruficeps; assembly: GCA_013400735.1. Taxonomy (NCBI): domain Eukaryota; kingdom Metazoa; phylum Chordata; class Aves; order Passeriformes; family Timaliidae; genus Pomatostomus; species Pomatostomus ruficeps. Next base: position 20,300 of record VYZT01026427.1, read on the forward strand.
TAAAAGAACCAAAATTGAAGAGGACCAGTTTCTTATGGATTTACGTCCCTTGGTTAATAATTGAATTATAGAGGTCTTCTTTTATCTCTGAATATGCATATATTCTGGTGATAGTATGCTGGCTGCCACACTTGACAACAGCAATGGGCTGATAAGATTGTTAGCAGTCTCTGTGTTAATACGAGGATCGTGGGCTCTCTTCTCTCCAGCAGCTGCTGCTTTCAAAATTTATAAGAGTGTAACTATCTTTGAGATTTCTATCTCCTCAGTCACATTTAGTTGAAATCAGGCTACTTAGTTCAAAAATTACAAGGAGAGGACACACAGACTGTATTATATTGTTGCTCAGTCTTGTTTCCATAGGAAACCAGGCTAAAAACAGCCTGAAAAAGTCAGCTTTATCTTCTGCCAAAAAAAATCCCCTCCCAGTTTGTATGCTGTAGATCATAAGATAGTTGAGGATACTCTGGAGAGTTACTTTAAAGGTAAACTACTTTTATTGTATGCCTAATCACACATCACCTTCTGTTAGAAAGAAGCTTTTCACCTGACCAGGAGTAGGTAGGAGTCATCCAGCTATGGAGAGCCTTTTCTGCCCAAATCTTTCCGTTCTGTCTCCCGTGGATGAAGGCTGACATCTTGTTACATGCACCTGTGAGGAGAAAAAGTAAATGAAGGAAGGGAGGACTACAGAAAGGTAAAACATTGTTTCTTCCCTACCTCCTATTGAAGGTACAGAAAAGTCTTTTCTTCTGCCTGCACTCTGCCTCTCTTCAAAGCTCCATTTCTCTACAGGTGTGCAGGGAACATTATTAAACTAATCGGAGGTACATTATGAAAGAAATCGAAGGTGCAACCTTCAGTTTTATACTGCAGCAAGAAGAAGCCTTGCTTGTAGAATTTAACAGATACATATGTCAAAATGAAAGAAGGAATCTTTGGCTAATCATAAAAGACCTATCAAAACCCAGCATCCTACAGAGATGCATGATTTGGGAAACAGGAACTTTTAAGAATAGTTTCACCTCAAAATAATATTACATATGAAACAGTGTTGAATTATTTAATAACATGACTTCAGGCATCTCACAGCATATTTTCAGGAAAAAAAATACCAGTGTTTTAATGTCAAAGTCCATTTTCCATGTACAAATAAATCAATAAATTAGAATAGCTTAACTTGGACAGTGCAAAATTTGAAGAGTTTCGGCTTGACAGGCTTGTTGTAAACTTGTCTAAGTGCTAATTTGTTGTGTATTTTTTTTCGAGAAAAACATCTTTTTTCTGGTCTGGTAATGAATTTTTGAGTCTTTGGGGTAAGTATTGGTCACTCAAGTCTCACAAAAATAACATACATTTTATGTCCAGTACATGTAACAGGCAAGCTGTATGTAGCCCAGCTTACTACCCACAAATATGTGCAAACTAAAGGCTTAGTAAAGTGAAAGCATCCCTATATTTTTAGAAATTCCAATAATAATTTTTTGTATAGTAATACATTTGGAAGTGTAAAGTTCTGAAAATAACCTAGTACATGTAAGTGAAAACTCTCTTAAATTGAATGCAGCCACAGCTAATCCATCTAATTGCTATTAGATGGGCAAAGTGCAGTGAGTTGTTTAAGGTTTAAGCATCAAACCTCGAGTGAGTTGGTTACCTCAGCTCCTTCTGTCAGCAGTGGAGAGCAAGGGGCATCTCCAGAGTGTGGCTCATTCTGTGCTAAGTGTATGACTGGCATAAGTGTGGGGAAAAGTGAAAGAGATAATCTCATTCCAAAGATAAGGAGTATTTTAAAAATTTGTCACTGATCTTAAAGTGTGTCTTTCACCTTCAGAGCAGGACTTGAGACATGTGGCGTTTCGTTGTGACATTTGCAGCATGTCACATGGAAGCACATTGAGATGTATTTAGGCAGTGGCATAGGAACTGTGTCAGGTGACTTTTTTTTTTCGCTGCAGCATTCTGCAAATGGACCGAGGTTATGACAAGATACAGGTAGGATATATCTTTCTCTCCAGTTTGCTCAGAGATAGCTCGATTGGCTTATTGAGTTCTTAAAATGCCTTTTTCTCTATTATTATTTAATCAGGCTTAGTACTAGCAAATCTATTCAATAGCAGTTTTACCATCTGGGGCGCAGACTCTGATTGCAGATTCCCATAGTAATGTATCCAAGAGATGATGTTATGACAGCCGCCATTTTTATTTCATTGATTGAGGACAGTAATGAGGTCAAAATCATACATCTGAAACTGGTTCATTTGAGCCTCTAATGAGCTGTGTGATATGAAAGCTTTTTCCATGTCTTACAGTATAGACACTATGCAGTAGGAAAAATACAGATAAGCAAAATATCTGAAAGAAGTACATAATTTCTAAAGCCTAAAGAAGTAGTAACGTTTTGTGTTTTTTAACCATTCTGGTAAACCTGTGGTTGGTCAAGGACTTGTGGTGCAGTAACATGGTGCTGCAATGCCACATTGGCCTCCAGCCAGAAATGATTTTCCATCTTCACCTGAGGAAGGTATGTGCACGGAAGCACACGTTTATGGAGTTTGTTGCTGCCCACTGGTTACACTCCGTGTGGTCAGGGGTCCACTATTTGGAGACCTGGGAGATGCTGCTCAGAAGGCAATGCTGTTTAGAGTTGCAGCCTAATTTAAGATGTGATTAAAGAGGTAGGAAATGTTCCTAGGAGGACAACTGAGGGCAGGAGGCTTCCAGTACCAGGGAAAAAAAGCTGTGAAAACTAGTGCTGTGCAGCAGTATCACATCCATGTTGTCATTCATTTACTTATCTGTGTTCTTATGCCATTTTTAATTACTTTTCAAAGTTTACTGTGAAATTACAGGCCCTTACTTACTTGTATCCATTAAGAAACAAGTGTGTTCACCTACCAAATCAATATGTATGTAATTTTTCTGGTATATCACTCATCTCTTATGGGATTGCATTCCCTTGGTGTACAGTTTCTAATGGGCTGGTATGCCAGTTATCGATACTGAACTGAAATACATAAAATCTAGTATATTGCAGTAGAACTGCAGATGTGAGTTACTGTCCTAAGAGCTTGTCTTGAAACAACCCTTCTACCCTCCCGTTGGTTTGGTATCTTGCTTCTTGAATTTATAGGGTGTAAAACAGTCTGTGAAATTAATCACAGCTAAACGAATTGCAGTTCAGCTTTATTGTATAGGCTAAAACCCACATTTATTCATGCAGTGTAACAACTACCCGGGAAGTCTGGTCTGCTAGTCCCAACATACTGATGGTTTCATTCATGTGTTCCAAATCCCATGAAGAAAAAGAGCAGAAATTAGTTTTACTTACCTGACAGTATTTTATCTTAAAAGTAAGAAGATACAGAAAGATCTGTATCTTTCCAGTCTTAATAGTAATAATAAGAATGATTTAAAAAAAAAACCCAAAA
>VYZT01026430.1:2865-36519 GCA_013400735.1 Pomatostomus ruficeps
CTGAGGCGGGGGCGGGAACGGCGCGCGCCCGCCTGAGGCGCCTGAGGGGCGAGCGCGCGCAGGGCGGCGATTAGAGCGTTACAGAATCACGGAATCAATTAGATCGGGAAAGATCTCTGAGATCATCGAGTCCAAACCGTGACCGAACACCGCCGTGTCAGTCACACTGTGACACTCAAGTGCCACTTCCAGTCTTTCCTTAAACACCTCCAGGGACGGTGACTCCACCGCGTCCCTGGGCAGCCCATGCCAACGTCGAACCATTCCTTCGGTGAAGAAATTCCTCCTAATGTCCAACCTGAACTTCTCCTGGCACAGCTTAAGACTGTGTCCTCCTCTCCTGTCACTGGCCCCCGACCTGGATACGCGCTCCTTTGAGGTGGTTGCAGAGAGCGATAAGGTCTCCCCTGAACCTCCATTTTTCAAGCTGAACACCCGCAGCTCCCTCAGCCGCTCCTCACAGGAGTTGTGTTCCCGGCCCTTCAGCAGCTCCATCGCTCCTGTCTGTCCGGACTCGCTCCAGCCCCTCCATGTCCTTCCCGAACGAAGAGGCCCAGAGCTGGACACAGCGCTCAAGCTGTGCCGAGCACAGGTGAAGAATCTCTTCTTCCCTGGATTCTCTTCCATCCCTTCTCTCCCATGATGTCCGTCACGGGAGCAGGTGCAGTCCAGGGGTGTCTCTGCAGTGTTTTAAAACAGAGTGCTTTGGGGTTTTTCCCATTTCTCAGTTTTTAATAGATGTGGACATGGGTAATCCTCTTGAGGCTCTGTTTTCTATCCTTTAAAGGAGAGCGTTTTCAGCGCGCACCTGTTTGTCACAGAGGTGTAAACTGGAGAGCAAACAAAAAACCCGGGTGTGTTCTACTGATCCTCGTTAAAACAAACAAAAAAATCAGGCTAGCAGTTTTGTAACCTAGGTTGCTTAGCTAGGATGTTCAGGATTTTCTTTATTTTCCTGCCATAAGAGGCAGTTAGGGAAAATCTCGGGGGTGGGATTCTTGAGGAGTGAGGTCCCTCCACGAGGAACAGTTCTGTGATTCTGCAGGCTTTTATTTCTGCCTGAAAATACACCTTATTGCAAGGCATTGTTTTCGTGAGATATGAAAATACTGTCTGGCAAGTTATTCTGCAGCTCTCCTTTATGGGTGTGTCTTTTCAGCCTGTTTTCTGATTACAGATTTAGTAAGAGGTGCAGCTAAATGCAGGAGTACTAGGCACTGAAATACTAAAATCTATCATTTTCCCTATAATTTTCTTAAGTACAGAGTTAAGTGTTCCTATTCCATCTTCTCTCCCTTATCCCATTTGTGCTTTGCTGACTGCATTTATATAAAATACAGTAATGCTTAGTGCAAAAAGGAACTTGGGGTTTGTGATCTGCTGTGTAGGGGGAAGTTCTTGTAATTTTCATAGCTTTGTTTTTTCTCGGAGCTCCTTATAACGTTAGCTGGTTTGAGTTTTCTTTTTCTTTCAAAGTATACTTTATGGGTTTTGTCTGAGGACAGGAAGGATCCACATTACACCAAAAGGTTTTTCTGTATGAAGCTGTATTTTTTCCATAGTTACCTAATGATACCATGAAAATGAAGAAGGGATTTCAGTCAAGGCCTGCTTCAATTTGATGGTGAGACACAGTGGCATAACTTGTATAGCCTAAAATTAATTTGTGTATCATGGCTTCAGACGAAACCATTTATGGATCAAATGCGACTCTGAAGTATTCAGAATGACATGCATGGTGAAAAGGAGGCTGAACTGGGCAGAACCACAGATAATGCTGTTCCTTACTTAAATCTGCATGCCAAAACCACTTATTCTGTAACGTAAGCTAAGATCTCCTCTAGCTAATTGGGATTTAAAAATGTCACTTAGAAGAATTATTTTAATTATTTTTTCACTGTGATTGGCCCTCTTCAGATAACAAATGGCTCGTGTGTTTCTGTTTCTTGCTAATCCTCTGTAAAATGCTACAAAAGGCTTTTAAATGTACAAAAAGTACAGTAAGTTAGTGAGGTCATGACTGCACCTAAGACTTCATATATATCAATTTTTGCTTTTTGCTTGTAGTGGCATTCTACTTTTGGAGCCAGATGTTAAAATTGTCCCATTTTCTTCCTAGATGAGATAGAATCATTTCTTTCAAGTGATGATGATGCATCCCAGGCATATAAATTTTTGTATGGTTAACTCTTGCCTCCCAAGATCCTGTGCAGAAAATAACGTCCTCACTAACTAAGATTGTTATATCCCTTTTTCCACTGTCACAAATCCCAGTTCCACATCCAGGTCCTCCTCTGCCTCATTTTTCTTACCTTGGGTGATATTTGCTCTGGGTATCCCTGTTGTCCTGAGTTTTGCAGTTTTTCAGTGTTTCTCTTTGCTGTGATACTTTCTCACACATTCTACTGTAAACATGGCCATGGCTTTTGTTAACTATCTATGGTTTTGCTAACTGTCTTTGTTGTTTTCATTCCATTCTCCTAGGCGGAGAAATATGATAGATTGATGCTTTGACCAATGGAATTGAGAGGTGGTGATTTCTACCTCCAATCCACGGTGATTTGTAAAAACATATAAATAAAGGTCAGAGGGTTCTGCCCTCTCTCTCTTTTTGCCTCTCTTTTTGCCCTCTCTTTTTCGACTCTCATTTGGCTCTCCTTTTTGGCTCCTCGGCCTGGTCGGCTACGTGTGTTTGTGTCCATATAGCACAGGGAACATCCACATATCCCTTACTTCCCACCTTTTCCTTATGTGCCTTCCTCACTGATCCCATCTAATGCTCGCTTTCTTTCCTTCCTGCCTTCCTTTTGCAGTCAATATTCTCTGAGGAGATCACAGCTCTACGTGTTATCTTTCAGAATATCATTCCCTCCAGCTCGTGTCTTTTTGCAGTGACAGTATCAGATGAAGAAATTCAGGTCTCTGTTTCTGTGCCGTAGTTTTTCATTGCTAACAAGACAGAATCAGTTCATCCTCATTTGTCCTTCCTCTGAAGATGCTTTCATCCCTCTTTTCCTTTTGTCTCACATAATGCTGTAATTTGCTGTCTCCCAGCTCCTCTTGCTGCCTCCTGATCTTGATTCTTGCTTCTTTGCCTCTTCTTCTTATTTTTTCAAGTATATGTTGTAGGGATAGAGGTTTGCATGTTGGTGATACTTCTTACCTAAATTTTGCTTATTGCCATACCTATTTTCATTTGGCTACAGGCAAAGTTTTTTTTAATGCTTTACAATGCTTTTAATGCTTTTTTTATTCCCCCCAGGAATTAAAAACCCCAAAAATACAAACTATTGATACGATCTGGTCTGTTAATTCCTCCGTAGTTACTTTCATTCTGTTGAGGCAATACAAAGTCACAACAGGAGTAGCTTTAGTGTGGATGTGGAAAATGAATGGTAACAGTTTCTTCTGCTTCTTGATAGTTTCTACTTTCCCGTGTATTCTGTGAAAACAATGATCTAGTGCTTGTAAACAGTACATGAACACCTGTTTCCCAAGGTCTGTTTTTGGTTCAAGACACAGCGTGTTTGGGAATTGGATGTGACAAGATTTCCTCCAATCATGTGTGAGTTTTTAGTACGTATATAAGGAAAGAAAAAATAAACTCTGGGCCTTTCGCTTCTTGAACTGGCTGAGTGTCTGTGTGTGCTGGCTCCGTGTCATGCACAACAGCAACAGCTTCAGTCCTTTGTTCCTCTGACTGGAGTGGTGTGGTAACACAGATTCTTTCCCATGGGAATTTTTCTCTTCTTCTTCCTGTGTTTTATAAATAAAGATAAAGTTTAGATGTTATTGAAACGGTCTCTGAAAAGATGGGTGGTTCTAACCTGGCCAATCGGCCTAGGGGAGGTTTTGGATTGACCCAATCTGGGTGACCTTTGAAAAGTCTATATAAGTTTTATAATTAAATAATAAATTCGGATTGATGCCACATTCCATCGGCTTGGTTTCTTCACTCGGCTAGCGGCTCAACAGCGACAGAGTGGAGTTGATGGTTGTTGGAATAGTTCAAGAATAGGATAAAGTCAAAGTAGTGTTTTGTCTCGGCGTCCCGTAGCCTGTGGGTTGAACTCACATTATTGCCTCTGATACTTCTTGCTGGGCTTATTTTCAATCAATTAGTCTAATTGTTGCTTTAACGCATTTTGATGTTGGCATTAAAAATATTTTGTGGGAATGTTTAAATTTGTTGTGTAACATTCCATTAAGAAAAAACCAACCACCCAAACAATAAACCAGCCTCCATGCCATTTCTCTGTGCATTTTTTCACCCTTTCTCCCCTGCTTATAAAAAATTATGATCCTATCACTCACATCTTTTATTTTGCCCATAAATTTGTATTCTTTACTAATTCTTTCTTACCATTATTTCTTTTGTCATACATTTAATCTCTTTTCAATCTCACAATGTTTCCTTTGACATGGAGTGACCAGAATGGTGTGCAGTATTAGAGTTGTCTTATTAATTTTGTATCCTTGTGCATTGTATTCTGCTGTTTCATAATGACTCCTAACACTCTATATTTGCATTTTTAACCACTGCTGAGCATTGACTGAAGTTCTGAGGACTCTCCAGAATGACTCAGCTTTTCTGAGAAAGGATAGATGGTTTAGCATCTGCCATTATGTACCTAATGTGGTGTGTTCCCCCTGTGATTTAACAGCATTTAATTTCACAGGCTGTTTACTACATACACAGGAGAGATCCTTGCTCAGCTTTTCTGTAGCAGGCTGTCACAAACCAGAGTATTTGTGTCACTGGCTGTGGAAAATTGCCAGGCTTGCTGTGGAGAATTGTTGAGCCAAGGTGAGCTGAGATGCTTGTTGTGTACCTGGCTGGAGCACGGCTCAACACCTCAGTGTGTGGGGTGGAGCAGAGGCCTCACAGCCCAGCGTTCTCTCAGTGCAGCACCGACACCTCTGTACAAGGGATGTGAATCCCCCTCACCCAGGCGTAACAAGCCTTGTCAGAAGGATGAAGCTGGTCCTTTCAGGAGACAATGATGGGTGGTTTTAACCTGCTCACGGGAGCAGACTATCAGGCAGACATCAGACAGCCTTTCCTGCTGCTTTGACTTTCTGGGGGAACAAGGAACACTGGAGTGTCAAGGTGCTATTCTGCCTTTGATTCATCTGTAAGTCCTATAGCTCAGCTTGACCAAAGGTGACAAAACCCCTCATTATCCTTCCTTCATCTGTGAAAAAATGCACCCACCAATGTGAAAATGAGAAAGGGGCTGCCCCTCCCGTGACGGCAACAACATTTGACCACTTGTATTTGACTACAGTCACACCTCCATTTATCCAAGAGTACAACACTGATATTTGGAATCCTCCATGTAGGGGATGACAATATGACCCCAGTTCACAGACAAGTTGATGTGCTTGCTCCTCTCTCCTCCCCAGAACAGGTAGGGCTTTTTTCGTAAGGTTTGTGATTCTGGCTGTGTCAGAGCATACCCTGGTGAAACCAAACTAATTAACAGTGAAGTTAAGCTTGGTGAAAAGCTGGATTTGTTACTTTAGCCTGAATGGGTTATTTAGCTTAATTAAGCACTAGCTAGCCTTGATATATTTATCACTAATGCAGTAAGTGCATTTATCAATGGCTATTCCAAATGCTTCTTTTCTGTTGCTTCAACAAACTGCACCACTTGTGAATCTGTGATTGTGAAAGTCCTAATTGAACATGACTAGACTTACAGGGCCAAATTGGTTATCATCAGAAATTCAGCCTAGCTGCACCCAGCCCCTCTGGTCTCTGAGGACTAGCTGAAATGCAAGGGGGATTATTTTCTCCCAGATTTCATATTCTAATGCTGCACTGATACACCTCTTCTCCTTATGATTTCTTGCTATTTTCAGGCAAATTCTGAGGTTTTGCAGTAGCTGACCACTTTGTTCAGAAACAGAAGTTGGATATGCTGTGTTCAGGGTTCCACAGGTGCCTTCCCCTTCACCATTTGAAGAACCAGTATTCCATATACTTTACCAATGATTACATTTTTCTCTAATTATTAAAGAAGAGTGCTGTGTGGGAAACTTTAAGTGCCCCTGTATCGAACTGCCTTCCAGATTTCTACTCCCCTATAAGTGACATAGGAGACATCCCTTCCCTTGTGCTCTCCTTTTACAAGTTTCTTTCCGAACCTTCTACGTGAGCTGCTGTTCATATTTTGATGCTATTGCTTAGCCAGGACAGCGTTCTCTCATTGCCTCAGGGTTCAAGTCCCTGTTCGGGCCCCACTCTGGATATTTCAGGGGGTGCATCCCGTGGGGTTTGGCTGGGGAAGGGGCAAGTGCTGTCCAGGCTACTTCTCTGTCCCGCCGTGGGGAGCTAGACAAGGCCGGCTCTGTCCGTACACAGAAGCAGGGCCGCCTCCACCCACCCGTGCCGGGGAGGGCACTGAATTCTCACCCACGCGTTCGGATAGCTCACGCACAGTCCGAGGCAAGGAGTGGAGGGCCCCCTCATTTGGTGATTCCAGCAAGGCTTTATTTCTGTCGCTGAAGGGCAGCCAGGGATGAAAGAGAGCAAGGCCAGCATGGCCTGGGCTTATAAGGGGTACAAACCGGGGCTGGGGAGAAGGTGTGGGGTCAGTACAATAGGATGGGGAGAGGGGTGGGGTCAGAGGTCTGCCCAGGTAGGCAGGGTCAGGGTACAGCTGCCTTAGCCCAAATCAATGGAGGGGTGAGAGGCTTTTCCCAGGGTCACCCACCCCAACAGCCTCCATGGGCTGTGCTGTTTCATGTCTAGTCAGACTATAGGTGATATCTTCTTATTTTTAGTCCCAAGTATAGCAAGAATATGGTAGTGGTCACTACCACAAAATAAATCCATCTAATCACTGTATTGGCCCCCTCCACCTTCATGTCATTTGTGTTATTTTAGTCATTGCAGTATGTTGCATGATCTCTTCATTCTACGTTAAAAGATTGTAGGTTTGTGTTTTCCAGTTTGATTCAGTACAGTAAATGTCAGGTTAATTTATTCTAGACGTGTGATGGTTAGTATTTGAAAGACTTGGGGGGATCTTGGACTTAGAGGCACAGAGTGAAGTGACAAAAGCTAAGGATGGTAAAGTAGCTCACTAAAGAATGGCTGCTGTTTGTTCAGAACATCCTTGAATATCAATATCTGTTTCATCAATAACTTGTTGAACCTGTATACACAGGTGTTAAATGGATTCTGCAATAATTTAGGGAAATGTTGCCTGTATTTTTCAGCTATGTAGGAGCAACTCCTTATATCTATATTTGTGGGCTTGGTTTGCTTGGCTGTTCCAAAGCAAATCTGTTTCTATTTTCCAGTGCATAAAATGATTTCTTAAACAGACTAACTGATCTTGCCTTATTTTTGTGCAAAGTACCACGAATTAATTGTTACATAGGCTATCTAAATGTTGTATTTGCAGGGCTGAACCCCTACCTATTGATTATATTGAATTCTTTTTACTACAAAATTAAATTTTCCTTGATTGAAGGCTTCTGAATATGAACCCAGACCTCTGATTGCTGCAGATGGTTCTTTTATGAAAACAAGAAGGCGGGGACAGCACAGCTGAAAATAAAGCCTTTAAGTTTGTATATGGTATTTTAATTTTTAACATGCTAGAAATCCCTTCTATTCATAGGGTTTTGGATTTATGAAACTACTTGAAATAAGGAATCAATTATATTATACCACTAGGTGTCCATCTATGGCTAGATTGAAGCTGGAATTTTTTTTCCATGGTTAAAGGAACAGAACTTGAAAAAAAATTTTTTTTAGTTTGACTCTGATTTAGCTATGAATGTGGTCGAAGTTGCTTGAGTTCATTTTGGTTTTGAAGTTTTCTTGACGCAGTCACAGAGATTTAGATTTGGTTTTTGCAGTCAAACATCCAATATTTGGACTGGTCAGAAACTTTGGGTCTCCCTGCCCCGCCAAACACTAGAGAAATAGCAGTATGAAATGTAAAATCATGTTACTATACATTCTGTAGGGTTTTTTTTTTTAGTAACACAGTTTCAGCAGAGATTATTGTAATGTTCTGAAATTTCTTAGTTAGTTTCTCACAAAAATTAATACAATTTTCTAAAAGCAAAGTGTTCCTCCTTACGCTTTTAAACCACTGTTTTTCAGCTTTCTAGGCTGTAATTTGTGGCTTCTGTTTAGAAGCAAGCAGTCATGGTCACAGGAACTGTGATCCTTACTATGGAAAGAGTGAAGAAAAGAGAGAAATACATCTTGATAACAATATATCAAAATGTTTACATACCCTAGTTAATTTTCTCAATTTAAGGAGAGAAAAGTTATAAAATAGATACTCAATTGTGTCTCTGTCATCTGTTGGAAAATATTTCCGTAAAGAAAGCCATATTCTTTATAGGACATCAAATTTTTACCAGAAGCTATAACTCCTAAACTCCTAAAGGGTTAGTATTGGCTGATTTTGTATTTCCTTTTTGAAGAAAAATTAAAATTCAGACTGTATGCATTGGGCGAGAGGGGCCTGTTTTTAAAGTGTTTTTTGGTGCTATTTATTTTCTCATTTCCGATGAAGGCATTTTAATTAGCATGAATAATGTTATTTGCAAGAAACTTGAATTTAATCAAGCAAGTCCTTTACTGAAACAGCTTGTTATGCTGTCAGATTTGTACTCCCAGGTAATTAAAAATTGAAACCTCCAGACACATTCCTCATTGTGATGGGTTGGCTTCAGCCGGCAGCCAAGCTCTCACACTTCTAAGTCCACATCAGGACAGGGCTGGGGGAGGAACAGGGAAAACACAAGGCCAGGAGTGAGAAAACTCATGAGTCAAAATAAAGACAAGGAAATCATTCACCAGCTACTGTTGTTGACAAAACAGACCCCAGCTGGGGAATTTAAATTAATTTATTGCCCATTAACATAAATTTTAGTTAGTGATTTGGGCATTGGGAAACAAAGATAACAAACGTTTAAACCCTTTGTGAAAACACTTTTCTTCCCCCTTTTCAGGGCTTAACTTCACTCCAGACACCTCCCCTCCCCTCTTGTCACTGGTGCAAGTTACAGGTGGTACTTGAAGAGAGGGTGATGTGTGATGCAGGAGTTAAGGGTCGGTATTTAGCGGTTTCTCTTTGCTGCTCCTCGTTTCTCTGTTCCCTGTGTTTACGTGTGTGCTTTGCTCAGCTGTGGGTTCTCCACTCACTGTAGTCCCTTTGGGGCTGTACCTGCTCCAGCACGGAGCGCTTCCTGCTCTGACCCTGTTTCTCTGTTGGCACCGTACACTGGTCTCCTCTCAGTCTTAGCTTTTTCTACCCTTTCTTAAAATACTTCTCAGAGAGGTGTGACAAACTTTGGCTGGCTCAGCTTTAGCGTGCAGTGGGTCCATTGCTGGGTCAGCTGTGTTTGACACAGGGCGGCCCCACACTGCTTTTCACTGAGGCCACTTCTGCAACCCCACCAGCACTAACAAAACCCTGTTATTTGCACCCAGTGTCCTCATAAAGGGATCGTCTTGAGCAGAAAGAAGAGATTATTACAAATAGGTGTTGCACTGTATGGACACAAAGAAAACACACGTAGCTGACCAGGTCTTACTGCAATGAAAAGCCAAGAGAGCCAAGAGAGAGGGCAGAACCCTCTGACCTTTATTTATATGTTCTTAGAAATCACCGTGGATTGGAGGTAGAAATTACCACCTCTCAATCACACTGGTCAAAGGAAAAATCCATCCCATGTCTCCACCTAGGAGAATGGAATGAAAACAACAAGGACAGTTAGCAAAAACATGGATAGTTAGCAAAAACATGAATAGTTAGCAAAAACATGGCCATGTTTACAACAGCATGCGTGAGAAAGTATTACAGCAAAGAGAAACATTAAAAAACTGCAAAACTCAAAGCGGTAAGCCCATGTTTTTGCTCCTCAGGTTTGTTAACAGGCAGCTCGGTAAAACTAAAGCAGTCAGTTGGACTGGATTAGTTGCTGCTTGATATTACACAGGTAAGGCACAACTGAAAACCTGCTGGAGGGTAACAATACCCATTAGAGGATCCATGGATTTCAAGTTCCCTTTCTAGGGTTACTCTCTGCTATTTGCAGAGGGTGTACCCTGGAGTGCAGCTTATGGGCTAAACTAAATCCACAGCTGCAGGAGGAAACAGCCCCTGCTGCCTCGGCTGATATTGCTGAATCTGACAGGGAAGATCCCTGTTGAAGGTCCTGGTTGGTGATCAAGAGGACACAGGTCAGAAACCGCAGATACCTCCTGTGGGTGATGCTTCCTGTACAGCTGGTGTGTTTCTGTTTGGGTGGTAGGAGTGTTGTCTTGTCCTGTTGGAAGGAGGTTCACGTAAGGATGTATTTTTGCCAGCAAAACTAAGGTTCTGAACTCGATGTGTATAAGCCCCACTGTGCCAAGTACTGTGTGAAAGCAATACTAAATACTAAACAGTGAGATCAGTGAGAAGGCAAAACTGCTTTGTGCATGTTGTCTTGTAGAAGATAATGTATGTGGGGCAACTGCTCACTGAGTTTGCACTTGACCCTCCCAAACAGTAATTTCATTAGCATGTCGTACTCTTAATTGAGACTGTGTCTTCCAGGTGCATGATTGCTCTCTCTCGACTGCCTTCTTTCCCCCCATGCCCAAAACCTCACACTGCACTCAGGTTCTGATTGCTCGCTCTGATTTCTTAGCAAGTTTAACACTTCTAGTAATTCTAATATTGGTTAAATTTCAACTTTTACTTGTCTAAGTAAGGAAATGCCCAACAATGGGGAAGGTTTGAAGAACGTTCACATCAGTTGGACTTGATTAAAAAGGTTAGCTCAGTAGACTGTGGAGAGGCTGATTTTTTGGGGAATCCTTGGGATCACAGTAGTGATTTCTGTGGATTACAAGTAAGATGGTCTGATACAGGACTGGGTAGTTTATCCTTCTGCCAGTACTACTAATAAAGTTGGTCTGTAAACATTCTGATTATTTTTCTTGATGTGCTTACTCTAATTAAAAACTAAAATTTTGCTTTAATTAAAACAACGCTTCTCCATTAAAGTACATTCTTGCAGGATTTCATCAATTAACCGTAGTCTTTATAACTTTCTTCCAGGATGAGCAAGATATTGGATGCTTGATGGACCTTTTCCTTCATGAATGAACTTCATTACTGTGCTAATGACATCTGACTGAATTTTGGAGATAGCTTTGTGGTAAAAAAAATTTTCATGTCCTTAAGCTATAAAATCTAGGTGAAAAGAACAAATGGATATGAAGGAAAGGGGAAAAACTGCTCAGAATAACTGTAACGGGAAGATGGAGTGCAATTGCTCCAAGATTATTTTGACCCATCTTGGTAATTGTCACTTTGCTGAGAAAGTTTTTCCTCATGAATTGATGCAGAGAACTAATCTTGGTAGCATTTGGAGTAGATACCAAGGGTACATCTTCAGCTGTCCCCAGTCTTTCCCTGTGTGCATAAATACATTTGTGCTCAGTCAAGCCAGTTTTTACTACAGATTTTTTTCGTTTTTAAGTCAAATGGCATGATTTCATCACTCATCAAATGACATGATTTGTTTGAGTTTGTATTTTTGAAGGAGTCCAGGCACATTAATGTAAGCACCAAGAAGGCAGGCAGCAGGCAGACTCCATGATGAGCGCTAAAATAATGCCATTTATATTTCATAGGAATGCAGCAGGGAAAAATAACGACGCTGAAGTCCTGAGGACACCAATGTGTATATCATGGTGAACCTCATTCACTTATTCTATATCCTAAACTTTTACTTTACCCCTGAAAATTTCACTAGGATTAAGTTGTTCATGTGCATAAGGGTTTGTACAGCTGGAAAAAGAGAAATTGTAGATACACTACATTTGAATCTTTAACCTAACCATAACTCTCCAGCTATTAATAAAAAAAAAGCATGCCAAAAAAATCTAGCGAGTTTTTAAAACGAAAAGCCAGCTATTATTGTTTCCTTCTGCAAGTAACCAGAGTCTCCCTTTAGTCCTGTGGGACCATTTTGCAGTATTTAACTGTGTGATAAAATAACACTGGATAAAATCTAGTATGTAGTAGGTTTTATAATCTGCATTCTTACAGGGTTTCTGCTCGGAGCTACCAAAATAAAATGGCTGAGTACAATCAGAAGGAATTAAGGACAGAAAACCATGACCTGGAAATGTCACTTCCGATCTGGTTGCCATATCTTATAACCTTTCCACATGGCAGTGGCTTTGCATGTGACTGTCTCATTTTAATTATGTTTTTACTTATACATTGGATGTTTTAAAGTTAAAAGGCAATAAGGTATTTGATTTTCAAAGAAATTGTGTCTGCCTCAGACAAGTGAACAGAATGATGATATGAAAATATCCCTCAGAACTGAGACAACTCCTATGCTTTGTTTATTTTTAAAGTACTGCAGGCAGGGAAGTTGGCAGTGAACATGGTCTGGAAAACAGAACTGGGACCTCCAACAGTATTGGTGGATGAACATTTCTTTGGCTGCTTGGCTGCCTAGAAACAAAGAAACAGTTTAGAACTGGAACTGGAGCAGCCTGGAAGTTATAACTGTTTTGGGCAAAAATCCCCAGTGTTTCTTGCAGGAAATTGTCTTTCTGCTTTTACAAGTGACAGGTGCATATGCTTTTTTAAAAGTGTATCCTGTCTTTAGAGCTTAACTTCAGGCTCTCTGCAATGATCTTTAACTTGAGGCCCAAGAGGAATTCTTGTGTTTGTATGATAACAAATTTTTCAGATCCTTGGTTTATCAAAATTTTTTCAAATAATTTTTCCACCCTCCCTGGAAGTCTGTGTGAGAGAAGAGTAGGAAATCACAGCAGAAATGTAATGCTCTAGGATCAGAGACTTCTGGAGCCAAAAGGTGGGGTTTTAGCGCCCTCTGATTTATTTCCTATCAGTTCATTGGCTCTTTGTGTTTATCTCAAGTCTTAGCAATCCCAACACCCTGCTGCAATGCACTCCACAGCTTAAGCACCCAATACGTGAGCCTCCATTTTGCTTGCTGTGAATCTGCCAGCAT
Source organism: Pomatostomus ruficeps (assembly GCA_013400735.1). NCBI lineage: Eukaryota > Metazoa > Chordata > Aves > Passeriformes > Timaliidae > Pomatostomus > Pomatostomus ruficeps. Next base: position 15,889 of record VYZT01026430.1, read on the forward strand.
CGAGCTTCAGCTGATATCCTGTCCTTTTGTGGAAGAGCCATTGTCTCCAAGTTGCTCATGGCTTTATAAACACCCATCATATCTTCCCTCAGTTGGCTATTTTTTTCCACTAGTCTGATTAGTCACTTTATGCTTGGATGTCTTTCCGTACCTTTCATTTTTCCTTTTTACCCTGCTTTGTGCTTGGACGAATCTGCAGAGTTATTGGTGATCTCTGAAGTAATTGTCACTTTACTTCAGTGGAGACATGGGTATTTGATCACGTGAGGGGGAAAAAAGAGCAGGAAAATGAAAATAGTCTGGAAGAGTCCGAGTTGAATGCAAACATTGCTGCTTCTTCCTGTGTCTCATGTGACACCCTGCAATGAAGTTAGGCTCTTCAATAGATCAAAATCTTCAAAACCAAACAACATGTCACAAGAACAGAAGTAAAAACCAAACAATATCTATGTTTAGGTGAGAGTGATACGTGTTATGAAGCAATAAAGGGAAACCAGGAAAAGTAGTAAAGGTGTGCTATTGTGCATATTTTATTAACCTGATCTCATCTTTATGTACCAGTCAAGTGGGAAGTATTCCAGTTTATATTAGAGCTCAATAAACCCTCCATTCTTAGGAACATAGCTGAGTTCACTTCGCCAGATGTTCTAATTTCCTTTCTTTTGTATGAAAACTGGTGACTGCCAGAGGAAGAAAGCATATTTCCGTAGAAGGTGGGTGTGTCTTTGAGGATTTTCTTTGTGCCCTCTGGTTGAAATCCCAGTAATTGTCACTAAATACCAACATTGCCACAGCAAGGCTTGACTTCAGTAATGACCTGTGTCAAAAGCCAGGAGCGTAGAGATCATGCAGATTTATAGACTCAAAGTTTATACTGCTTCTTTTGAGTGTTAAAGCTCTAGGGGTTTTACTTTTTGCATTTCCTGTTTTGGAATACACAGGCTTTTCTATATCTGTAGTAGGACAAAAAATTAAATCAAATGGAAGTCAACCCTATTTAGAGCTCATTGTGTGTTCTTCTAGACAGTGCGTGTGCATTCAGATCAAGACCCTGAAGACATGATGAAGATTTAAACCACTGGAGTAAAAAATTAATAATGCAAGGGTGGCATGCTGGGACAGTGGAGTTTTTACCATAAGGCTGAATTTGATCCCTTTACAAATAATCACACAAAAACTGTATTGTGCTCAAAAACTACCCTCAGCTACAATGAGGTAAGCCTGCCTACTGCTTTTCCTCCCTCTCCCCAGTTTGCTTCCATCTGTGAAGTACCTTAATGTTCCCAGCAATGCAGAAAACCAAACCATACAGGTTCCCAAAAGACCTAGTTAAAAGCTTTGCTATTCATCATAGGAAAATAAATTATATAGTAGTTTTCTTTTGACCTGGAAAATGAAATCGGGCTTTGAATTTATTAAGGAATGAAGACTGATCTTGCATTAAATTTTGAAAAGGTGTACAGATACAGTGATTGGTTAGATTGGAATGGGTTTAGTCCGAGGACTAAGTTTTGACTGAGCATTTTAGTAGTTTTTCTTTGTAAGAAAATTTCAACTTTATTAATACATGGTATTAATTCACCTCTTGCTGGCTTCTGCAGTGCAGGTATGAAGCTCCCTCTAATGATATTCTTGCAATGGCTCCAGGCTTCTTAAACTAAGAGACTGTATTTTTTTCTTATTTCTTGAAACAAGTGGCTACCTAAGGCACTGACCTGTTGGCATGGTAGCTTTTCTGCGTTAGGAAGGGTAGGAATCAATTCTTCCAGCAGCTACTGCTGTAGCACGGACGGGCCAAGGAGCCAAAAAGGAGAGCTAAAAATAGAGAGCAAAAAGAGAGGGCAAAAAAGAGAGAGGGCAGAACCCTCTGACCTTTATTTATATGTTTTTACAAATCCTTGTGGATTGGAGGTAGAAATCACTACCTCTCAATTCCACTGGTCAAAGGAAAAATCTATCACAAGTCTCTGCCTAGGAGAATGGAATGACAAACAACAAGGACAGTTAACAAAACATAGATAGTTATCCAGAAACCATGGTCATGTTTACAGCAGGTCCTTGTTGTTTGTATCACAGCAAAGAGAAACACTGAAAAACTGCAAAACTCAGGACAACATACTGCTGCTCCTCTGACCCTGGCCCTTGACTTCACTAACCCCTGCCTATTTTCTTGTAATTTTATTCTCCATATCCATTCCATCCTTTTATTTAAGACTGGCATCCTTGGCATGGGATGCAAGCCTGTGTGCCAACAGGCATAAGTGCCCTGTACCAGGCAGCATTGTGTATTAGCTTTATTTGGGAGGATAAATGAATCTGACGTTACCAACTGATGGGGTTAGACCATCCCATAGCAATGCCAGGTACCCAGTTTTCTACATGTTGGTATCTGTGTTCCTCAGTTGTCTGTGTTCTTTGACAGCATGTGTTCGCTGCTGGAACTGCCCTGGAGCCGTGAGATGTCACTGCGGGGTTGCAAACTGAGCCTGAGACATTTGTAAGAAGTTTAAAAAGTCAGGTTTTTTAAATGTGTGTTTATGAAGAATTCTCACCTCCCTAGGGAGTGAGGATTTTTTATCTCTACAGGATTAAGACCTGTGTACTGTTATCATGTGTATGTGCTACAGGATCAGGATGATCCAGAAATTTTTTCAAGTATTCTGCAAGTAGGTTTAGTTTGAGTGATGGATCAGGCAAACATTCAGCAGTGTCAGTCTTACATTCTGACCAGTGGGCTCCCTACCCCTGAAATGCATGAGAGACTAGCAAAACATTGCAGTATTTGATGCCTGAAATCAGCTTTTCAATCAAAGGTACAACAGAATAGATTTAAAGCCACTGCATCTCTAAAAACACCCCAAATGGTGCAATTGCCCCATTAGCTGGTGTGATGTAGTCCGTACTGTGCAGAGCTCCTTGTAAATGGAGCAGGGATGGATTTGCAGGAATCGTTACTCATGTGATCTCTGCTCCAGCATTAGCCTTGCTCACGGCGGCATGATCAGCTCATCCTTCTTTTAGCTTTTACACCTTTCTCAGTGAGTGTGTTCACAAGGGATGGACTTTCCTGCTACATCTCTCTTGCACTGGAAATAAAGAAAAGATCTCTCTTGTACTTGAAGCAGTGTGACCCATGGAGTCACTCTCACAATAGCTGGTCATTGTCAGTGCCAGGCAGCCTAAAATGCAATAGTTTTTCCTTTTCATTCCAAGGAAAGAGATTACTGGAGAGGTTGGAATGAAGGCCCCATCTGTACACCAGATCCTTACCTGCTGTAAACTCTGCTATTGAAGTCAGAGGTGCTTTGCTGATTTGTATCCCAAGGGATATGTTGAAAAGGAAATAAATTGAAAAAAAACCCCAAAGTTGCTGCTTGTCTTTCCTGAGACAGCTGATTGCTATAAAACAGAACAAAAAGTGTGTGGGTTTTGAGACTGTATGATAGATAGAAGATGTTTCCTGGGGAAACAAAAAAAAGGATGACACAGCTGTAGGTTAAAGCAAATTGAAAATAAAATGAAATACTGAAGAGAAAAAGTCAGGGTGCAGGGAGGGAATCAGGAAAGCCAAGGCACATCTGGACCTGAACCTGGCTAGGGAAATAAAAAACAATAAACAGGTTTTGTTCAGGTACACAGGACAACAGAGGAAGAGAAAGAAACTGTACCCTCCCTGATCGGTGGGAAGCGGGGGACCTGTCTACTACAGACACATACAAGACTGAGATACTCAACAACACTTTTCTGCTTTGGTCTTCAGCAAGTGCTCCACTCTTGTCACCCAATTTGGAGTCCAAATGCAGGGACTGGGAAAATGCCCACCTCAGGAGAAGATCAGGTTTTAGACCGGCTAAGGAATGTGAATGTGCAGAAGTCCCACCTTTTGTAGGTGTCCTTGCCTTGCATCCCCTCCTTCCCAGGTGCTGTTGCACAAGAGGTGCAACGGTCTGAAAGTGCAAATGAACAGCAACAAAGACGATGGTTCATCTTGCAGGGGGTGTCCCTGAGGTTAAGTTGCTCTACTGCCCACATCAAAATTGATTCCATAAAGAAAAAGAGATGGGTGAGACTCCCTTTGAAGGGAACAGAAAACCCAGTATCTCTGATGTGGGCAATTGAGCTTTCAGCATTTCTTTCCGATTTAATTTTGAGACATTGCAGACATTTCTGTAGCATGAAGACACGTTTTTCTTACCTACAACAACTCCAGATAAATTTGGTGACATAGGGGCTGCTGTCTCCCTTTCATTGAAGGGATATTTACTATTTGTTGAGGCCAGTGTCACCTGGTCGTATTTTGACCCACTTCTCAATTTTCAGCTGATCCCAGGAGCTCTGATTGCAGTGTTTGGCAGTAATTATCATGTTTTAACAAAGGGACTGAACTGCAGTTAAATTATCTGTATGTCACTATGTTGTGCAAGATCCACTTCTTTTTTAGCTTTCCTGACACCAGACGAAGTAAAAGCATTTGTTTAGAAGCCCTTTTACATCTGAACTGAACCTACAACCTTCCAGAGCAAAATTAGAATGTGGAAACATAATGGCTGATGCAAGAATTCTAATCAGTAAATAATTAGAGGCATATGGTAGTCTTGAACTGAAACATTGTCCAGGAAATGTTAGTAGCGCTCAGGGAAAAAACATTGATGCTGTACTTGTTTTCTTTTGTGTGGTCCTAGGGAAACAGAGGATTCTTTTTGTAGATGATGCTGTAGAGGCCAAATTCTGTGACTCTTATTAATTGTATATTATCTCAAGATAAATTTTGTACATAGATTATTCAGTGTGCATGAAGTGGATTTTAGTGGGTTTTGTCAATATAAATAAATGTGATGAAGAAGTTTATGTGCACAGTTCTTGCTGGGTTGGAACATCAGAGACAAGGCTTTGAAGGAAGAGAACCCAACACCCTCAGCAGCAGTCTGGAGGTTCAAGTGATATTCTTTCATCTGCCAAGACAGTCCCATGTAATACTGACTAATCATGTATATCAAACCCTCATTTTGAAAGTCTGATGTAGCTCATTTCACTGTTTAAAAGCTTGGTATTATAGTATTTAAAAAAAAAATCAGAGAACACTGATTTTTGAGAAAATGCAGCGCTTGAGAGGTGCCAAATTATATGCAAATTAATTTACCTTCAGGAAAAAATTGGAATTTTTGTCTTATTTTGATTCAGTACAAAGCTGCATTTTAATTTTCTTAGCTCCTCACAAAACTCTTTTTCAAGATCTGCTATAGTAAGATACCATTTCTGAGGATTATTAATGAATGTTTGCATATGCATTAACTTAATTTTATCTGGTGCATGGTGAGCGTCACAAAACACATTTTCTAAGTTACCTGCATAGGCACGCAGACACCTGAGAAAGTGTCAGATTTGCACACTTACTTTCCAGAATTCATTATGGATTCTTCTCACGATGTGGCAATACATAAAGCATGCTGTTTAATTTTCCTTGGTTTCACAACAGCTGCAGTTGTAAAGATGATTGCCACAAAGTTACTCAGCTCTAATTCGCCTGCATGTAATCATTTACATAATTCTTCCACACATTCAAATCCAAGTACAGTACCATTCAGTCAAACAAATCTCCTTCATGTCAATGAATAAGAAAGGAGCCTTTGGATAAAAAAAAATGATTTCAAATGATTCAGAGTAAAACATGCATCTAGTAATAATATTAGGATGCTTCAGAAATGTGTGTGTCTCTTTGCTTTGTTCATTTTACAAAGATGTTTCATTTGACAAGAGATGAGCCTTGAACTAATTATGGGTGATATTGTAGTCTTGTGAAGATATTCACAAGCAAAAGACTTGATTCTTCCTAGCTTCATATTTTCCTGCCATCAAAAGTAATAGATTCTGGTAAAAAATGTATGATTTTCAGCACTAGAAATGAAGGATAATTAGGTGGGTTTTTTAAAGCAAGTATGTTGACAGAAGTTTTACTTCTCTTGACGATTGCATGGTAAGATTTTTCTAACGTTAATTTTTTAAAGAGCAAGAATCTGCATCATGCCACAAGCGGTAAGCCCATGCTCCTAGGGTTCTATCTCAAAGGTGTGTCTAGCATGCGTGAGTGAATAATCGATGATTTAAAATTTGTGTACCACTGCATGCAAACTGCTGTCCTCAATTTTAAATTCCCCACTTTGTGGTGGTTCAACATGAGGTGACTTACACTATTTTTATTCTAAAACAAGACTTTTTATAAAAATAATTTGTTCCAGATGAGTTTGAGTACTTACTTCTGTGTATAGGATGCTTTCCCACTCAATATTCCTGGAAGTAGGACAGTCACATCTGCTGGTTTTCTTAAGAACTTTTGGCTTGGAGAAGCTGCTTTCATGAATGAAATGTTTGTGTTTAGTTCACTTAATATCCTTTCCTAAATGAGTCACTGAAGCACATGTGATAAGGTTTAGCCTTTGTGCTATTCACATTTGTCCACTTTCCAGTCTAAGGGACTGGCAAGGATATGAAAAATTACTTGTATCATCCTCCAGGTTTATCTGGCCCATTTTACAAGGTCTGTCAAATGGTTTTGGTTTCCTGCTTTAATGCTTTTTATTGATCACTTTTATACTCTTCTCTGTATGTAAACAAACTTGATCTGTGGCACTGCCGTGATCTTTCTTTGATACTGACAGGATGCTACAGCAAAGTAGATCCGAAACCAGGACAGATAGGAAAGGGAGAGAGGAACAATAACAAATGTACCTCCAGTTCCATAAGAACTTTCTCCTCCATACGAAGGAGCTCGTTTGGCCTCCTTTACTCACTTTTAGAAACAAACCCCTTAGTGAGAGGCAAATGCACCTTGCTGTGAAATACCTACATACAGGTTCTTGATTACAGTCCCAAATTGTCACATGAGGTCCCCTTCTGCTCTTCTTTTATTGAGGCCCAAGAACAGTGTTTAGGAGTTTGAAAGTGAACTACTTCTGGGTCAAAATGAGTCATTGCTAGGTAAGAACTCATTTAACAAGGTTTAAAGACTCTTAAGTTGCACAGCTCCGTTTGCTGGGTTTGGTTTTAAAATTCTTTCCCCCATCCGGGATAAAGGTGAAATGTAACCTTCAGCTTGACTTCTTTCCTGAGGAAACGAAACCAAAAGTAGTCTAAAGATGTAGTAATATGCATAGCAATGTTCATATTTTAACGCAAATATGGGATAGTTTAGTTGAATTCATACACTTAGAAGCAAGCTTTAATTAATTTTGACTGAGTATAGCAGTTTAAATTAGGGTGTAATTAGTAAACAGCTAATTACAGAGTGTGCAAACTGAAGAAGTAACAGCTTCTCAGGCTCTCAGAGCAGCTAGCTGTGGCCTTAGGTAAATGTTGTAAGTATTCTGGTTAGATTTAATTTTCAACTAATGAGGTTTTCAAACATTTGTTTTATTTTATTCTGTGTTAAAAATAGCTTTCTGAGGGAAAAAAACAGACTTTTTACTGAAGATTTCCCCAAAGCAAAATATTATGAGTTGGGATAGACAACAGCAATGTCAGGAAATTTGTCGTCTGAGTCTTAGAAAATTTTTACTTCTGACACCTGGCAGGCAGCAGGGACAGCTCTGCTTGAGTTGCTACCGTGCATTGTGAGAGCTGCCGGCTGGTCATGCTGAGCTAAGGGAAGGTGTGTAAAAGAGAAAGTTTTTTAAAGGATGTTGGGAACTTCTGAGGGAATTGCCCTGATTCTGAGGGAATACACATATGCACTTGATACATTCAACACATTTGACTTCAGGAGAAACTAAAAGGATGTGGTTACTTCTGATGTGGAGATTTGTTTTTGAGAGATCTTCTGGACTGAAGAGAGAAACTATGATTTTATTTTTAATTTCGTGGTAGGTTAAGAATTGTTTGAGGCTGCCAGGATACCAGGGTCCATCTATAAGATTTTGTTAATGTGTACTTATTGCAATTTGTGCTGTTTAAGCCATCAGGGAGATAGAAGTATGGATGATAAGGAATGTTTACTTACAGGATCATAACATGCTAATTACTAGAAATGCAAAAATAGGCAATAGGCTTATAAAAGGTACTGCGAATACTGAAATGGAAAATCATTATGTCTCTTCATTCTTGAAAATGAAGTCAACACGTAAACCTCCATCTCATTTGCTCACAGACAGGCAGACTCTGATTCTCACAGTAAATGAAACTGATTTTTAGTGTCAGTGAGTTTTTCCTTGTAAGGCTGGGTGCAGTCTCCTCTCGGGCTGGTTGTGTGCTTGCATGTGCTTACATCTGTCTGTGGGGGTGTTCCTGTCCTGGTGGCCACGTCCTTCCCAGCTGAGTCTGCATGCCCTTCCAAACAAAACCACCCCTTGAAAAATACTGAACCTCACGTTGATCACACTGACTTCCTAAGTCAGGTAAGTCACCCAGGGTCTCCTTGCTTGAATCAGTGCCTGGCCCTGTGATTTTTACCTGGAATCATTAGGAAGTGCCTTTTTCTCTGGGAAACCTGCAGCAACTTTCTTCCTGAGACATTTCAGTGCTAACAAAAAGATAATGTACTTGTAGGAAAAAATAGGAGCCTGTAGAGAGAGATAACTGACAAAAATATTTCTTCCTTTACATAAAGAGCTGACACCTAGAAAGTATTTTGCATTTTTTTACAGCAACATTTATCTTTCTTCTGGTAGTGTGATTTCTCAGTGTTTGAAGTTCAATACGTGGATGTATGAGTAGAGTGGTAAGGTGGGATGGTGGGATGGACTTCTCCTGATTTACAGTTTGGTGAAACCAGGAGATGGCACAGTTGAAAACCAGGCTTTAAATCTCCTTTAGTGAGAGAAAAGGGAGTGGTGGAGGAAAGGAATAACTAACTGGGGCATGTAAGCTGGAGCTTTCTGTCTGCTGTATTCCAGGACTTGTGCTTATTTCAAAGGCTGCAGAAGGAATGAAATCAGCATGTAGAAGCTGAAGTAATCTAACTGGAGTACTTCAGGAGGTAGGAGAAAACTACAGGATCACATCTATTTGCACTGGTAGAGATGGGATTTTAAGTTGTGGCAAGAAAGATCGTGTTCCTTCTGTTAGTATACACCAACCTGAGAGGGAAAATGTCCCCAGTCAGGCGTGCAGGGAGATCCTGTATGCAGGATGGTTATAAATCATAGGTGAAAAAGAGATTTTGCTTCAAGATCTCCATGCTTTTGACAGTGTGCTTAAGAAGCATATTATCATTTCATGGTGCCTTTTGCTCTGGCAGCAAAAATCTGCAGAATTACTTTTTTATCTGCCTAAAACATTGAAGGAGATGAAGATAAGATTGGGACATTAGTTGGTTAAAAAAGAAAAACAAAATATAGTGGCAAGTAATCTCTGTGACGCATTTAAAGGGTTCAGGAGCACCGTTGATCTTTTTCTTCCTTTGAGATTTATATACACATCAGTGTATCTTTGGGAACAAACAAGTAAAAATGCTGGCAGTAAAATGAGCTTTAAAATATGTATTATTTTATACTGCTTTCTAAGGACTTGTAATAATTTTCAAACAGTTTCTCCTAAAACAGAATTAAAGTGGAAAGCTGTCTTAGATTGTGGAGAGTTGCTCCCTTAGCATCTTGCGTAGGTTATGCTTACATGTATTTATATAAGCAACTACAGATATGCACATGTAAGTACCTTATGGCTGGACTTTGTATATACGATTTTACATTCAAATAAATTTTAGAATTAAGGAATTGCTAGTGTAGTTCTCTGTAGCACTGCAGGTTTCTGAGTGAGTTTATTTAGGCTTTGATCCATAATATCTATGAGCCGTATGATGTCAATTTTCCATTAAATTTCTTCTCATTTTGCATTAATAAATAATGAAAAATACACATACAAAGTCTAAAGCACCTTCATCTAGGCAGTGCATGATCGGAATTTTGTATGAGAAGATAAGGCAAAATAAATAGTACAAGTAGGAAAATTAATCTGTACACGTTTCTAAATTGCAGTGTTTCTGTGTATTTAAAGAAGCTGCCTGATATCCGTGGGGACTAATTAAGGGAAAACCAGAGCGAGCGGTAAATAGGTTCCCGTCTGCACTCACTGTTTAGGAAGAGTGGGAGAGATTTTTCAGGTCTAGGGTATCTGACCCGATGAGCAGGGAAGTTCTTAGGGGACATCCTTGAGTCCCCTCACGGGGCTGAAAGGAGCTAAGAGAGGCAAACAGAGACCACAGTTGTTAGGAGGCATGGAAATAGTTGCATAGCCAAACAGTCACAGATTCTTTTGTGTATTATAACCGTAAGAGCTAGATTTTGATATGAAATCTGGTTTTTACATAATTGAGAAAAGTCTAGCCCCTTGCTGGAACACCAACTGTGTTTTACTCCTCTGACTGTGGGCAGCCACACATACCTTGGAACCTTGCTGCTACTGCTGCTCTTGAGTTTTTCACATACTCACATGTTGGAGAAGCTGGAAGAGGGAAACCCTATAGATATGATTACCTGGCAAAAACTGTAGGTGAGATTGAGATGAAGACAAGCTTTGAGTTACCCAACCCCAGTTACTGAACAACTGGAGAACAATGGTACAGCCGGCTGGAGGTAATCCCCATTTGATTGAACAATGCCCTCGGCTTGCAAGCAGGTCCAAGGGTCAGAAAAGACCCCGCAAACCCATCAGAGGGTCCAAAAAGCAACTTTTAGAGTTTAAAGTGTAACGCCATAGGCTAATGCAATGATTCTTATAGGCTGTAGGGAAATGTTGTAAGATTTGTAGCTTATTCTAGATTGGTCAATGGAAATCAGAATATTCAACACAGAAGATGATTTATTGTATTGTAAACGCTCATTCTGGGCACTCTACTCTGCATTCTGCTCTGCTCTTTCCATTCTGCTCTGCTCTCTTCCTTCTTTGCTCTGGCCTGCTTGGAGCTGTGTCCTGCAGCTCCTCGTAAGCCTTTCTCTCCCCACGCCTTCTGCAATAAACCTCATGTTCTAAAACCCAAACACAGAGATCTCCGTTTGTCCCGACCGTCCTACGGACACAGAGAACCCTACACTCACAGTCATGGAAATTTCTAGAGCAAAACATTAATTGGAGGCTTTGGAAATACTGGCAGCAATTTCCTTATCTGCCCTTGAATATGTACATGCCTAGCTGGCTCTGTAGATCTGTGTGCAATTTATTCAAACAAGAGAGTTCAAGATGTTAATGCTGCTCTGGCATAATAACTGTGCTATTAAAGCAGGAACTGTGTAACAGCATAATGACAATTAGGAATCATTATTATTTTTTAGGGGTACCATTAGAATATTTAATTATCTCTCAGGATAAAGTTTTAGCTTATTAACGTCTAAAAAAGAGGCTCATATAATGAGGCGTAGTAGCGAAAATAGATAACAGGATTAAATCTCTGTCAAAGTGATCAAGGGGAGCTCTTAAGAGATTCATTAACTCTCAGGAATATATACAGAAAAATTAATTAAATTCAGGACAAAATTTAATTGTGAAGATGGCATGTAAGATGGTTGCAGAACAGTTTCCTTTATGTTAGTAATGCTTATTAAAGAAAATTATGATGTGCAGAGGCATGAAGGAGGTTTCCTCAATGCATCAACCCCAGCATTTCTTTCTGTTCTTGTTGAGGACTACATAATACCTGAACCTCTTTGGTTGCATGGGGACCTCAGCTGCATCTGGAGTTTCTGTGTTACTGCAATTCTAGTAAAAGCGAGAAGTGCCTATATCTGATAAATGTCCTGAAATTTAGGAAATGTGCGTTCTTCCCCCAAAGGTTCCAAAGAACTCTTCAAGAGCTTCAGTGCAGCTTGGTGTAGTGATACTTGGAAATGCAGTTCTGCTCTTGCCCGAGGTTAGAATGTAGATTCAATCAGCTAATTCCTATTCACTGCCTTTTGTTATTTACATGTCCTAGGGTAATGTTACATACTGTTACCCTAAACCTGGAATTGAACCCTGTGCTATAACGTTGGACCAGCTGTAGCCTTGTCTTTGCAGATCCAAGATGCAGAATGAACAGTGTAATGAGTTGTTAAAAGCAGCATCAAATGTACTTTTGTCCTAGAACAGGAAGTTATTCAAAACTCGTTTGTTCTCATTTGTTTAGTATGCTTAAGCTCAACATGCCTTAATTTTGTGCTTTCTGAGAGATTTTTATTCCCATTACCCACAACACTGAGTTTTGGCTTTTGGGAAATTTTTATACCGTATTCCATTTCTCTATGACAATTGTCTTTATTACTGGCCCACTGGCATATTTCATTTGTAAATGAATGCTTGTTCTTACCTATGTGTATCATATAGAGATGCCACCATCAGGCTTTTCTTTTCAATCACTGTGGGGGTGGGAAATTTCAAGGCTAGAAGGGAGTCTTAAAGGCATAACTCCTCTTAATCTTACACGGTGAATAGCTTGCCTTTAGTTGAATTTTACATCATGGTAAATATAGCTGTGTGAATCAGAACAAAGCAGGATTGTGAGAACAAAGCATTGAACAGTTCCTTTTGGTTATATGCTGTACGTCAGTGTCAAACTCTTACAGCTCCGAGTTCAAAGCCTGTATGTTAAAAACCGAGGGAAAAAATTATGAATATAAAGTGCTACTTTAAATTGCATACAGCTAGAAAGTCTCCATGTTGTTAATAAAATGCACCTACTCAGTTCCTCCACAATTAGAACCCTCTTTTTTTAAGGAATTATGCTCTGTATTTCTTTTATCTTTGATTTTGATCTTTTTCCCTAGGAAGGTTTTCAAAATGGATGCCTGGAAACTGCTTCTTCTTCTCTACATTTTCACCTTCTCTGCAGAGGCACAGGAGACTGGTAATACACTAAAGAAATGACTCTTCAAGTTGATAGCAAAATTGGTTTTTTACATTTATACCCAATGTCAGAGAGAGATGAAGAATTGATGAAAATTTTTCTAACTAGGAATTATAATTAGGGATAATGTGGTATGTTTTTATGAAACTTATAACTGTAATGGGAGAGTTTTCCTAAAAAACTGCAAAATTAAATGCAACAGCTCATTAAATTTTGGGTTTGTTCATGCATGCTGAGGTTATGTATTTGCAAAAGCAACGTAAAGCTCTTATAATTGTAAGACTGCCAAAAGTAAGATAAGTCACGGTATTTAGCAGTTCCATTTTGGTAGTCAGATCTTCTGGGAGATCTGTTTGAGAAGTGTTCTTCCCAGTTGCAGAATATTTTCTGCATGACTATTGATTTGAGGAAGTAATAACTGTTCCATCCATGCTCTGCTAGTGTTATATGCTTCTGGAATTTGTGGAAACACGTAAGTTTAATAATTACTACAAAGAAATGTGCTTAGTACTCTTTAAGTTGGTGTGAACTCACTTTCTTTCCCCTCAGAAAATAAACATTAATTAGTAATTGTCGCATGCAGAATGGAGCTCAAAGTGCAGGTCTAACTTTTCCTTTGCTCACTTGAGAGCAGGCCAACACATTGCTATGGTTGTGTTTCACATACAGAAGTGTTCAATATGCATTTGCTGCAGGTAAGTTCTGAGCAGACTGTGAATGAAAATTGTGTTGTTCGTTTCAGCATCTCTCCTTTTCCTATGAATGGTGTTGCAGAAGAAAGTATTTTCTGACCCTCTGTATGATTACCAGGGGAAAGGAAGGAACTAGTGGGCGATGACAATTCAGCAGGATAGATGGAAAGGTTTTTCTGCCAAAGGCCAATAGGTCTTGGATTCTGGCAAGCAATTAGGATTCAAAATTACTTTTCTATTAGATTACACAACCTTTAGGGAAAGAGGAAAGTTGCAACATATTTCTTCAGTCTGCAGGAAAGGTTCCATGAGAGACATCGTTTTCCTGGTAGATGGATCCTGAAGCATAGGGACAAAGAACTTCAAGATCATTCACAATGATCACAAGGCAAACTCTGTTTGCTGTGATTCAGTACAACAATGTGACATACTCTGAATTCTTGTCAAACACTTTTTATAACAAGAATGATTCCTTATAGAAGCTACAAAACTTACATTACGGAGAAGGAGGCACCAAACCAGGGCAGACACTCCTGTTTACACTAGAGAATCACTTTGTAGAAACTGCTGATAGCCAAAAAGAAGCTTGTCCAGAGCATTTTTCAGTGAGTACGCTGCTACCAGGGTAGAGGGTAGAGGATGCAGCAATGGCTTTGGGGAGCAGTGGGATCTATGTCTTTGAAGCTGACATAAGGATGATAAATCCCCTTTGAGAGCTGTTTTTAATAGCTGATGATACAGGGAGAGTTCATGGTGGAAAACCTTGATGCACTGAAAACCATCAAAAATAATGTTGATCAGGTCTGTTAATCCAAACATGTCCCTGCTCAGGGTAAGGAACAAGCCTTTCGTTGGGTGTACAATGATGGATACCCACATGGCTTTGTGCAGTCCCTGATAAAATACCCGAGCTAGCGAGACTGCAGTGCAGCTCTTTTACCCAAGAACACTGCCCATGTTCCTCAGTTTGCAACTCACAACTTGTGCTTTGCTTCAGTCAAGAGCCACTGCGCTTTTTGCTGTGGTAAATAGCTTCTGAGGTAAGACAGTGCTTCACATGAAGCTTTCATATTCACAGTTCCTCAGTGTCTGAATGGAACCAGAGCAGATATCCCCTGCAGGTATCTTAATAAAAAGAGGGAAACAGACAATTCAGTGATATTTAGAAAAGAACCTTCTAGAAACATAACTTTGCCATCTCCAGCTGACCATACCACTTCAGTGGGACTGTCAGCAGCCACCGTCTGTCGACAAAACTGAAGTCTCACAGAGGCACTGTGCAGAGGGGGTGTGAGGAAATACATCCTTGGATATGTGGGAGGTATTGGCAAGATGTGAGCAGCAAATCCACAGAAATTCTGAGGTGCTACCCAAAGGCTTTTCCTAGATAAAAAACAGAAAGTGGTATCTCTTACTACATCTTTTGGATGGCACCAGTGGCTTAACCCCGAAGGAAATAAAGGTAATGCCTTTGGCTAACGTATCAACTTTTATCAGATGTCACATGGTGGTTTTGGGTCTGAGTTTGTTCTGACTTGGTGCTGCATTATCAGTCACCTTGTCATGCGGGAAGAATGAAGTACAGAACATACACAGTTGCTCTTTAACATTACATATTCATGCCAGTTAATTGGATGATACTGTTTAGTAGGTGTGTGTTCCTTAAGTTGCAAAAAGAAAAATGGAATGAATGACAAATCAAATAGCTGATCTCTTCTGACTGTGGTGTAAGTGCACGGCATCGCTTGGGGACGGCAGGAAGCGAGTTCTGGAGCATTTCTTCTCTCTGTGCTCATCCTTGTAGGGACTGTGACTGTCCTTTAGAGCTCCTTGCTGTCTTCCTGTGTGTTGTGTTCACATAGAGGTGATATTTTACGTGTGTTGGATATATGCTCTTTGTTCTCTTTGTCATGCCATAAGTGACCCAACCCAGTTCTCCAGGTCGCATTCCCTTTGTGACCAGAAACTTACTGAGAGAAAGGAACACTGGGGTGACCACACTGCTTGTCTAAGGCTTTCTGTAACAACAGCTGAGCCTCTCCTGCCTCCTAGGGTAGTGAGACCTTGAACACCCCAAAACTGGCTGAGGTTTGCCAGGGTGTTGGGGGCCAAAATGAAGAGCTGAACCATTCTTCCTAAAGACAGAACCAATTCTGCATGAATTACATCTGCTCAGGTGGTTTGCAGAGACAGCAGCTGAGCCTGCAGCAGTATGAGCTCTGCACTCCCACTCACTCTTTTTTCCATCAAGAGCTGAGCAGACTCCTGGATGAAAAAGCATTTCCCGGCTCCTGCAAGCAGAGGGAGAGGGCTGCTGTGGAAGTGGAGTGCACTGCCGTGGAGCAGCGTGACCGTGGCTGACGCAGTAGCACCTCCTGGTGTTTTATGGCAGAGAACAGGGAGATTTAATGGGAGATACAGCAGTAAACTTAATATATATACAGACACACTTGTTTAGAGAGAGAGAGAAGTTAAGGAAAGAATGTTGGGCTTCATCTCAGTGATGCATGTATTTATTGCTAAGGTCTGCATAAATTTGTCTCATAAAACGAAGATCAACTTTCTGTGAAGCCTGTTTTATCTTGTCCTGTCATCTGTTTTTATATATTCACTGACCTTCTTTCCTGTAATAAATCTCTATTAATTCCCTTTTCTCCAGTCACCTCCTCTTGAACTGCCAGATTTTTCAATTAAAAAAATTGCGTTTCAAGGACAGCATGTTGACAGGAGAAAAAAGACACCTTTTCAGCAGTAAGATAGGGCAGTTTAACAATGTGGATGTTTGTAGAACAAGTGATGAGGAAAAGAGTTTGGCAACATAGAGGTGTTTAGTCCTGCAAATAAACAGAGATTATCAACAGGGTGTAGAATACCTACCGGTAGCTGTTTTACACATTCTCGTGCACAACACAGTACCACAAAAAATGAACTATTTACTGCTGTTTTGTTATTACTGCTGGTACACAGAGGACTTGACAGAGAAGGTTTTAAGAGCTGAGCAGTGTGGTTGATCAATTGTCAGGGCAAAATTGCTGAGTCCATGCGTGCCCTTCACACTGCCTCCAAAATATGTGACTGAAAAGACCCAGGTCTTAGAAGGATCTCACCGTGAACACACACACTGCATATGCTGTACAGGAACACGTTCTGGAAGAATCATCCATTAGAACTTGTGTTCATGTGTGTGTAGACATGTCTGCATGCATACATATATTTAACTGATTGTTTTGTTGTGACCTAAGAAGATAAGTGGCATAGATTTTTGATGTCTCTCTGAGGTCTGAATGTCATATTTTTTTAGCCATAAAATCTCGTTCAATGTGACCTTTTACATTCAAAGATTTTCACGCTGCGTTCCAGCAGATCATACCCTCTAGGGGGCAGTTTGTACCACAAGTGAAAATATTGAAACATAACGATGATCCATCCCTCTGAGATGAAATTGTTTCTAGAAATATTTGGTTAAAGAACTGAACACATTTATTTCTTTCATGAGAGAGGGGAAACTCAGAAAACTTATGTGGAATAATGAGACAAGCCCCAACTAGCAAATACAGAAAGCAATCTTGTGATTGCCAAGTGTTTCAGACTCGATGAGTGAAAAGAGAATAAAACTGGGTAGAGTGCTGTTTTACAGCTAAAATTGCATGCCTCTGACTTCCTTGCAACAGTACAACAATGAATAATAATGCATCTAGGAGCACAGAATAAAATTCAACATGAGAAATAAATAATCAAGGTAGAGAAGAAAAAAATAATGTGGTTTAGCTGTTTAAGATGATTGGGGAGGGGGAAGGAATTAACCACATCACACTATTTGTTGTTATTATAAGGAGGAATGCAAGCAATTCCATAACTGAGGCAGCCATCACCTTAGAGCAGCTGTTTTTCACAATGGTTATGACTTTTCATGTCGGCAATGGTGCCTCTCTCTCTCAGGGTTGTTTCTTTGTTGTTCTACATTTGTATGTATCTCCTGGTCGTGTGACAGAGCGACAGAGCTCAGTCAGTCACTAAGGTTCCCTTCGCATTTGGAATTGGTGTTGCACGTTCTCAGTTGGTAGCCAAGCTCACAGAGACATTTTCAAGATTAGGCCCTTTGAGGACACTGAGCAGCTGGAGAACAGTGAAATGTTTTGCAGTTTGGGTATGTGCAGATGTGGAGTAATTTAGTTCTCAGTATTTGCAAGTTCACATGGCTACACTGAAACCCATGGGCTGATAGTATTTTATGTTTATGGTAAACCTATCCCACTGATTCTTACGTCTGATTTTAAATATAAATTTTGTTCCACTCACATGATTCTGAAAAAAACAAGATCACAAAGAGTGTACGTTTATAGTTTCCTGTTTCCTATTTTTTCCAGAATGTAACATAGATCTTTCTGTAGCAATTGATATTTCAAGGAGTATGCAGCCAGCACCCACAATGCTTCTGAAACAGAGATTGCAAGCATTCCTCCCCAGACTTCTACTCCAGGTGAAGTCACTGCCAAATACCAGCTGTGATGCTCCAGTCGACATTGGGTTCAAGTTCCAAGTATTGGCACAGACCAAACAATTCATCTTTGACACTGACTTTGAAGACTATAATGAAGAGAACATCCAGAAGTTCTTAGATGCACAGACCACTGTGGACACCTACCTAAATACAGACTTTTTGCAGGCACTCGAGGAGAACTTCTTTAATGTGACCTCTGCTAAAATTAAGGTAACTTAATGATATAAACACATGTCTTGGAAAAGTTAGGCAGTTTGATGTTTACAGACTCTGATGCTGAGCACTCCATGAACACAAAAATGTAGTTCAGGAATAGATGGTGCTCATAAACAGAATCACAGAATGGTAAAGATCAGAAGGAATCCCTAGAAGTCACCTTGTTCAATCCCTCTCCTCAGGGAGGGTCAACTAGAGCAGGATGTCTGGGGCCATGTCCAGATGCTGTATCTCCAAGAATGGAGACTCCTCAATGTCTCCAGGCAACCTGGGCCAGTACTCAGTCACCCTTGTGTTTTCTTAAGTTTATATAGAACCTCCTGTTTTTTCTCTGACCTGATATAACCTGATCTATCAATTCCAAGTCCCTAGGCACTCCTGCATAGAGATGGTACCCAGAACATTTGGCTTCATACATGTGATGATGAGTATTCATACAGACAACCTTCTTATATCTACCACGGAATGATTGTGCTTTGGGTAGTGGAAAGTAGTTTTCTTTCAGGAACTCTTATTCCTGAAAGGAAACTACTTTCTTATTCCTGATTCTGTACCTTTCTCCAGAATAGTCATGGCTTGAAGCAGAAGTCACAGAAAAAGGTCATCTGAGAAATTTATTTACAGAAGATTATTCGTGTCATTAACTTGTCAAATAATTTCAAATAACAAAGCTAAGTTCTACTTACAGATAACTGATGATCAGGAAAATCTGCCTAGATGCTGCAGTTAATTCATCTATCTTGAAGTGAGGTGAAGGGAGAAGCATAAAGCTTCATCTAATCTTTTCTGTAATGGGTGGGGATCCTTTCAACTTGGGTTCAAGAAATTCAGATCTCATTGGAGTGTTTTGGGGTCAGTGCCTTGACAATTTATTCTTAATAAAGCACTGACTCTGTAAAGCACAGAGCACGTCCTGTAGTAGTTGTTGGAATATTAGTACTTACTAAGGTTGCCATGCAGGAAACCTTCCTGCTAAGGAAGGACTGGTTAGTTCTTACAAAATACATAAGGGGTTCCTCTTCCAATTTTATTTTCACTTTTATAAAACACCAAGTTTAATCTGACATGGCGTGAGGAAGCCATACTACAAACTCTCCTGCTTTCAGATGAAAGTTGGCATTCTATTTTTTACAGCATTTGCATAGATGTGTGTGACTTATCAATTTAAGTTGTCATTTGGTGCATATTTAATGTTTTTTTTCCCCAAAGATTTCTTAAAATGTCTGAACAGGGAACATGACCACGTAAGACTTTGCGTCTTCTGAGTCTCAGAGAAAGAACTTGTTTGACAAAAGTAAAAGCAGTGCTTTTTTCCTCCTAATTGCCAATTCTGGATATCAGCATCAAGCAAGGCTTCTTTCTGCTTGGGCATTATTACCATAAATAAATATGCTGCATATCTCAGCACCTTACCAGTGGATTAATATTCCTCTCTGATACTGTTTATGTGCAAATTGAAAGTACAAGAGTTTAGAATGCACACGAAATCACAATTTAATCTTCTTACGATCCTGAGCAATAACATGCTGGTTCTGTAGAGATCATTAGTTATAAACCCCATCAGGGACCATGATTTTTCTCTTGGTTGAATTTCTTCTTTTCTTTGTTATTTGTTTGCTTAACAGCAAAATAGCTAGACCTACTTTCAGCATTTTTGACAAAACATTACTTGGATGTGGTCCAACAAGAGCTTGATATAAACAAACACTTTGGAAACATAATAATGTATCTTTAATTATATTTACATATATATTTACCTATATTTACATATAGTGCCCGCAGGAACACCCCACATTCCCTGTTCCCCATGATTTTAAAATGGAAAGGTCACAGAAAAAACAATCAAACCCAGGCCTACAGGGTTGTCTCTAACAATCAGTGCCTCAATATTGTATGTTTGGGTTAGGTCTAGTTTAAATCCTTGTCTCCTAGCTGCTTCAGTACAGAAGTGGAATGTCTGATGTGGCAGCCACTTCATTTGCTTTTGTCACCTGTGGAAAAATTTACCTTAACAGAAGTAACGGGGTTTGCGTTGGTCAAAGCTGTGCCTTGCACAGGGAATGTAAAATATGAAGGGTGGGAGGGAAGAAGCTCTGGCTGTGCTTGTCCACTTGTTGGGCAGAGAGTTTAGGAGGGTTTTATATCATTACCATTGGGGACAGGGCAGAGTTTACTTGTGCAGCTTCTTTCTGGGCAAACTAATCCAGCCAGTGAATGGGACCTGAGAAGTCTTCTGTTGGTTTGAGGGGAGAATTGGAGGCGAGAAATGGGAAGAGAGTGGTAGCTTAAAGGGGAACTGTGAGAAATTGTGCTTTCCTTCATCCTGGAAGAGACTTAACTACAGCTCTTTGGCCTGAAAAGATGGAAATGTAGCCAATAGAAATTATTAGCATCCTGAGATGAACTAAACCTTATGA
>VYZT01026431.1:945-11160 GCA_013400735.1 Pomatostomus ruficeps
GAAAAATGTGCTTTATTTACGTGTCCTCAATAGCAATCATTTCCTAATATTTAGGGTACTTGAAATAGAAATATTTCTTTTTGAATTGTCTCTGTACCATTTCTGAAAATAGAAAACCTTACTTTTTAAGAATCTCAATGGATTACTCTTTTATAGAATTGAGTTTGATGATTCTTGTATCATATTCTGCTTATTACTTAGTGTATTCCATTTGTTAAATAACTTAGAGACTTCAACTCTCTGGGAAATGAAATATTTTTATCTTTTGGGCATGTAAGTTAAAGAGTGAACTTCATAGTTTAATAACTTCCCTTCTACCAGCCCTACTTGCGAAAAAAATAACGTTGGTGACAGTGGCAGTGGTATGTTTGATCTGTGAATGGAAGCCATAATTTCTGATGCACATGGCAACTCAGTTGATGCTTTTCCATGAGCCAATGTTATACTCATTTTTTGTAAATATTCATTGACCTAAATCATCTATTCCTTTCCAAGAAGGCTTTTCGACTTGCCCTTGCTTCTATATTCAGGAGGAAAGTGACCATGAGGTGCAGGTAACTTTTTCTGGTGTTTGTAGAGGGGTTTTACAATTACTGTCATCATTTCCAAAGATGGTAGTGGCAGCATGCCATTGCAGTCCAGTAATTTGCACTCCTATGGGCAGGATTGCAGATGGAAACACATTTCTGTCCAAATTACCAGTTTTATTTCCATCAGAACATGCTGGTCATATTTGGCCACCATTACATTAAAATTAGGTCTTTACAAAAGCATGTTTGCAATTGGATTGGCATGGAAAGGTAGGGAAGAAAGTAAGAAACATAAAACATTCTTTGTGGAGCCACTGTTATAATTTGTCTACCTTTTTCAAACTCACTAAACATACACAGACTGTATTCCTTTCATTGGCTTAAAAAGCCTGTCTAAAACTACCAGTATAGTTTAGTCTTTACAAGAACAGCCAGATGAGCAAGCAGAGAATGAAATCTCAGCTGACACAGAAGTTATTCTATTAAGTTATCTTTCCACCTTCCATCCCAAGTAAGGATGTTTAACACAGCAGCTCTTGTGTTTTCAAGGATTATGTCTCCTCATTTCCCAAGAGGGAACATTTAAGAACTGTGCAAAGTAGAAACACTAAGAACTTTAAAATTATAATTGAAACTCTCCTGCGAATTATCTCTAGTTTGTATACTTCCTAAAAAATTCGAAGGCAACACAATGGTAGGGCTCACTGCCTGTTTCATTTACTAACATCTGTAACTGAACAGATTTTTTTCCTTTGGCAATCTGTTTTTCCTTATAGCTGAAAAAATTATCAGAGTGAATTATTTGTAATACACATCCAACTTAAGATCCAACCTCAAAATCACAGGGGAGATAACTAGTGTCAGCTGCACCAAATAAAATGGTAATAGATAAGCAGAGACTCTGGAGTATAAGCAGAGGGAAGGATGTGAATGTAAACTTCTTGTCTATCTGTCCTTTATCTTGCAAAAAACCAACCTTTCAGATCCCTACAATGTCATTACTGATATGTCTGGTGGTTCTAAACCATGACGGTTATCGCTGCCAAAACACTTATTGCTGATACATATGAAATTACAGCAGTTATTTTTGTGAGACAGCCAGAAAGCTTCCGTTCTTATTTACTATCCAGACACCTACGATTCAGAGAAGACAGATCCACACCATTCTGAATGCATCTCCATACTCTTCACTGAGATTTATTTTGTATACCATGTACTTTATTAGCCCTGAAGTTACCTTAAAAGTGATACTCAAGTGAAATGCTGTTTCTCAACCAATTACCTCTGCTATCCAACTGAATTACTAATTATCTGCTTATCAAACATTTTCCTAGCTTTCTTAGTGTTTGGAGCATTCAGAAAAACACAGATTGCCAATGTTTCTTTTCTCTAAGTACAATGGAATGTGTTAATTTTTTTGCTTCTTACCAATTCATGAGTTATATGAATTTGACCCCGTTTTCTTTAAGAGCAGGGTCAAATTATGTTGTTCTGACACTTGTTTAACAGCATTAGGAAGAAATGTGCCAAAGACAGAATTGTGAGTCGGGTGAGGAAACAAAGTTATAGGAACACACGCAAAAGAAATAATGTAAAGTCAAGCATTGGATCTTCTTGTCCATTATCTGAAGCTGATTTACAGCTGCAAAAACTACATATCATCAGGATAAATAATTGGCACCCTATCTTTCTTAGAGAAAAAAAAGAAACTTACAACCTTAAAAGGTTTTATGATACTGATTACCTGTACTAGGAGATAAACAAACATGCTAGGAGTGAAATGGGCCATTTTCAAGTAAGTATCTTGACCTAGGTATATTGCAAGTATTTCCTCCAGTGTCTTAGCATATTAGACACACTGATAAAACATTTATAGAGAATGAAGTAAAGGGTAGGGAAGGGTCATAAAGTGCATCAGTGAAGAATACTTTAAAACTTTCTAAAAGTAAGTCTCTACCACAGTGCAGGCATGCTTGAACAAGTATTTTTGTATTTGATAGAACACCTAAATAGTGAATCATAATTTGCTAGGAGAAACTGAGTTTATTATATTACATACAAAAATTTTCATAAAATTTTTATTAGGTATTTTTGCCAGTGCATTGTGTACTTTTTTCCATAATGGTTTAAAAAGTGTAATTTAAACCTATATATGTATTTCATACAGTTTAGAATGTCTATTTAGGATCTATATTGAAAAATTAGAACTGTCAGCTTCCCTACATCTGTAAACATAGGCACAGCTTTAAATATGCCTTTTCTTGGTGTCAGTAGAAAATACAGGAGGGAAAACAGGAAAACTACCATGTTTGAACATTAATTTGTTCAACAAAAAGCAGGTGAATGTGAACATAAACTACTATTAAAAAAAAATAGAATTTTTTTTCCCCTACAATATCAGAGCTATGACCTACATGGAAGAAAGCCAAACTTTCTATGTGGACATACATGGTAATTTTATTAATTACTCTCGTGCCTATTAGTAGTGAAATATTTTTCATGAGGTTATGGTAAATTTTGGAGACCTTATAATAATCAGATTTTATGTTTTATCAGTAACAAAGGTACACACTTTTTCTTTACTTTTGTAAATATTTTCCCCATACCATCTCTTAACAGAAAATTCTCCTCTTTCTATGTAGCCCTCCATATATTTTTAGCCAATGTTATAAAACTATTGGTTATAGCTACGTAACAGCATGAAAATTAAAACTGGCCCTTAAATGACATTACAAATGTCATTTGATAAATAATCAAAAAGTATTGTCTTGAAAGATCAATTTCTATTAATTTAGGATTCCAAACATTGATAGCATGTATTGAAACTACCTAACATTGAATATTCCTCAAGGGAGGAATCAAGGTTAATTAGTTACTTCACTTTCTATTTCCATGTCTTAACATGACTTTAACCTTAACTGCTGATTTCCTGCATTTGGAGATCATTCTGCAGTTTGGAGTATCCCTAATGCTTTATTTTGAAGTAATGTAGAATTTTAAACTTTAACTTTGGTGAAATATGTTAGTTCTCTGAAAACTCGGGAAACAAACAAATTCAATAATAGGAACGTCATAAAAAGCATATGTGCCATGAAATTCAACATAATTTTAGCACACTTCTACCCTAATTTTTCCTATTCACTTTCTAAATACTGTTCTTGTCTCAGTTATGGATGATGACCAAACACCCCATCAAATACAATTTTTATATATGAGTATCATTTAATATTAAATAACTTATGAGGCTCTTAAAAGTTCAGCAATTTCTCATTTACTAAAAACCAATGCAGTTTATTCAGAAACCTGAACTTTCTTATGGGGCAATGACAGACTTCTACAGGACTATTACAAAAAGCAGAGCACAAACGTCTCCTGGATTACACTGCCTTAGCTATCTAGGCTTCATGGCACAACAGTAACGTCAAGTAAGGCTTGTGTGCTACACAAAGCCAATAGTGCAAATGCATCAGGTCTCTGCACTACAGATCAAAGTGGAAAGAATTAGCTCCAATCAGGAAGCAAACTTCTGAGTTCGGATTTCCTTTGGAAATTCAAGATGTCCTGAAGGTTATGATAACCTTCCACTGCACCCCTATTTATTCTTCTCGAACCTTTGTTAAGACCTGTGAAGTGTTACTACATTCATTTTCCTTGATAAAAATGCTTTGATGTTAGAAAAATTATTTTAGTACTGCAAATTCTAAATTTCAAATAATATTTCACAGATATGTAGAGACAGACATTTTTCACATTTCAAATATAAACATGTCCCACAGTTGGGGGGGTTTGGCTTTTGTTTATGATATTTCATTTTATGCATGTCATTAAAACTCAAGTCACAGAGAAAACTTTTTAAAACTTGCAGTATTATAAAAGCAGGCATAAAACAACATTCCTTTGGCAAAAAAGACTAGGGCAGGGGATGGAGGGTGGAGGGTGAGAGCGATAGAAAATAATTATATATGGTCTTATGTGGCTTGTGGACAGATTTTGGTTAAGGCTTTCATTGGTTTTGTTTTGTTCAGCTTTTTGTTTCTTTGGTTGGTTTGGTCTGGTTTGATTTCATTTTGTTTCATTTAATTTAATTTTCTTGTGGTTTGGTTTGGTTTCGTTTGGTTTGGAGTTTTTAAACTAAAAAAGTTAGTTAAACTGTCCCTAAAAATTTCAGCCATGTGAACTCCATCACTCCTAGACATCTAGCAGGAATAAGCTTAATGTGTTCTGTTTGCTGTTGAGGTGTTCATACATTATAGATTTGAGACACTCTGCTATAGTTAAAGATGGAAGACATCATCATCAGAGACAAAACAATGATAACTGTATCAACCAGAGAGCTGACAGGAGGTGATGTTAGTACAATCCATCCTAGCTGTGTTTCAACTAGTTTTGAAAAAAACATTGTGAAGTTCGTTGTATGTGTCTCTATTACCTCAGACTAGAGTATTTTCTTTCTAGTTGTAAAACAAATGCATTCCTTGCCATGCACTTCTTCTAGAAAACATCTAACTAAAACTCAGGTCCTGTAATGCAGATGAGGTTTGACTGATTGGGGTGAGTTGACCCTGGCTGGATGCCAGGTGCCTGCCCCCTCTTCCTCAGCTGGACAGGACAGAGAAAATATGAGGAAAGGTTTGTGGGTTGAGATAGGGACAGGAAGAGACCATTCACCAATTACCATCATGGGCAAAATAGATTCAACTTGCTGAAATTAGTTTAATTTCATTATCAATCAAATCAGAGTAGAAGAATGAGAAATAAAAACTAAACCTTAAAACAACTTTGCTACCATCCACCCCTTCTTCCCAGGCTCAAATTTACTCCTGAATGGAGAATGGGAGTTACAGTCAGTTACACATCACTGCTGCTCCTGCCTCACGCGCTTCCCTTCTTCAGCATGGAGTCCCACCCACCCACTGGAGACAGTTCTCCATTGAATTCTTCAACATGAATCCTTACCATGGGCTGCAGTCCCTCGTGAACTGCTCCAGTGTGGGTCCCTTCCATGGGATGCAGTCCTTCAGGCACAGCCTGCTCCTGTGTGGGTCCCCCACTGGGTTACAAGTCCTACCAGGAAACCTGCTTCAACGTGGGCTCTCCACAGGGCCACAGGCCCTACCAGGGGCCTGCTCCTGCATAGGCCTCCCATGGGGTCACAGCCTCTCTTCAGGCATCCACCTGCTCCAACACAGTGTCCTCCACAGGCTGCAGGTGGATCTCTGCTTCCCTGTGGTCCTCCCTGGGCTCAGGGGCACAGCTGCCTCACCATGGTCTGCACCATGGCCTGCAAGGGAACCTCAGCTCCAGGACCTTCTCACTGACCTTGGTGTCTGCAGTTGTTTACCTCACATATTCTCACTCATCTTTTCTGGCTGTTGCTGTGCAGCAATTTTTCTACTCCTTTTTAAAATGTGTTATCGCAAAACCCCTACCACTGTCACCAATGGGCCCAGCCTTGGTGAGTCCATCCTGGAGCATCTTGACATTGGCTCCATGGGACATGGAGGAAGCTTCTGGCAGCTTTCCACAAAAGATACCCCTGTAGCCTGCCTGCTACTAAAACCTGGCCATGCAAACCCAAGGAACTGATCAAACATGAAGCTCTCTGGTCTTTGAAGAATGAGGTAAAGACATCATCTTCTGAAAGTACCACCAGATTACAAGTTTTACTCCAGCACTGAAGACCATCCTTCTCAGATAAAAGGATGGGTACTTCTAATATTTTTAACTCTGCATACAGGCTGAAAAGAGATTTTTAAAAGTGCTAGAATCGCAGGCACACTCTATCTGTATTAACTAATTTAGAACTAAACACGTGCTCAAAACTATCGCTGTTCTTCATCTTAAACACAGTTTAATCAGTTGGACTACATGTTCTTATTATTTCTTACTTTTTTTAATCAAGATACAACTGTCAAACTGTCAAATTTAATTTCATTACATCGTCTATATGTCAAGACAATTCTGATTTTTCAGAAACTATTTTAGCCACCAGTCTTGTCTACCAGTTCCTTTCATACAGCCCTCAATAGCTGTCTGTCATTAGTAAATTGTTTTCTTACTCCAAGTTCTATGGGCAAATTTCTGTCCTAAGCCTAGTCCACTATCCTCATGTTTAGACATTTCCTTTGTTTAGCCACTCGTATTTTATTTCTTTTTTTTCACTCTGTTTTGCGTTTTCCAAATCTCAGCTAACTCCTCTACAGGATTGCAACAATGAATGATAAATGCTTTTCTTTCACCAATATACCTCTAGCAGTGAAATCTGGAATTCCTTACCAGTTCAACTAAGCATGCTGTACAGCATGCACTGGACAAGATAGACATTTTAGCGTGTATCCAAATATAAAAGCATAGAGCAGAAATCCACCTAACTCTGCTGGCAGGGAAACAGAAAATCGGTCTGGATCTTACATTGCTCAACTTGTCTGAGGTAAAAGCACGATCAGGCCTGCAAAGAGTTCCTCTCTTCTCCAAGAAGAAGAAGTCGAACTTTGCTAGACAATTTAGGGGATACACATTCAATTCTCGCTCCTAGTGCAAGAAATTACTGTTTGTGATTTTTGCTTACCAGAAATCTTCAGCATCTTTGGTGTGAAACACATAATGGTAGGAAAGAGGCACTCTGTATGTCAAGCATCAAAAGTCAATTTTCTAGAGAAACCATTCTGAAGTCTAATGGGCCAACTCTGAAATTTATCTAATTTACAGACATGTTAAGAGTAATACAAAGCTGTTATTTGAACCATGGCTAGGGAGAAACAATCATAAAATGTTAATTTCTCCATAGTTTATGCCCTCAAGAAAGAAACAATCACTGTGTACCACCATCTTCAATAAAAATAGCTGGTTATGAGTCTGAACTGTACACAGCTGAACAGTACCAAAACTGGGTTATACACATATAAACACTACAAGTGGTAAGGAATGGAAGCCAAAAAAATATTTTTTTTAAACTGTAAATATTTAACAGAAAGTATGACTGACTGTTACAGTCACATTCAGACTACCCCTCCCTTTAATTTTTCAAGAAGTACTTTCCTGGATAGTATTCTTCAACCAAATGTAATTTATTTGAATCAATACAAGGATAAATGAGTTAAATTTAACACTCTATGATATACAGAAATTCAGACTGAAGGATCTAATGACTTCTCATCACACTGTAATTCAATAAAATACTAACAACAAGTTGAGCCATACTTCCATCAGAGAAGCTTATAAATCTAATTTTGGAGAAACTGTGGATAATCTATCAAAAATATGTAATATCATAATTGTTCTCTTTTAATCACAAAAGAATTTTGATCCTCAGTTCAAAGGTTTTATTTAAAACTCAGTATTCCATAGCAACTATATAATTAATAAAAACATGATCTTTCAAAATGCAATTCTCCCATTCTACTCTAATTAGAATGCTATCCAGAAAAGCATTTCTCATTGAAAACTTAAGAGACTGATAGTCTGATTGTGATTATAATGTTCAGTCATACTTTCTGTTAACTATTTATTAGTGTTTTCTAATTTTTTTTTCTTCTGTTCCTTACCACTTGTAGGTTTTCTATGTGTATATTCATCAATCACTTGGATGAAGGGGCAGATGCCTGCTCAGCACATTCACTGAGGACACAGAGCTGGGAGCAGTGGCTGATACCCCAGGGTGCTGGGCAGCCCTTCAGAAGGACCTTGGCAGAATGGAGAGATGGGCAGAGAGGAACCATCTGAAATTCAGCAAAGGCAGATGCAGGGTCCTGCACGTGGGGAGGAACAACCCCAGGCACCAGCACAGGCTGGGGCTGACCTGCTGGGGAGCAGCTCTGCAGAGAAGGACCTGGGGGTCCTGGTGGACAAGGAGCTGTCCATGAGCCAGCAGAGTGTCCTGGTGGCCGAGAAGGCCAGTGGTATCCCAGAGGCATTAGAAAGAGCATTGCCAGCAGTTCATGGTTGCCTCCCCACTCAGCCCTGGTGAGAGCACATCTGGAGTGCTGTGTCCAGTTCTGGGCTCCTCAGAACAAGAGAGAAATGGAGCTCCTGGAGGAGATTCAGCAGAGGGGTGTGAAGATAACTAGTGGACTGGACCATCTCTCTTATGAGGTAAGGCTTAGAGGGAGTTGGGCCCATTCAGCCTTGAGAAGAGATGACTGAGAGGGGACCTCATCAGTGTCTATAAGTATCTGGAGGAGAGGTACCAAGAGGATGGAGCCAGGCTCTTCTCAGAAATGCTGAGCAATAGGACAGAAACTGAGGCACAGGAAGTTCCACCTGAACGTGAGGAAGAACTTCTTTACCGTGCAGGTGACCATGCACTGGAACAGGTTGCCCAGACAGGCTGTGAAATCTCCCTCACTGGAGATATGTAAGAACTGTCTGGATACAACCTGTGCTATGTGCTCTAGGATGAGCAGGTAGATTGGACCAGATGACCCACTGTGGTCCCTTCCAACCTGACCCATTTTGTGATTGTGTGTAATTGAGTGCTTTTTTATTGTATGTTACATATTCAATGTAAACATGTCCCTTTATTGCTGCTATTTTTCACTTAACAATGAAGTCAATTTCCTATTCCAAGTTTGAAAAGAGGTACAGACATAGAAAAATGTTTACAAGGCTCTCAGAAGCAATTATTTTACTCACATATGCAAATAACTTCTTGTAAGTACTGGAAACTAGGAGGTTGAGAGGAAATAACAGCTTTGAAATAGTTGAAAAGGCATTCAGTCACAGTGTGGGTAGAATGACAGGTGATGTGTGGCTACCACAAAACATAAGTCTTGAAGATTTTTTGCCATATATTCCCCCAAGGTTTCACTGACAGTCTCTATGTGGCATGTTAATTGTTAAAATCAAGCTTGCAGTGCAACTTTCTTTAATAACTGTTCATTGTATAAAGCTAAAGGAATGTGATTTCTGTTTCTTATCAAATGAACATTCGACATATCACACCATCTATAGATGTAGCTGAAAGCCTCCAAGAGCTGAGGTCTAAGAATTTTAAAAGATGTTATGTATAAGAAGCCAAAAGATAAAAAACATAGAAAACACTGATGGTAAAAACATTCCTGTGATCACAGGATATATGCTATCACTACATGTTTTCTTTCAGATTCTAACCAGTCTAAGCTCTTCAAATAAGTTCTGGTCATCACGCCATCTTTGCATGATAAAATAGCTGCATATATCAAATTAAGTTTGTGCATTTCTGAAATAACATGTATAAAACATATCCAAGTATCTCCAAGGCAGATGCCAAGAGGATGGTGCCAAACTCTTTCCAGTGGTGCCCAGGAACAGGACAAGGAGCAAAAACCAGAAACTAAAACCCAAGAGGTTCCACTCAAGACGAGGAAGAACTTCTTTACATTGAAGGTGGCACAGCACTAGAGCAGGTTGCCCAGGGAGGTGATGGAGTCTCCCTCTCTGGAGACATTCAAAACCCAGCTGGACCTATTCCTGTGTAACCTCCTCTGAGTGACCCTGCCTTGGCAGGGATTTAGATGAGATGATCTCCAGAGGTCCCTTCCAACCCTATTAATTCTGTGATGCTATGAATATGCATATGTATGACATACGAATTAGAATGAAAATACTGTATTGGAAGATTGGGGGGTGTTGTTAAATATGTGACAAATTCACAGCAAGGTCACCTATACAGGATGTTATTTACAGGGATTTCAAGAGGGAGGGAGGA
>VYZT01026432.1:5101-16775 GCA_013400735.1 Pomatostomus ruficeps
CTGTGCCCTCATCCACCTCAAGATGATCCCAGGGCAATTCCTTCCCCTCGCCCACCTCAGGGATGCCCCTGGGCAACTCTTCCCCTGCATCCTCGCCCACCCCAGGGATGCTCCCAGGGCAATTCCTTCTCCTCGCCCATCCCCGGGATGATCCTAGGCAGTTCCTTCCCCTTGCCCACCCCAGAGATGCCCCTGGGCATCCCTTCTCTGTGCCCTCACCCACCCCAAGATGATCCCAGGGCAATTCCTTCCCCTCGCCCACCTCAGGGATGCCCCTGGGCAACTCTTCCCCTGCATCCTCGCCCACCCCACCGATACTCCCAGGGCAATTCCTTCTCCTCGCCCANACCCCAAGATGATCCCAGGGCAATTCCTTCCCCTCGCCCACCTCAGGGATAGTCCTGGGCATCCCCTCCCTGTGCCCTCATCCACCTCAAGATGATCCCAGGGCAATTCCTTCCCCTTGCCCACCCCAGGGATAGTCCTGGGCGACCCTTTCCCTGCATCCTCGCCCACCTCACAATGCTCCCAGGGCAATTTTTTCCTCTTGCCCACCCCAGCGATGCCCCTGGGCATCCCCTCCCTGTGCCACCGCCCTCTCCAGGGTGTTCCTGGGCACTCCATGCTTCTGCCCGCACCCACTCAAGGAATGTTCCTGGGCATCCCCTCCCCGTGCCCCGGGACGATCCCGGGCAATTCCTTCCTTTTGCCCACCCCAGGGATGTTCCCGGGCAATTCCTTCCTTTTGCCCACCCCAGGGATGTTCCCGGGCAATTCCTTCTCCTCGCCCACCCCACGGATGCTCCCAGGGCAATTCTTTCTCCTCTCCCATCCCTGGGATGACCCAGGCAGTTCCTTCTCCTCGCCCACCCTAGGGATGATCCCGGCAATTCCTCCCCTTTGCCCATCCCAGGGAGAATCCTGGGCAATTCCTCCCCTTTGCCCACCCCAGGGATGTTCCCGGGAAATTCCTTCTCTCTCTGCCCACCCCAGGGATGATCCCGGGCAATTCCTTCCTTTTGCCCACCCCAGGGATGTTCCTGGGAAATTCCTTCTCTCTCTGCCCACCCCAGGGATGATCCCGGCAATTCCTGCTCCTCGCCCACCCCAGGGACGCTCCACAGCTCCCAGCGGTTTCACTCCACCCCCTCCCGCCTCATTCTCGGCCTTTCCACCGAAATCGCCCGAATTTCAGCGTCTTCTCCCCGGCGCGCCTCGCCCGTGACGTCACTCCCCCCTCGGTGTGACGTCACGCCCGCGTGGCGTCACGGCGGCGCGCGCGGGGTGAGCGCTCCCGGAAGGGGCGGGGCCCAGAGCGGCGGCGCTTCCGGGAGCGGCGCGGGGCGCGGGGGGACCATGAGCTGGTGAGTGCGGGGGGACCCCGGGACACCGGCACGGGGCAGGGCGGGGAACCGGAGCACCGGGAGCGGGGCAGGGCGAGAGGAACACTGGCCAGGTTTGTCCTGGTCCTGAGCACTGGCACTGGGAGCGGGGCAGGACAAGGGAACGGGAGACCCGGGAGCGGTGCAGGGCAAGAACACCGGCACCGGCAGCGGAGCAGGGCAGGAACACCGGCACCGGGAGAGGGGCAGGGCAGGAACACTGGCCAGGTTTGTCCTGGTCCTGGCGGGAACCGGCACCACCGGCACCGGGAGCGGAGGAAGGCAGAGGAACCGGGACCACCCGCCCGGTCCCCGCTCCTCGCCGAGGAGCAGCCGGAGGTGGTTCCGGAGAGGACCCCGGTGCTGAGCAGCCTTGGCCCGCCGGGAGCCCCGGTGAAGGCCCTGGAGCGGAGCCGGTGCTACCGGGGCTTGTGCCGGTGCGGGCCCTGGATGTGGCCCCGGTCGGGTTCACAGTGTTGGCCCGTCCAGTCCCGGTGCTGATCCCGGTCGGGTTCACGGTGCTGGCCCGGCGAGTCCCGGTGCTGGCCCCGGAGTGGGTCCTGGTATAGGCCGGGCTTGGCCCCAGTGCTGGGCCTGGAGGGCCCCCGGTGCTGGCCCTGGAGCAAAGCCGGTGCTGTCAGGATTGCCCCGGTGGTGGCCTGGAGGGAGTCCCGGTGGTAGCCCTGGTGAGGTCTCCGGTGCTGGCCGGGTTTGTCCTGGTGCTGGCCCCGTTGAGGTCCCCGGTGCTGGCTGGGTTTGTCCTGGTGCTGGTCCTGGTGAGGTACCCGGTGCTGGCCAGGTTTGTCCCGGTGCTGGTCCTGGTGAGGTCCCTGGTGCTGGCCAGGTTTGTCCCGGTGCTGGTCCTGGTGGGGTCCCCATTGCTGGCTGGGGTGGCCTCGGTGCAGGATCTGGACCTGGGCTGAGGCGGAGCCTGGTGCTGGCAGGGCTGGGCCTGGTGGAGATCCTGGAACTGGTCCTGGTGGGGTCCCCAGTGTTGTCCCGGTCCTGGCCAGGTTTGTCCCATTCCTGGCCAGGCTTGTCCCAGTGCTGGCCAGTTTGTCCCAGTTCTGGCCAAGTTTGCCCTGGTACTGGCCAGGCTTGTCCCAGTGCTGGTCGAGTTTGTCCTGGTGCTGGCCAGGCTTGTCCCAGTCCTGGCCAGGTTTATCCCACTCCTGGCCAGGCTTGTCCCAGTCCTGGCCGGGCTTGTCGCAGTGCTGGCCAGATTTGTCTCAGTCCTGGCCAGGTTTCTCCCAGCCCTGGCCAGGCTTGTCCCGGTGCTGGCCAGGTTTGTCCTGGTCCTGGCTGCGTTCATATCGGTCCTGGCTGGGTTTATCCCAGTCCTGGCCAGGTTTGTCCCGGCCAGGCTTGTCCCGCGGCTGGCTGGGTTTATCCTGGTCCTGGCCAAGTTTGTCCCAGTCCTGGCCAGGCTTGTCCTGGTGCTGCCCACGCTTGTCCCAGTGCTGGCCGGGTTTGTCCTGATGCTGGCCAGGTTTGTCCTGGTCCTGGCCAGGTTTGTCCCAGTCCTGGCCAGTTTGTCCCTGTACTGGCTAGGCTTGTCCCGGTCCTGTCTGGGTTTGTCCCAGTGCTGACCAGGTTTGTCCCAGTCCCACCTCTAACTCCATGAAAGTGATGCTTTTCCCTTCAAAAAATGGGAAAGAAGAGTCCCCACGTGTGTTGAATCGGACTGGTGAGGGCTCAGTTTGGACATGCTGGTTCCTTTGGTGCTTATCTAATTGAATTTTATTAGAAATTAATAATATTGGAAATTAATCTTGACTGCCGTGCGTGATTTCTCATCCTGGAGATCCAGCGCTGTTGTGAGAGGCGAAGGCTGGGATGGATTAAGGACTCAAAGGCCTTTTCCTTGCCTGGAAGGTTGAGTCCCGTGGTGAGAATGGAAAATTTTTTTGGGCTGGGAGCCGTGGAAGTTGTGGCTTGGAAATGTACTGCGAGAGCGTAATGAGGCACACACAGGTACTGATTAAAACCGGGCATTTGGGTTAAAAATACGCATTTATCCGCCGGAACCGCTTCGGCTGTGCTTTACTCAGAACGGCAATAATTACGGACAATGTTGGCTAACGAGGGCTTGGAGCCAACTTTTCCCAGGGAGTCTGAGGAAAGAGACTCTGAGAGAGACCTGCTCTGCTCCTCTGCTTCAGGAGGAGCTTCAGAGCCCAAACGTGAGGGATGAATAATCCCGTTAATCCCTTCCCGTGTTGGACATGGAATTATTGGAGTGCGGGGTATTCCTGTGGATACTTCCCGGTGTCCCTCCGGTCCCGGGGACCTCGCCAGGGTCCATCACCGGTCACCACCACACTCGTGGCTTTTTCTGGGAGACCTTTCTGGGAGATCGGGTGTTTTCGCCTCTTTCCGGGGTGGAATCTGAGGTCGTCACCAGGCAAGGGGGGAGCTGGGGACTCCAGGGAATTCTGAGTCTCCTCTTTCTTCTCCGGCCGCGCTGACGCACGAGGGGCTCAGGGCCCACGGGGTTCCAGCCACACAATCGCCCTCAGTCCGGCCCTGGGCCGTCCACCCTCCCGGCCGCTCCTTCCCGGAGCTGCCGGGCCGGGATGAATCGGGGCCATTCACGGGGACCGAGGTTCATGGCTTGGCGTGACGTCCGTGGTGGCAGCGCTGACACACGTCGGGGTCGTGCCCCACGCCCGAAATGTCCCAGCGAGGCACGTCCGGCCCCGCCGGAGCGGGAGAGCTTTGTTCCAGCTCAGCTTCCGCGTGCGTCGCTCCGGCGTTGGGTGCCCTTAGTCCCGGGCTGATCCCTCTTTTTCCAGGGCTTGGCCGCTGCGGCCGAGGATGAGGATGGAGCTTCCTCCTTGGCTTTGTCCTGCGGAGCTGGGAAGTGGCGCAAACAGCCGAGGATGAGGATGAGGATGAGGATGAGGATGAGGATGAGGATGAGGATGAGGATGAGGATGAGGATGAGGATGAGGATGAGGATGGAGCTTCCTCCTCAGCTTTGCCCTGCAGAGCTGGGAAGTGGCACCAACTGCTGCCTCTTGGGCTCCTCCTGGACACTCGTATCCGTAATTTTTTTGCGGAGGGAGTCCCCAGAGATTTAAGGGCTGTGGCAGGGTGATGCCTCGTTGAGTTGTGTGGGGTTAATCCTGGGCTGTCCCTCGCTCTTTGAGAGCTCTCTGTGCTGCGTGAGGGCTGGGAACACAGGGAATGTTCCCAGGAACATGGGAATCACTCCCAGGGACAGAGGGATGGCTCCCAGGACACGGGGAACACTCTCAGGAAGATGGCGAATGCTCCCAGGAACACTGGGATCACTCCCAGAAACACGGGAATGCTCCCAGGAACACGGGAATGCACGCAGGAACACGGGCATCACTCCCAGGAACATGGGGAACACTCCCAGGAACACAGGGATCACTCCCAGGAACACGGGGATCACTCCCAGGAACACAGGGATCACTCCCAGGAACATGGGGAACACTCCCAGGAACGCAGGGATCACCCCCCGGAACACGGGGATCACTCTCAGGAACACAAGGAATGCTCCCAGGACATGGGGATCGCTTCCAGGACCATGGGGAATGCTCCCAGGAACACAGGGAATGCTCCCAGGAATGCGAGGATTGCTCTCAGGAATGCTGGATCACTCCCGGGAACACGGGAATGCTCCCAGAAACACGGGGATCACCCCCAGGAACAGGGGGAATGCTCTCAGGAATGCAGGGATCACTTCCAGGAACACAGGGAATGCTCCCAGAACATGGCTCCCAGGAACACGGGGATCACTCCCAGGAGCACGAGGATCACTCCCAGGACATGGGGATCACTCCCAGGAACACGGAAACACTCCCAGGAACATGGTGATCGCTCCCAGAACGTGGGAATGCTCCCAGGAACACGGGGATCTCTCCCAGGACATGGGGATCACTCCCAGGAACGCGGGGATCACACTCAGGAACGTGGGAATCACTCCCAGCAACACAGGGATCTCTCCCAGGAACACGGAAATCACTCCCAGGAACACGGAAATCACTCCCAGGACACGGGGATCACACTCAGGAATGTGGGAATCACTCCCAGGAACACAGGGATCACTCCCAGGACATGGGGATCACTCCCAAGAACATGGGGATCACTCCCAGGAACACGGGAACACTCCCAGGAACATGGTGATCGCTCCCAGAACGTGGGAATGCTCCCAGGAACACGGGGATCTCTCCCAGGAATACAGGAATGCTCCCAGGAACAGAGGGATCACTCCCAGGACGCGGGGATCACTCCCAGCAGCACAGGGATCACTCCCAGGAACACAACGATGACCTTTGTACCGACTCAGGAAAACTCCCGAGGGCTCAGAGCAACCCGCTGGTGGCAGAGCCTGGATCGAACCCCCCAAATTCCCGATTCCTGCGCCCAGGCACGGAGGCAGCGCTGCCTTTCTAGGCTGAGCTTTATTTAGAGCTCGAGTAGGCTTTGTTTTGGGCCGCAGCCTCGCATGGGCAGCCGAGATGTTTTCGGAATCTCAGCCGAGCTCCGCGGCTTCCCTCAGGCTTTGGCGCCGTGGATCGGGATCTCTCGGAGCGTCCTCATCCCCCTCTCCCTCGTGTGCCATCCAGTGATTTCCTTGGCCATCACTCCTTCTAAAAATAAAGGGAATGGAGCTCTGGATTTTGCTGTATCCTCCCCTTGCCACCCAGAATGCCTCATTTTTGACTTTGTAACGCATTTTTTCAGGTTCCCGAAACCACATCAAACCAAACCTCGTCACCAGATACCTCCCAAATCCCCCCCAGCTTCGGTTTCCCACCCTCCCGGGTGAATTCCCACAGGGAAAAGGGAGCGATTCCTGGAATATTTGGGGATGGAGTTGAGGAGATTCCCGGAGGATGGGAGGCTGATGGGTTTGCACGGCCTCGGTTTGTTGGTTATTTTTGTTGGTTATTCCGTGGGCAGGTGCGACACCAACACAGCCCCGGGCGTCGTTTTCTCTCTTTTGGGTCAATTTTGGTGTTTTTTGGAGCCAATGGCAGCACTGTCCCAGCCCTGCAGGTTTCAGCGATACTGGGATGGGGAGACGAGCGCGGGATGGAATTCACCGGGATGAAGCAAGCGGATACCAGAGCGCTGAGCGCGGCTCCCAAACACCTCCCCGTCACCTGGAGCGCCCGTGCTCATCCCAAAGTTTTCATCACGGTGAAACCGGAGCACCGGGCGGGCATCTCCCGGGGTGGAGCAGCCGGGAAGAGCCGCCTTCCCTGCCTCCATCGCCAACCTCGGAGCTGTTTTTCCCTAAAAGCTCCTTTTTCCACCTATTTTGTCCAGGTAGCTCCAACCCAGCGCTCCGGTTGAGCCACAACCGTGTGTTTCACAACCGCGCTCAAAAATGGATATTTTTGTAGCACAGTCAGGGCCTAAAACAGCCCTGCAAAATTCTGCTCGCCCACGCGCCTGGCGTGAGTAATTTTCTTTTGATGGGTGAGTAAAATATCATTATTTTTTTTTTCATGCTCCTCTTGGAATGGGTGGGAGAGAGGATTCTGACATTATTTTTGATTCGCTTAACACCGGCACCGCGCCTGGCTCCGCGCAGGGTGCAGAGGGACCCGCTCCCGGGAGCTCATCCTGGCACTGCCAAACTTCAGGAAGGTGCCTCGTTTTCCCTGGCCTGACCTAAAATCCAGAAAATCGATGTTTACACCTTTTTTTTCTCCTCTCTTTACACCTCTCCTTCCCTTCTCCCCCGCTGCGGCGCTCGCCCTGACATCCCTGCGCGCCTTCCAAGCCTCCAGGTTTCCAGGGATTGGGGTCGAAATCCAGGTGGGAGCACTCACCTGCGCGCTGGGCGCGTCCCTTCCCGAGGGATCCCATCCCCGCATCCCTCCCACCCCCAGCCCGTGACCTCCCCTCCCATCTCCGCCGAGGAGAGCACCCAAACGGGGATTTGGCGCAGAGTCTCCCTCGACAGAAGCTGTTTGTGATCCGTTGGAATAATTTTTTTTTTCCCTTNCTGCCTTCCTGCCCGGCTCACCTGGGCACGGCTGGGACGCCCTCCTGGCCGGGCATTTGCACCCTGGGCTGTTTTTAGGGAGTCCAGGGGGTGTCCAGGATTCCAAGATCGGCCGGGGTTTTGCACCTTGGGATTTGTTTAGGGAGTCCAGGATTCCAAGATCAGTTTGGCCCAGGATTTGCACCCTGGGGTGTTTTTAGGGAGCCCAGGGGATATCCAGGATTCCAAGATCAGTTTGACTGGGAATTTGCACCTTTGGGGTGTTTTTAGGGAGCCTTGGAGTGTTTTTAGGGAACCCAAGAGATGTCCAGGATTCTAAGATCGGTTTGGCCAGGGATTTGCAGCCTTGGGGGTGTTTTTGGGGAGCCCAGAGGATGTCCAGGATTCCAGGATCGGTTTGGCCGAGGATTTGTACCTTGGGGTGTTTTTAGGGATTTCCAGGATTCTGGGATCGGTTTAGCCAGGGATTTGCACCTTGGGGTGTTTTTAGGGATCCCAAGGAATGTCCAGGATTCCCGGATTGGCTTGGCCGGGAATTTGCACCTTGGGATTGTTTTAGGGAGCCCAGGGGATGTCCAGGATTCTGGGATCAGTTTGGCCGGAGATTTACACCCTCGGGTGTTTTTAGGGAACCCAGGGGATGTCCAGGATTCCAAGATCCGTTTCCTCGGTGGGCGGAGTTCCCTCTCCGTGGATTTTGTGCTGGCTGGGATCAGACTGGGCAGTGCTGCTCAGCAAAGCCCCCTCAGCTTCCCTTGAACTTCCCGGTGTTCCCATATCGGGGAAAAGCCCTTTCCTGACACCTCCATCCCGCAGGGAGGCTTCACCCGAGCTCGGCCGGGTTCCCAGAGTGGGAAAGTGAAGGTTCTCATCCTTCCTCGCGTGCTCCCGACCTTCCTGGCGGTGTTTCTGGGAACGCTTTGATCCCTCCGGGACAGCAACCGATCCCATGACCCCACAACTTTTCTGGATGCTGCTACACCTTGAGCTGAACCCATTCCCAAAACTTCCAGAGGGAAGGCTCGGGGAAGGGCCCTGCCGGGGTTTCTGCGTCGATTTTTGCCTGCACAGAGGGTTGGGTGGAGAGGGATGGGTTTGTAGAATCCCTCCTCATCCCACACGCCAGAATCCTCGGGAAGAACCGGGCTGGGAGGGTCGGGGTCACCGCGGCGGCGCGGGAGGCTGGGTGTCATCCTCCTGCCTGCAGGCACCGAGAGGTTTCTTTCCGGTGAAGGAATTGAGATTTTTGGTGGAAATTCAAAGAGTGAGAAGCTCTGGCGGGGATCCAGGCTGTGCTGGCGCTTGGGGTTTCGATGAGAGAGGAGAGAGAGAGAGGGAGGAAAAAAAAGCCCTGAAACTTTCCACGGGAAGCGGGCACTGCCCACAAAACATGGATTTAGTCGGTGGCCTGGCAGCGGGACCAGTAAAAACCAGTTGTGGCCACCGGTTCATACCAGAGCGGGACCTGCGGGTCCCCAGCTAACGCCACTCGTGCCCGCCTGGGGCAGGAATATCGGATTCAGAGCCTTTAATTCCCAAATTAATCGACATCCAAACTGCCCCGGTCTCCACTCTCCCTGTCCTGCTTGTCCGTCCGTCTGTCCGTCCATCTTCTCTCCCGTCCCTCCCCAGGCCCTGCCTGGCAGCTCAGCACCCCCGGGGACAGCGTTTTATCAGCTGTGGGTGAAAATATTCGGTGTTTATCCCTTGCTTGTCTGCTGGGGCCTGATTAGAGGTGGCAGAGCTGGAGGGAGCCGGGAAAAAGGATCAAATCCCACTGGGATTCACCGCCTGGGCACACTCTGAGCTTCATCCCAGCTCCCCACGGCCAGGGGCGATGCCAGGGTTTGATGTCCAGCCTAAGAAAGGACAATTTCTCCCGAAATCAGCGAGGATTTGGTGATTCCTGCTGGCAATTCCTGCGTTCCAGGGCACTGCGGGGAGCAGGAGCTCCCAGACCTCCCTGATCCGCATCCCCCCTGCCCGGGAGCTTCGTTTCCAACTCTCCCGAGGGGAATTCGCCGCTGTGGCGTGCTCGGCCCTGGGTTTGCACATGGAAAAAGCCAAGTAAACAGAGGAGATTGCCGGGGAAAACTTCAGAGGGAGAATCAGCCACAGCTTCTCCCACCTTCCCCTCCCTGGGGTTCCTGAGCATCCCCGAGTGGAGCTCGCAGGATTCTCTCTCTCTCTCTCTCTCTCTCTCCACCCACACTTTTTTTTTTTTTTTTAAATTTTATTTTTCCCTCTTCCCTACTTCGAGAGCTCTTCCCACCCCTCTCCCTGCGGCGTTTCGCCCTCCTCCCTCCCCGCTGGAGCCCCGCAGGTTCCCCCCCGATGCGGCGGGGAGGGGGCTGCGAGGGGCCGGGATCGCTCCTCCGCCTGTGACTCAGCGCGCTCGGCTCTTCAGGAACGGGGATTTCAAGGGATTTCACACCCCAAACACAACCCCGGCTTTCTCTCTCTCGCTCAGCAGAAACGAGACATCAAAAAAAAAAAAAGGAAAAAAAAGAAAAAAGCACCGATTCTGGTTTTGCTTTGGTGTTTATAGAGCCAAGCGCGGCTTTTCAGGTATCGGGAGCTCCGTGCGGTGCTGGGAATCCTTGGCAGGGATGGATACGGATCCATCACCCCCCAATTTATTCACTTTATCCCCATCAGACAGAAAAAAAAATCTAAATTTTGAAGGAAACGGTTGTGACAGGGACACAACTCCCAGAAGGGACAAAAATTCAGGTGCCGGCGGCGCTTTTGAGGCGTGGGGTGAATGCGTTTGCATTCAAATCTCCGATAAAATCCTTACCTCTCATCTTTTCCTTCTTCCTTCTTCTTTCTTTCCCCCTACCCCTCCCGGAGAATCGCAGCAGCGATTTAGAAACCAGGGAAATTATGTAAAATTGTAAAATAGAACAGAAAAAAAAAAATAATTGAGGAATAGACCTGATTGCACGGGTTATTTTATAGAGGTTTTACTGAGACAGACGTAATTACCGAGTGCTGATGGAGATATTTCCCGCTGCACGGGGGATTCGTGGCGCTCCCCTCTGTTTCTGCAATAAAATTTGGGATTTTTTAGGGATTTCTTGCCCTCCATGCTGGGGTGGGGATGGGGAATGGGGTGGGACAGGACCCTCTGTGCTCCCCCTGCCTTCCCTCGGCTCTGATTCGTGGATTTTCCTACCCCACATCCTTCTTGTCACCAAAATTCCCTCGATTTATTCCTTTTTCCACTTTGGGGTGCTCCCTGTACCCCCAGACAAGGCGGATTGTGCACAGGGAATGCTTTAATCACCTTTTTAATCACCTAAGTGGAATTTTTAATTGTCCTTTCCCGCTAGGAACCAAACTGGCTCCGCTTCCCCGCGTGTTTCTGCCCTGTCAGAGAGTGACAAACTGGTTTTAACTGGGACAACACTCCCATGGGTGGAGTAAAAACAGGCAAAATCCCCATTTTTTTATCTTTCCATGAAGTTGATGCCATCACTTCCAAAAACATCGAGTGACGGCACCTGGCCGTGCCTCGTTTTAAGTTTATATTTGACCCGTGCACAAAGGGAAAAAAAAAGAAAAATCCATATATTTTTGTTTTCTTCCTGTAAGGCACCACACCCCCCGGTTATTGACGGGGAAATTACACGGCAGAGCGGTGTTTGTTTATAAAAGGAGCGT
This sequence comes from Pomatostomus ruficeps, assembly GCA_013400735.1. NCBI lineage: Eukaryota > Metazoa > Chordata > Aves > Passeriformes > Timaliidae > Pomatostomus > Pomatostomus ruficeps. Next base: position 16,139 of record VYZT01026432.1, read on the forward strand.
GATTCACGCGCCGCCACGGGAGCTGGAAAGGGTTAAACCCAAAATTACACCGGCGGTGGCGCGGAACCATAAACAGGAAGTTCTCCCGAGAAAAAAAAAAAAAATTAAATTTAAATTTAAACCTGGTGACTCAGGGAAGGGACACGGGGACGCAGGCCTGGCTTATTCCCGGTGGGTAATTACACCGTTGGTTTGGAAACAACGGGAAAGGTGGGAAGAGCTCGGAGTTGGGATAATCCGGGGTTTGGGGTAGTCCGGGGTTTGGGGTAATCCGGGGTTTTTTGCCTCATCCCGTTGCAAACTCCTCCTCCTGTGCACACAGGTGGATTTTACTCTGATAAAAATGTTCCCTGGGGTCCAGGCGTTGGATGGGGAAATGTTGGAGCAGTGCTGGGGGCTTGGGAATGGTGGGAAGAGGTGGGAAAAGTGAGGCCGGGAGGCAGCGGGACCAGCACAGCCCCAAAATCCACATTTTTAGCTCAAGTTTGGTGTAGCGGTGTGAGAATTTGGATTGGTCTGGTCCAAAATTCTCAGGAGGGGACTCAGATATTCCCAGGAAGCTCCTGGTGCAGGTTTGGGGTGGGGTGGGATCCATGGCATGGGATGGGATGGGATCCATGGGATCCATGGGATGGGA
>VYZT01026432.1:17217-30043 GCA_013400735.1 Pomatostomus ruficeps
GGAATGGGATGGGATGGGATGGGGTGGGATCCATGGGGTGCGATCCATGGAATGGGATCCATGGAATGGGATGGGGTGGGATCCATGGGATGGGGTGGGATCCATGGGATGGGATCCATGAGATCCACGGAATGGGATGGGATGAAGCCGAGCTGTAGGTGCAGCGTCTCCAGCAAACACTTTAATGTCATTACGACCTCAATTTTTCCCCATTTATTTAAAGCACCACAACCCAGAAAACAGCCGGGGGGGGAGAGGTTTTGGCTGAGACGCTTTAAGCGAGCAGCCCCTCTTTAACTTAATTAAATGCATTGACAACAGCGGCCGAATTCCCGGATTTTCATTATAGTGATAGGTGAAAGAAATCCAATTATTCCCAGGCCGCCCGCGCGGCTGCTCCCAGCTGACCCAGCCATCCTTGCATCTGTTGTGTAATTTATTTAGAGTACTCTTCACCTCCCAGAGAGCCACCCAGGTAACCCAGATTTTCCTGGGAATTAGGGATTTTAAGAATGAAGGCTGTGCTGGCAGGTGAGCCTCTCCTGCAGCTGGCGGAGCAGAGGGATCCTTTGAAGCAGCTCACAGCTCCAGACAGTGGCTTGTTGCTTTTTTTAATATCCTCTTTCTAAATATTTACGGGGTTTGTTTAGCGTTTTTTTAGGATTACTTTATCCCTCCCCGTCAGGTTTGGTTTTCAGCAGAGCTTCAGCTGCTCCTGGAGCATCCTTGAGGCGTCGATTTGGGATGGAGGGAGGGTGGGGAAGGATGTGTGGGGCTGAGCTGAGGGAGGACAGGAGAATCATGGAACCCACCAGGACCATCCAGTGCAGCACAGACCCCCAAAACCCCACCCTGGGCACCCCTGGAGAGCTGTCTGAACGCTCCTGGAGCTCTGGGGCTGTGCCCATTCCTTGGGGAGCTGTTCCTGGGGGAAAAATCTTTCCCTAAAATCCAACCTGACCCTCCCTGGCCCAGCTCCAGCCCTGTCCCTGTCACGGGGGGCAGAGATCGGAGCTGCCCCTCGGGAGGAAGGTGTGGAATGCTGAGAGGTCTCTCCCACCCTTTTCCCTCTCCAGGGAATGCTCAGTGCCTGGAATGAGGGGCTGCCCCCCCGGGACAATCCCCACTGCCCCCAAAACCCCCCCAGCACGGGGCAGAGCCGCCCGAGCCCGGCATCGGCGCCGCTCACACGTTCCCTTCTCCTCTCTCTTTTCCAGGATCCCGTTCAAGCTCGGGCAGCCCAAGAAACAGATTGTACCCAAGACAGTGAGTAAACCAGTTCCCCCTTTTTAGCTCCAGCCTTGGATCATGTGGCTGATGAGTCAAGCCGGCACTTTGACTCGTCCCATTTTGCAGCGTGTGGGAGGGAGCTGGAGCAGCAGAACCTGTTGCCGCGTGTGACCAGCGCTCGGCTCCTCGTGCGAGGAGCGAGGGGGAGCCCCCATGCAGGGAGAATATTTTGGTTTGGGATCTGTTGAAAATGATAATTTTTTTTTTTTTTTAATTTTTTTTTTTTTGTGTGTGTCGTCTTTTGGGAGGGGTGTGTGCGTGTAGGGTGGGGGAAAAGAGCTCTCTTGGTCTGGCACAGTTTTCCTCGGAGATGGCTGAACGGGTTTGCTTCCTTCCTTCCTTCCTTCCTTCTTTCAGCAATGGCTTGTTTGTTCATCCTTTCGGAGCAGATGGAGGAGGAGGAGTGGTTCAGATCGCTGAATATAACTGTTTCCAAAGAAAGGCTTATAAGCTGAGATGCTTAGTGCTCGGGCGTGAATTAATTTGTGCTGCACAGCATTTGCTTTAAAAGCAAATTAAAAAAGCATTTTGTATTCCCGTGGATTTGAGGCTCCTACCCCAAGTGCTGCTGCTCGCAGCTGGCTGTGGTATTTTCCCTCCTTTAAGCAGCTCGGCTTTGCATTTGTCCCGTGCCAAAAAAAACCCCCAAAACAACAAAAAACCCCAAAACTGTGGAACCTCCCAGGAGAGCTGGCCCTGAACACTCACCTGGCCACCTGCTCTAAAAAAAGGGAGCAGAGCTGGTGCCTCTCACAGCGTTGGTGACCTAATCCCCCGAGCAGGCTGACATCCCTGATCCTTCCTCCCCGGGACACTCGGCTAATTCCGCAGGATGCGTGGGCACCTCGTGGGGCAGTTTCTCCTTGGGACACGACATTTTCCCTGGAGGCAGAGGGCTAATCCCCCTGCTCCCTTTGCAGGGCTTGATTGTCATGTTTTATTTTAGAGGATTTGGTGCTTGTCTGCTGCCGTTGGAGCAGCAATTTTCTGTAACAGCTCCAAACTGTCAGCACAGAATTTCAGCCAGGCAGGCGGCGAAGACGAGGACTGGTAAAATTCCTCCGTGGTTTTTTCCCCCCTGTGTTCAGCCGCCCTTTTCCAGGGGCTGGCGATGCACCAGGAAGGTGCTGCTGCTGCCTCAGTCCCTCAGGTGAGGCAGCCCAGCCTCAGCTCCTCACACCCCTCCAAACTCGTGCCAGGAGCCCCCACATTCCTCTTTTTGCCTCCCATCCCCTTTCCCGGCGTTCCCAACGCCCGTGTCCTTCCAGGCTGGGGCAAGAACCAGCTGCTCTCAGCTCTGGGCGTCTTCAGCCCACCCATCCTGACATCCTGGTTGAATAAATGACATTTCCTTGCTGATTTCCCTCCCTGGGAGAGGTTTGTCTCCCCTAAAATCAGCCCCCCCCCGATCCTGGGCTCCCTGCAGATGAGCGGTGGCACCTCTGAGATCTTTCCTTCCCCGGAGCTGCTGGAATGTGCTGTTCTGCAGCAGTTGGCAGCCTTTGCTTACATATACATGTGTGTGTGTTAAATAGAACAGCTCAGAATATCCGGCAGGCAGCGAGGTTCATTCAGCACCCAGCGCCTTTCCAGGCCTTTTTTCCTTCCTTCCTCAGCTCCCCAGGAACAGGATTTTGTGTCAACAGAGTTGGGAACTGATTTCTAAATGGCTTCCGCTCACCCTGGGATGGCGATGATGATGATGATGATGATGATGATGATGATGATGATGATGATGATGATGATGATGATGATGATGATGGTGGTGGTGGTGGTGGGGTTGCTCCCCAGGGAGAGCGGAAAACAGGAAGCCCAAACCCTCGGAACTGCACGCCAAGCGCAGAGCGAGGCTCTTCAAAGCAGAACGAGCGGCAGGAAACCACGGATATCCCGCGGGATCGGGCATCCCGTGCCGTGCCCTGGAAGGGACGGGGTCGCTTGGCAGCCTCTGCGAGCTGCAGAGCCCCGAATTCACCTCCCAGCTGCAGGCTGAGGCGCTCCATCTGCGCAGGATTTGGGGAACAGCAGCAGCCGCAGCCGAGGGCTGGGCTGTTCCAGATGTTGGGCTCCGGAGGCCGCCGCAGGAAGTGGGAAGGTGTGGCATCTTCCAGGGCTGCATCCCAAGCCGATGGAAGGGAAGTGGTTGTGGGCAGAGGATCCTCTCCCACTCGCAGGGACCGGACCACAAAAGAGGATGGTGAGGGGGAAGGATGAAAAAAAAAAAGGCAGCGTTTGTTAGGATGTGACTTCCTTGGCTCTCGGTGAGGCCTGGGACTGGAGTCAGGAGAGGGGGGTGGCTTTGCCGAGAGGCTCGGCGAGCCAGAGAGGCTCTTTCGTTGTCTCGATGCCGGGGCCGGTGTCAGATCTAGGCCGGCAGTCGTCCTGAAAAGCAATTTGCCTGGGCTGCCGAGGAATTAGTCATGACTCCGTGTGCCCACTCGCTTGTGATCCCTCGGAGAAGGGCACGGTGTCAGCCACAGTTGAGCTCTTGAGGGAGCAGGAAACCCCGGCAGAAAATATCAGCTGGTGAACTGAGGTGATCTCCCCCTCCCCAGACGTGCCTCTGCTCTGCTTCCACCTTAACCTGGGCAAATCCAATTCCAGACAGCGTAATCTCTCCCCTCCTCTCCCCTGAAAAGAGCAGCTGTCACCGGCCGCCGGGAGCCGGCTGGGAGGATCTGCTGCTCGGAGAGGACCTGCTGTCAGCGGGGCCACGGGCCTGCAGCCCAATTAAACTAATGCCCGGTGAGCGGAGTTAAACCCGTTAGAATTGTATCTCCCCACGTTTATTGCTCAGCCTCTGATGGCAGAGATGTTCTCCCCTCCCTCGGGACAGCAGAGGTTGCGCCGGTGTCGGAGCTGTCTCGTCTCCCGCAGCTGAAGTTCACCTGCGTCCCCCCGAGGTTGTTCCCTGCCCTTCACCGGGGCTGGGATGATCGGAGCAGGCAGCGAGATGGGGAGCGGAGCCGGGGAGCAGAGGCGGGGAACAGAGCCGGGGAACAGAGCCGGGGAGCAGAGCTGGGGAGCGGAACTGGGGAGCAGAACTGGGGAGCAGAGCTGGGGAACAGAGCCGGGGAACAGAGCCGGGGACCAGAGCTGGGGAACAGAGCCGGGGAACAGAGCCGGGGACCAGAGCTGGGGAACAGAGCCGGGGAACAGAGCCGGGGACCAGAGCTGGGGAACAGAGCCGGGGAACAGAGCCGGGGACCAGAGCTGGGGAACAGAGCCGGGGAACAGAGCCGGGGACCAGAGCTGGGGAACAGAGCCGGGGAACAGAGCCGGGGACCAGAGCTGGGGAACAGAGCCGGGGAACAGAGCCGGGGACCAGAGCTGGGGAACAGAGCCGGGGAACAGAGCCGGGGACCAGAGCTGGGGAACAGAGCCGGGGAACAGAGCCGGGGACCAGAGCTGGGGAACAGAGCCGGGGAACAGAGCCGGGGACCAGAGCTGGGGAACAGAGCCGGGGAACAGAGCCGGGGACCAGAGCTGGGGAACAGAGCCGGGGAACAGAGCCGGGGACCAGAGCTGGGGAACAGAGCCGGGGAACAGAGCCGGGGAACAGAGCCGGGGAGCAGAGCTGGGGAGCGGAGCTGGGGAGCAGAACTGGGGACCGGAGCTGGGGAACGGAGCCGGGGAACAGAGCCAGGGAGCAGAACCGGGGAGCAGAACTGGGGAACAGAACTGGGGAGCAGAGCCGGGGAACAGAGCTGGCCCCGTGTCCCCGCGGGAATGGGGCGAGCCGAGGTTTTATCCCTCGCTGCTTCTTCCCTCGGCCCCGCTCTGGCCTGGGCTGACTCAGACCTCTCGCCCTCCTCCTCCTCCTCGCTGCCCTGAGTCAGCTTGGCAGGGCTGGAGACCTGAGCTGCCAAACCTCCTTTCCTTGACTCATCCCAGCAGCTCTCCCTTCCCCAGGGACGCAGGAGCTCCGTGAGCAGCAGGATTCCGCTGCAGCTGGGCCCGCCAGCACCTTTCCACTGGGCTCCCCCAGCGAGCTGGAAATCCCCACACAGTGGAGTGAATTTCCTGGGAATGGTGGGGTGAATTGAAGTGATGCCAGTTCAATCATTTCGCTCATTTTCACTCTCTTCCTTCAATCTTTTCTGGCCAAAATGTGCCCTGCAGTTGAGAAGTGCATCCTTTTTTCTCTGCCATCTCTCTGGGAAGCTTCCTTGCAGGATGGGGGTGTGGAGATCTTCCTTGCAGGACAGGGATGGGCAGATCTTTCTTTTAGGATGGGGATGTGGAGATCTGGCTGGGTGGAATCTGTGACGCCCCAAAGCTGCACTCTGCAGCTCTGGCTCAGGATATCCACCCACGGGACTCACCTTGAATCCCTTGATGGGATGGCAAAAGCCCAGCAGAAATTCCGCCTTATAACAGAATTCATGGCCTGATTCTGTGGGGTTCTTTTCTTTGGCCAAGAGGGAGGAGGAAACACACTTCCCTCTTTTTTCCTGAGATCCGTGAGGAGGCCGAGACCTCTGGAAGGTGCAGAAATCACCTCATGCTCCTCCTCCAGGGGAAAACACGAACCCTGCGGGGACAGGAAGGTTCCTGACAGTCCCTCATTTCCATCTTTTTAGAGTGTTGGCTTAGGTTTTGCTCCATCACCTCGTACCCGTGGTGGTGATGATGGCCCTGCCCTATCACAGGTGGGAGGCCCGGTGTTTGCAAACAGAAAAAAAAGGAACTGGGTGAAGGAGAGAACCTCATTTTATTTCAAAGCTTCCCAGAGCTCATCGCTCTTGATGTAGATTTAAATAAAAAAACCCGAGACGAGCGGATTTTGCATTCCCCAGCCCCTGCGTGCCTGGAAGAAGAAGAAGAAGAAAAAAGGTTCGACACAGAAAGCACGGTTTGATTCGGAGTTCTCAGAAGGAGGCTGCGGAGCGGTGGGATTATTTTAATAACACGGAAACTTCCCTTCAGGATATTGTAATTTTCTTGCCTGTACTTCTTGTTCTCGTTACTCTCAACGTGCTGCTCCTCTCCGCAGCCTCTGCCTCGGCTGCGTGTGACCACGGGCAGCTGCTGCGAGTGGGAATTGCTGTGTGCTCTGCAAAACGTTCCCAGCTCGTTCTCCTTGCCCGGCTCTGCCTGGGACTCGGGAGCACGTGAGCGCAGCTTTTCCCCTCTCACAGCACGGGGGGCCCTGCTTGGAGCCGGTTTTGTGGGATATCCGGGCTCCAGCCGTGGCTGGGAAGGCTCCGGGAGCTCGCAGACTGTGGGGACTGGGAGCCAGTTGCTGCCTGTGGGCGTGAAAAATAAGAGCAATCCTTGGGCAGCTGTCTCGGAGCTGGGGCTGGGGCTGTGAGTCAGGCTGGGCAGCTGAAGCGTCTCCGCGTGGAGTCAGCTCGGGATCCTGCTCGGCGCTGCGAGGGGGGTTTGCGGGCAGCTCGAGGGGTTTGGGGGTTCACAGCGCCCAGAGGGTCGCAGGGCAGGGAGGTTTTGCCTTTTTGGAATGGATCCTGAAATCCCAGAATGGTTTGGGTGGGATGGGGGCTTAAAACTCATCCCATTCCACCCCTGCCGTGGGCTGGGACATTTCCACTGTCCCAGGGTGCTCCAGCCTGGCCTTGGGCACTGCCAGGGATCCAGGGGCAGCCCCAGCCCCTCACCACCCTCCCAGCCAGGAATTCCTTCCCAAAATCCCACCTAACCCTGTCCTCTGGCAGGGAGAAGCCGTTCCCTGTGTCCTGTCCCTCCATCCCTTGTCCAAATCCCTCTCCAGCTCTCCCGGAGCTGCTTCAGGCCCTGGGAGCTGCTCCGCATCCGTGGAGCAGCGACGCCTTTCGCTTCTTGCACAGAAACAAAGCAGAAAAGGGACGGATACGCGGAATATTTGCAGGTATTTCACAGCCAAACCCCTCCAGCTTTCGGAGGAATCGGTTGCTGAGCAGATCCTCCTAAACACGGAGCGGGAACGCGCAGGGAGCGACACCCCCAGCCTTCAAAAGGGGGGCATATTTTTCGAGCCGTGCCCGACCCTGCGCGGTTTGCAACCAAAACAATTCACACCTTGGGGCTATAAATAGAGAGCAGCAGTGCCTGGGTGTTCCAGCAGCCGGGACGGGCACGGGGCTGGAGGGTGAGCTCTGCTCTGCGCCGCTTCCCTGACCCGCGGGCGCCAGCTGCCGCGGATTTCTGCGGAGCCCCGAACGCCAGGCGCAAAGTCGTGTGAGCTGCCCCCACACTGCTCCGTGTCTGTTCTCTCCGGAGCCCAATTTTAGCAGCACGAAAAGGGAGCTCGGAGCTCCGGGGAGAGGTTTTTTTGGAGTGGAGGATGGCAGGGGGGGAGCGAGGCAGCTCGCGTCCCCCGGATGGTGGGAGCGGATGGTGCGGACAGCTGGGCGCTGGGACGGCGCTGGAATGTGGCCGGTCACTGCCTGCCCTCAGACCGGGCTGGTGGGGCTCAATTGCAGCCCAAAAAGATGTTTAAAAAAGGAGATTTCCAGAAAACAGCGCTCTGTCTTTAACCCCCGAGCTTTTACCAGCAGCGCTGCTCGGAAAGCAAACGTCCCCACGAATCGTTCTGGTGTCGCATCAAGGCTGGGATTGAAATCCCGGGGCCAGCAGGAGGAATTGGAACAAACCTTTGGATCCTGCTCGTCCTGGCTGCTCCCAGCACTCCCGCGTTTCCTTAATAGCACGGGAGCTTGACAACACAACTGAACCCAGCGCCGGTCCCATGACAACAAACGCGCACGGATTTACTCTTGGCTGGTCAATTGAAATCCATTTGCTTCTCTGGTTTGACGAGGTGTGGAATGAATGTTTTAAGTGTGTTAAAACAGTCAGCATGGAAAAGAAAAGTTCCTTAAAATATCTCCTCTATCGCTGGAGGTTTGCTGCCAGCTAGCAAGTAGGAGGGAGCAGGCACCGAGGTAGCATCGGGAGAAGGCTCTGCTGGAGCTCAGAGCTCGGAGCCTCAGGTTTCCCCTCCCTTCTGGAGGGGTCTTGTCCACTGGGGTTGTGCCCCAGGGCAGGAATTTCGTGGCAGGGAGCTGCTGTGGGGATCAGGAGGGTGCAGAGGGGCTGAATAATGAGATGGGAGGGCTCAGCGCTGGTTTGGGGGGAATTTCACCGTCCTGGTGAGGGTGAGGAAGGAGGAAACAGCCGGAGCCAGGTCAGGGTCCTCGGTGGGGCTGGAGGAGAAGCGGCTCCCCTGAGTGTTTGGGAGAGAACCTGGGCTCGTTCCCTAGGCCGTGGCCTCCCTGCCTTCACAGCATTCCCGTTTATCCCATCAGCCTCCAATCCGTGCGCTGGAGCACATCCCTGGCTCGAGCTGTGTTTGGTGGCGGTGACTTTGCTCCAAACTGGAATTCCCAAACCCCAAGAATTCCTTTGCTTTTGAGGGCAGCTCCCATTAAAGCTGCAGCTTCCCAGGCACAGCGTTCCCTGCACAGCCCGGGCTGCCCTGCAGTCAGTCCCCTGGAGCTGATTTCCATCTCTTCTTTCCGCAGGTGGAGAGAGACTTTGAAAGGGAATATGGGAAGCTGCAGCAGTGAGTATCAGCCGCACTGGTCGGACAGGACCGGCCGGTGCTTCCCTGCCATGTCCTCCCCTTGCATCTTCCCAGGGAATTTGAGCCAGGGATGCTCTCCCAGTGAGCAAATCCCTCGCTGCCCTGTAATTTCTGATTTTTGGGTGTTCAAAGGTGGCTTGAGAAGCGTTTGCAGCGGGGTTGCAGATTCTGGCAGCTCTAAAAACAAAGCGTGAAATCGCCAGAACGCTGCAGGGTCCCTGAGCAGCCCGGGCACTTCCGAGGACCAGGAGTGGCTTTGCCACCCTGCCGGTGCCACAGGAGCCCGCAGGGATCATCTGGGAGCGTTTGGCTTCCCCGTTTGTGTCGAGTGTGAGAACTTTCAGGAAATATGCGAGCTATGAATAAGGGATCACCAACTTGAAAAGGTTAAAAACCATCTGAAAACAACGCGAAAGGGCTGAGCTGCGCTGAACTTCTTCGAGCCTTGCCTGGATATTTTTAACTCCCACCAGAAGCCAGCATATTCAGCCCGTAAATGATTTGTTGCACGTATGATACACTCGGGTTCCTTTCTTTCCAAGATTCCGACTTTGCCTCCTTTCTCCCATCTTTCAGATTGGAAGATCAGACCAAAAAACTTCAGAAGGATATGAAGAAAAGCACAGATGCAGATTTGGGTGAGTGACTGGAGGATACATAGACTGTGAACTTGGCCACAGGGAGATGGAGTGACTTTTTCTCGAGATCACATGAGTAATGTGTGACAAGTCTGGAAAACAAATCCAGAGCTCAGTCCCACTCAGTTTGCTCAGCTACAAGGCCATCTGCGAGAGGGCTGCGAGCAGCAGCTCAGCCCCGGGAGCACGGCGAGTGCCGCGGGCTCAGTCCCTGACTCCTCAGCTCCGTGGCCTTGGACGAGTCCCTTTCTTTTCTCTGCCACTGAAAAAAAAAACCAGGAAGAAATTCCAGATCTGATTACCCAGCAGGGGCAGCTCCAGCTGAGCCCGTTGTGGCAGCAGTGCTTTGTCACCTCCTTCAGCCCAGGGCACCCTCTGGAGCCCCGGGAGGGTGGTCTGGGGGTCCGCAGGTGGGCACGGCTGTCCGTGCTTCCCGCGGGAATGCTGACCTGGCTGCTCTCCTGCAGGAATAACCCAGCTCACTCCCGGGGTGGCTGCTTGTTTTGGCTTCCCCTGGTGGCGGTGGGTGCTGGAGGAAGCGATAAACAGCCCTGGCTGCGTGTTTGGGGTGACATCTGCCCTTGTGGGTGTCCTGTCCCGTGTCCCTCTGCTCAGAATCCTCCGTGCCCCGAGGAGGGGAGCTGGGAGCTGGATTTGTCGGGAGCTGGGTTTGCTGGGAGCTGGGTTTGTTAGGAGCTGGGTTTGCTGGGAGCTGGGTTTGTTAGGAGCTGGATTTTTTAGGAGCTGGGTTTGCTGGGAGCTGGATTTGTTGGGAGCTGGATTTGTTAGGAGCTGGGTTTGCTGGGAGCTGGATTTGTTAGGAGCTGGGTTTGTTAGGAGCTGGGTTTGTTGGGAGCTGGATTTGTTGGGAGCTGGATTTCTTGGGAGCTGGATTTGTTGGGAGCTGGATTTGTTTGGAGCAGGATTTGTTGGGAGATGGGTTTTTTAGGAGCTGGATTTGTTGGGAGCTGGGTTTGTTAGGAGCTGGGTTTGTTAGGAGCTGGATTTTTTAGGAGCTGGGTTTGTTAGGAGCTGGATTTGCTGGGAGCTGGATTTGTTTGGAGCTGGGTTTGCTGGGAGCTGGGTTTTTTAGGAGCTGGGTTTGTTAGGAGCTGGGTTTGCTGGGAGCTGGGTTTGTTAGGAGCTGGGTTTGTTGGGAGCTGGATTTGTTAGGAGCTGGGTTTGTTGGGAGCTGGGTTTGCTGGGAGCTGGATTTTTTAGGAGCTGGGTTTGCTGGGAGCTGGGTTTGTTGGGAGCTGGGTTTGCTGGGAGCTGGGTTTTTTAGGAGCTGGGTTTGCTGGGAGCTGGATTTGTTGGGAGCTGGATTTTTTAGGAGCTGGATTTGCTGGGAGCTGGATTTGCTGGGAGCTGGATTTTTTAGGAGCTGGGTTTGCTGGGAGCTGGATTTGTTGGGAGCAGGATTTGTTGGGAGATGGGATTTTTAGGAGCAGGATTTGTTGGGAGCTGGGTTTGTCGGATGCTGTCGCTGAGCCGAGCAGGGCAGGAACCTGCAGCCAGGAGCTGTTCCAAACCCAGATGGTTTTTCCCGGCGCGTGGTTTGGAGCAGCCCCGGCTTGGCCCCCACAGCTCCGGAGCCGAGGCAGAGGCAGCAGCACAAACAGGTGTGGGCTGCACTGGGCCAGCTCATCCCGTGGGATCGGGGTCACCGCGGGGCAGGCCAGGGGGAAGGAGGCAGATTCGGGGTTTTCCAGGATCCAGCCTCTCACCTGTGTGTTTGTGCGGATATTGCCAGCACCAACACGGATCCGGGCTCTTCCCGCCTCTCCCACCATTCCCAGCATGGGGAGAGAAGTAGAAAAGGCACCAAACACCCTGGGCTCTTTTCTGGGGTGAAATCTGCCCTTTCCGAGGTTTGTGGTCATTTCTGACCATTTCTAGCATGGACAGAGGAGTGGGAAAGGCACCGCACACCCAGGACTCCTTTCCAGGGTGAAAACTGCACTTTCCAAGGTCTGTGGTCATTTCTGACCATTTCTAGCATGGACAGAGGAGTGGGAAAGGCACCGCACACCCAGGACTCCTTTCCAGGGTGAAAACTGCACTTTCCAAGGTCTGTGGTCATTTCTGACCATTTCTAGCATGGACAGAGGAGTGGGAAAGGCACCGCACACCCAGGACTCCTTTCCAGGGTGAAAACTGCACTTTCCAAGGTCTGTGGTCATTTCTGACCATTTCTAGCATGGACAGAGGAGTGGGAAAGGCACCGCACACCCAGGACTCCTTTCCAGGGTGAAAACTGCCCCTTCTGAGCTCTCTGGTCACTTCCCACCATTCCCAGCACAGGGAGAGGGCTGGGAACGGCACCACACGCCCAGGACTCTTTTCTAGGGTGAAATCTGCCTTCTCCGAGGTCTCTGGTCATTTCTGACCATTCCCAGCACAGGGAGAGGGCTGGGAACGGCACCACACACTCAGAGCTCTTTTCTAGGGTGAAATCTGCCCTTTCCGAGGGCTCTGGTCATTGTCAGGGATCCTGGGTAAGTTTTTCCTTGTTCAGGATTCCCCTCCCCTCCCTTGCAGTGGGCGTTGTTTATATGGAGCATTTCAAGTCCCGGAGGAGCTGTGGGAGGACTTTTTCTTTTTCCGTTCTGTTCCATGGCAGAGTCACAAATGAGCCTCGGCCAGCGCCAGGAAGATCTGATTTCTCATTGAAGGGCTTGAAACCCCGAGCTGGAGGGAGAGGTGCTGCACATTCTGCCCAGGGGTGGCTGAAGGGGAGAAGGAGGTGGATCAGATCATCACCTGGCAGTGCCCAAATTCCCGAATTCCAGCCCCCGGATCCGGATGTGGCAGCATCTCCGTGGCGCTGTGGCCTCCTCGTCTCGTTCCTCCAGGCTCAGGGGGTTGGTTCCTCACCGCCTGCAAACCCTCCCTGGCAGAGTGGGACTGGTGGCTCGAGTCTCCACCTTCTTCCCAAAAAACCCAGCTCAGAATCCGAGCGATTCCTGAGCTCAGGAATGTCCCTGCGAGGCTCCTGCCAGCGGCGTGGCAGCAGCACTCCCTGTCCCGGGTCACTGACCCCCTTCCCCACCCTTTTTCCAAACAAAACAGGATTGAAGGAGCAGCAGGATGATCTTTAACTGGAGGGGAAAGCTCTCCTCTGAAATGAGGTGCAGGTAACGTGGCTCAGGTTTGCTCTCCGGCTGTTCTGGACTCTAAAATCTGAAATTCCTTTAATTGGAGCCACATCTCAGGTGTTTAGTGAGCAAAGAGCGGTGTAGACCCTCCTGAAGGCCACGCTGAGGGACAGGCGACCCTTTCTCCTTCTCCTCCTCCTTCTCCTTCTCCTCCTCCTTCTCCTTCTCCTTCTCCTTCTCCTTCTCCTTCTCCTTCTCCTTCTCCTTCTCCTTCT
>VYZT01026433.1:9018-62516 GCA_013400735.1 Pomatostomus ruficeps
AAAAGACCACGACTTTAAACCTGTGCATTTATATAATGAAATTTACAGTAGTTTAGTTGTATGGTTAGGAATGTTTTAAAATAGTGCTTCTGTATGGTTAAGGACATCTGTTGGTGACAAGCACACTAGAAATAAAGGAAAAGCACCAGCAGAAGGTCTGAGCTAACAGACACAGCAAGCACATCTGCCTCATGTGTTCTGGGAGAAGCAGAGCAGGTCACAAAAAAAGAATGGACTGGCAGATAGAGCAGAGACAGCCGTTGTTTTCAGTCTTCTCATGATAATTGCATGGAGCAGACATACTTGCAAACCAATTTCTTTTAAGTTCCATGTCTTACAACGGAGTAATTTCCCTGAGCCTGGAGTAAACTGGTTTTTGAATGCTCTTGCATGGTCAGCAGTAGTGTATCCTGGTTTTTAGTTGTGTTCTAATGCAGCTCATAGCTATTATAATGTTATTTTTCACTCTCTGCCTGTGCTTCCTAAAATGTGCTTTTCACCATTTATGTTCTACTACCTAAGGAGGATTTAAGGAATAGAGCTACTCTGGAATAGTAACTTCCCCTTTCCTCACTGCCCCCTGCCCAGAGTCACACCAAAGTTGATATTGCAGTTGAAGCCTTAGCTCTGTGACGTGGGTGCATTTTTCCTAAATTGATTAATGAATAACATGACAGGCATAATCTAATTTATGGAGAGGCAAAATTGATAATTTTGGGATCAGTGGTCAGATGTGTAGGTTTTTTCTCTTAAAAATAGATACATAATATTGCAGTATATTTATATGTCCATTACATAGTAATACAAAGTACAAAATGAAGAATTTCCAGTCTTTTTCTTGCTGTCTTTGTGTAATACTTACAATTATTTATGAGATTTTGGAATAGAACGTGAGGGGGAACCGTCCCCCTTATAAAAGATATTGTTTTAGAACTCGGTGCTTTTAGGAGTCAAGCAGTAAAAACCTTGCAACAAAACAAAAACCTTTAAGAACCTTGTTTATTGAATTCTGTTGGATAAAACTGCCAAAAATAAATTAATAGCTGTTACCACTGCAGTGCTTTTTTTGTTCACAAGAAAAATACCTTGACATATTTTTTCATTCTGTGATTGGTGCACATTTCAAGGGTATAAATTAATCTTCAAAGGATCCTAGGGAATATCTTTCCTGGACACTTCACTTATACATCAAGTTGGCCATGTTAGCAATCTAATCACAATCCTGTAATTCAGTGGACAACAATTCCTTATTGTGAACAGCATAGCAGCTTTTACTATCATTTAGGTCAGCCTAAGATTGCTGATGCACCATATGTTTCAGGCCATGGATGATGGATGGTATCCTCTGGTGCCCATCCCTAAGTGATTGGAAAGATTGAAGACACACAGTTCACTTAAGCTTGCTTACTATTACATCAAGTAATCAGTGTGATAGGCAAACCTGTGCTCTCTGTGTCACACTGCCCAACTTTCTGCAGGGACATTGTGTCAAAAAAACAATCTAAGAACATTTCCAGATGACAGGCCAGTTACTAGAACAACCATTTAACAACTGGATTCATCTAAAAAGCTTAATAACATGGAAAAGTCAATACATGTTTTTAAAACACCTTTATTTATATGAACCAGACACGGTGTTTTGTTTTTAAAGGGGTTTTTATTTCAAGATTGAACTTACACAACAAGAATGTAATAAAACAATCCTTTTCATAGCTCAGCCTCTAGTATGCCAAAACACAGTGTTCCTAATGTTAATCAGAGAGGAGTACTACTCTGAGAGAATATTAAATGCTGTGGAAGTTGTTTACACTTTTATGATTAGAAACACATGACATCAGTTTAAAGTTTAAGACTGAATTCTTTTATTTCCCAGTGCCTCTCTCTGCTGACAGCTCTCAGTGTTGTTTTCATTTCCCTCAGCTCTGTTGGACCCATATCAAACCCAGGAAACTGAGAGCATCTTCCTTTTTATGAGGTGATACTGTGCTGAGGAGTCTTTTGTATGAGATAGGAGGAAAAGCCTAGATGATACTTTAAATCTCATTTTGCATAAAAATCCCGCAGGACTTGCAGCATGTGTGCCAGCAGTCAGAATAGATCCAACCAAATAATGTCAAGCGAGGTGTTTAAAATGTTGTAATTTAAAAGTACTACTGGTGTCTGTTATTGTAAAAAGGGTAACTTTTTAGTTGTAAAATAACCGAGTTGAAAGCTGAGTACACAGGTCATAGTATCCGTATGCCACTTCAACCATGAAAAAGGAGCTAGGCAGTTCTGTGAATTCAAACTCGGTAAAATGTGTAGACTGTCATTAATGAGCATATTTTTGTGTAATACCAAACATACCAACAAATACTGTGGTGTAATACCAAAATAAAGCATTTTTCATACTGAAGCGTGCAGCCAGTGAGGAGTGCTGGAATTGTAGTTCTAAATGCATTTGAAAACTTGCCACTCGAAAGTCACAATTTCAGGGCAGGCTTCCTCTTGTCAGTCCTTTGATAGATGACACACTGAATTCCATAACCAGACAATTTAGGCAGCAGCCTCTAAAGTAAATATTAAACTAAGGTAATGGAAAGAAAAAGCTATTCTGAGGAGAAGAGTTTGGGGAGTAGTGATTAACACTGACTTTAAAACCAAGGCTGTCAAAGACATGGGGAGTAAATGTGTTGGTATTAGCAAGACTCATCACTGCCGAACAGAAAATGTTAGAAAACGGAATATTTCTTGTAGACAGTGCCTGAACACATGAACCTGTCCACGTTAGAACTGAGGTTTTTGCAGTCAATGACACTTTGGTTGCTTACTGAGACACTTCCTGGGGAGAGATGTTTATTGCTTTACTGTAACTTGTTCTGCTCTGAGGATGCTCACAGTGGAGCACTAGAGCTAAGAGAGTAACTCAGAGTGAAGTCTACAAATGGATGCAAGGATGAATTGAAGCATTTAAAATGTAAAATGCACTAGACTAGAATAGTTCATCTGGAAGGAGCCTACAAGAATTGTTTAGTCCAGGACACTACTTTGGCCTTGTCAGTGAGAGAGAGAGAGACCTATAATTAGGAGAGAAGGACTTTAGATACCTGAAAACTAATTTTTCTTCAAAACACAGTTAAAGAAAGTGAACGAGAGCAGCTTCTGGAAATCTGCTTTAGCAACCCCATTAGCCAGTTATGCTAATAGAAGCTTTAACTAAAATACGGCCCAGAGTCAAACTCACATACTCTGAAGAATTCTTTATGGAATTTTTTGCTTTTCTAAAATCAGACATGTCAGTCAATATGAGAAGTGTGCAAGTGACTGGGTCATAATATTTGGCTGCAAGTTAAACTTCCAAACTAAAAAGGCTGTACAGCCCTAGCCAGTGTGAATCACAGGCAGCTGTGAGAACTCCAGACAAAATATCCTCCACTTGTACCATGAAGAGAAGTCACTGCTCCTGCCTAAGCTGTGCCCCACGCGTCAGGATTCTTTAGGTGGCTGTAAATAGTTCATATTGGTCAGGTAGTGTAGTATCTTTTCCTGAAAAATAATGTTTGTTAAGTATCACAAACACGGAGATAAGTATTCAGTTTCTGCTAAAGGTGAATGTGCTATAACCATCCTCGGGCTTTGCAAAGAGGTATTCTATGATATCTGTAGCATCACATCAGTGAAGAATGGAACCACACCCAGGTCATTAGGAAGAGAGGATTTACATTTTGGAAAAAGTAAATTAGTTCATTTCTGAGGGAGACAGCACAAGTAGATTTTGGCTCTCATACATAGCAGGGATTTTGCTTTATCGTTTAAATGAAGCACTTCTCCCTGAACAATCAGCCCTATCACTGCAATAAGAACCCTGTGATAAAACTGATTATATTTTTTCAATCACCACAGTTAAACAGAAAGGAGGTTAAGCTTTTAACTACTGCAATCTGCTGCCCTTTTAAAATCGTGTAAAGATAGCAGACACTTATGTTAAACACAGTGGATTGTTGGTAAAGTTAACCGTGTGCATCCAAAAGTGGCAGAATATGGACTAAGGTGCAACCTCAATCTGCACTGTAATAAAGTAGCTGTTCATCTGTGGTCAGAGATCGTCATGAAAGACCTTGAGTTCCTTCACTTTATTTTGCAGAAAGGCCATCAGACAGCTTTGCATCATCTAACTCTATCAATCAAGGACCTCAACCACTGCTTTCTGCTGAAAGCTTTCCTGTTTGGCTCTGTTTTTCACAGACAGCTCAATAACTTGTCTGTGGAGCTGTGATAAATGTACCATGTGCTTCTAAACTGTCTCTTTAACACTGAACTGAATTTCAACTCGTAGTGCTTGTAACTAATTGTTTTCATCAGAAACATTTTTTTTTTACCAATTACTATTCCAGAGTCTCTGATTATCTCTTTTTTTTTTTTTTTTTAATTTATCCTATGGCAATGGTAACACTTGAAAGCTGCCCTGCATACAATGGACTGCTAGAAAACTAGATTTTACTTAGTGAATAAGCTGCCTAGTATAAAGAATTAAATTAAAGGGAATCTGTATGAACAAGAAATATAAATTTCTAATACTTTTTTAGACAAGTATATATGAAGACCAGAGTTTCTTTGCCTCTGATTTGTGAGCCAGTCCGAAGTGAAATGCAAAAGAAAAGACAGAAATTAAGTGCAGTTTAAAGATTGAGAAAATACGATGACTTTTGACAAAATATCTTGTAAAATCTATTGTAGTAATTAAGGTCCTAAACAAGAATACAAGTAAAAGCTTTATGTTTTGGATTGTTAGAAATCTTGGAGCTTATACGCAGAGAAACTGGTTTTTTGAAATTTAAAAAAATGATTGCAGTATGTTTATTACTGTGGTAATGTGCAAGTTCTACTTAGAAAATTCTCAGCTGATAAGTTCATGCAAGTTGCAAAACCGTGGTACACAGAGTCAGACTAAAGCAATCTCTTCAAGGGGAAGTGGCGTATGTAATTACTTAAAAGAAAATAAAAGCCACAGATAGCAGAAACTGTTCTGGAATATATGAATGTGGCTCTTATCAAGCATAATTCTGCTAAAAAGCTGGGAACTTTGATTTTTGGCCCATATTTAGATAAAACATACCAAGGTGAAGATCTAATTTCTAGTTTTCTTTGCAGTGGTTTTAGTAGGAGGAAAAGAAAGAGCAAAAGGTGTGTTAATTGCTTTTGGGAATACACGATTCCAGGTTAAGAAGAATAAATATTGTACACTCTGAAAAGCGTGTTGATTTTTAGTGAACAGTACTAATTTACACATTCTTCATTTAGAGTACGGAGGTAAAATGGATCCTTTGGTGGATGTAGTCACAGCATAAATGTGCAGAATAAAAAATTAAATGGGGTGGTGGTGGTGTATTGCATGAAAAGCAGGACAAGGGGTGGAAAAGAGCAGCCCACCATGCATTAGCTGTCCCTGCAGTGGTACAGGGCAGGGGGTACATCAAACACAGCCAGATTTGTTTAACAATTTCGATGGGTAGTACCTATCTAGGGTGGTTTTCTGTAAGAGAATTGTTTCCTGTTATTACAGTACTACCAGCTGGGTACAGTAATTTTTCTGACTTCTCTTTTCCTATATCCTTGCAAGCCTACAGTGAGATCCACTCTGTCATTTGCATTTGTTTTGTCCAGCTGAGCAATGGTAAATGGAATTTTTGCTAACAGATGATCCTGCTGGGTGGATCTCTTGGGCTCCTTCTCTCTCTCTCTTTGATTAAAGCATTTTCAGGTGTTGGTTAAGAGATGGATCTCCAAACCCTGAATCTAATTCCAGATTGCACTGTTCTGCTTCACACTGCTTCACCAGTAAATAATTATCATAAGTCCAGCTGATTTATATAAGGGAAGATTTACTCTGCTAGGCAGAAGCTTCTGCTGGTGCATAGCTTTGTAGGGTCTTGTTGGGGGAAAATGCATTATGAAGCTACTGTGAACAGCTCTGACTTCCAAAATTACTTGTACTCTCACAGCTATGCGAGAGAGAAGCCATTTTAAGGTAGATTGAATGTAATGTTTTTAAGGAAATCTAGCAGACTTACAACAATGTGTATAATCATCTAGTGGCAGGACAGAAATCAAAGCAGCAAGACTGAAGACATTTTACTGATGCACTGGATGCAGTCAGAAAATCTTTCTTGGTAGTGGAAGCTACTGCTGTCTTGAATACATGAGGCAAAGCTACAGGCAGATTTTTGAGCAACTTTTATAATTTAATCTATTTATAATCAAATTGTATTTCAATTGCATGCAGGCTGAGAGTGGAGGAGCTGGTTACTGTTACTGGTTCCCTAAATGAATGCACTAAGATTTAGAAGCTGGGTTCACTAACAATGAGTTTAATTGGTATCTACACACGGTACTGAAGTCCCAAAATTGTATTCTGGGCACACACTTGACTCAGTGAAAAATTGGGATAGATTATGTAGAGGCAGTATGTAATTCCCCTTGCAAAGTCCTCACAAGTGCAGGGGGAAGGCGAGGGGCCAGGACAGCCCCTTGCGCGAGCTCCCCGCGCTGCTGGTGGCTGCAAGGGCTGTAGAGGCAGTGATGAATTTGAGGGTAGGCATCTGACTTGCCTTAATCAGCACTGATTAGAAAGATCTAAATGGCTCCTGGCAGCCCCTGTATCAGGATACAGATGCTCTCTCCCTAGTGGTGTGCCAGTCACCACTGGGTAGGTAAATTTCATCTAGAAATGTCAGGGGTAACACTGCAGTCAAAAGTTGGACAGTGGCACTCAGAAGAGCTGTGAAGATATAAGAAGAATGTAAATAACACTGCAAATATTACAAATTTATTATGTACATTGATTGAGAGGCCTTTTGGAGAGGTCATGTTCTTTTGTACTGACTCTGAAAAGCTATGGCTTAAATAGAGGACACCTTAAAGATAGGCAGGAAAAATTAACAATGTAAATGTAATTTTAAAAGCTGGTTAGCTTAAAGAACAGATAAATGGGGAATAATATTATAGAAGTATACGTATTGTTTGACAAAATTAAATCAACTAATCATTCTTTATCCTTTTTCACACTTCAAGAACATGCAGGCATTGCAATTAAATTGAAAGATTGAAACTTTCGAAAGTTTAAAAGAAAGTATTTATTCATGTCATCTAGTGTCCTTCAATGAAATGGGACAGTATTTTTCCTCCATCTCCAGCAAATATGTGAATTTTTCTGAGTTCTTAAACACTAGTTGTTATGTAGGTTAAAATTAGCTGTGCAAAGGAACACAGAATTGAATAGACCACAATAATTTTCTGTAGCATTTTTAATGTAGTCTCTAGACTTTGGTGAGTGGCTAAAAGACATATTCCATAGAAGTAATAATGGTGACTTTAAAAAGACAGAAAAGCTAGTTTTTGTGGTTCCTATAGTTAATTGTATTTGCAGTGAATTATTTGCAGATGAAGAGAACCTAATCAGTGATCTTTCCTTACAAATCATATGTCAGAAATGATATTTAGAAATTTGGCCTTACACTGCATATTCGTGCAGAACATGAATATATAGTTACATTCCTGCAAACTCAAACAAGCAGCGGTAACATACCTGAGGAATGAGATGACAGTTTGTGGAACTCAGACCCAGCACCCAGGGTGAAGTCAAAACTCAGGGTTTTGGAGGTCTGGAATGGAGTAAGACATTTGCAGAGTGAAATATAAGGTAGGTGAGAGAATGAATTCTATCACATTCCCTCTCTTCTTCATGAACCATGTGCTGTGTAACTCATTTCTGGGTGGAAGAGTTCATGAAGCAATGAGAAGAAAATAGTTCGTGGGTTTACATACCCTAAGCTTGTCTTTTACTCCCTAGGAAGAAATGTGTTAGTTTGAATTTAAGTAAAATACATTCAGACTTATCTTAAAAGTAATTTTTGTTGACTTTTATTAAATGAGGTGCCAAGAAAATGCACTATCAAAGTCTGACTTTTCAATGTGCATCCACTGAATGGGAACCATATAAGCGTGAAAAGACCTTAGAGGAAATGCTAGGTATTATATTTTCTGGTTAATGGCCTCCTAGGAGAAGCAGTAAAGTAATCATTGTAGTGAGGATTACAAAGTATGTCATATTGCACCTCACTGTAAATATCACTTTAATTTTTTATGGCACAGATTATTTGTAAGTTTATTTTATATACTGCATAGCACTTAAATGTCACTGGATCTAAACCCTTTATCCGGGAAGCTCATTAGTTGAGCTGTCTGCGTTTGTATATCTGCCATCAGCATCTGGTGAGAGGGCTGCTGCTGACCCTGCCAGACTCAGGTCATGAGGTCAGCAGGTCTCATTTATTATTCAAAATTGCTTTCTGACCTTTTATCAGCTAGGTCAAAGAATGCTGCATTCTCCTTGGTCAAATTTTATAGTGAAATCAGTATCACGCACTGATAATAAAATTACCAATGTGCGTGAATCTCATCCCTCTCTACCAAAATGTACTCACTTTGAGGTGATGAAGTTGGAAGAGTTGCCTGTACAAACACGTCTGCTTGAGGATCACGAAGGTGCCTTGTCACCCTTGTAAACAGCACACGTGGCTTCACATCTGGTTCGTGGTTTGGTTGTGCGTCTGCTGTCCGTCGGTGTGGTGCAGAGGCAGCCCAAGGCAGAGCTCCGTGGTTCACAGCTGACCTCATTTTTATCACTCCCATACCCTTGCACAGTTACCTCTTAACTGTTTCTGTTTTCCACATATTTGCACTGTACCTTCTACCTTCAGCTGCCCGCGAATATCAGTTGAATATAGGAGAACTTAGAAGCCCAGTAAAGCAAGAAAGGTCAATAAATATGAAGACTTTTTCTTGGAGATTATAACGGAATCTGGAAAGAAAAGACTTTGAGTCCACAATATTTTTAGATTAGAGGTGTGATCTAGATCAAGGAAGTCACTGGCCAGCATGATTTTAGTCCAAACAGAATCCAGACACACACTGGCAAAATTAGAAAGAACTAATGATATGAAATTTTAAATCTATGATGATTAAAATAGGAAGCATAGATGACATTGCAATAAGAAACATATTTTTGGAATTTTAGAACACTAAACTTTGAAGAGAAAATTAGCCATCAGATCTTAACAAGCCATACTACACTATGGAAAATTGGAAACCATAAATGGCAGATTGATTCTTAAAGGGAGCTGTGCAGTTCAGCATTATCCCTCTGGAATGATTTCATCCTTTTTAAAAGAAGGAGCCAAAGGTCACATTGGTCTTGCCCTTGAAGCAGACAATATGAGATGTCAGCTTGTGCTTTCTGACACTGCATATGATGAATAACCTTGACGTAGTAATAAACAAATAACCTATATTAACGTTTAGAAGCACAGTGAAGTATTAATGCAATATATACTTCAACAATGTATTGCAAATATACAGCTTTCATAGAAATGGATTTCCTCTAGTAATACTGTCATAAATTTATAGGTTCTTAAATGGTGCTGTAAAATAAATTCTTTAAGTAACAGAATGTATACATATCTGCAATATGACCAATCATACGTACATAAGTGAAGAAAATTGCTATTAACAAGTAGTGATAAATTAAAATTATATAAAAAACCCCTGAACATCTGTATATATGTAGATACTCAAATTGTTGTAAATACTGTATTTCTAGCATTTCAAATATCTGTAGTCAATTGCCTTTGTAAATGCAGCTCTGTCGGTAATTAGCATTCAGTGAGATTATCAGCTCTTCTCTTTTGGTATTTCTGGTAGAAGAGAAAAAAATGTAATCTAACAAGATGTCAAGGTGTGCATAATATTTGGTTTTCTTCTAACTGTGGTACTACTTGTTGTGGGGAGAGTTGTAACATGGTGCAGTAGTCCTTTTAACAAATTCCTTAGCTTTAAGAACAGTCTTGGACGCATTACAGTCTTGATGGCACATTAAGGGTTTTTGTGGTTGGGTTGTTTTTAAGTGAAAGTTAAACAAAGCTATTTGGTATTAATGAAATGCAGGATAGTATTTAGCCCTGTGAAGTGTTTGAAGTGCAGTTTCTCTTGTTCATGAGTAATGTCTGTATCTTGCAGGTGTTCTGTAATTTTATACATTTTACTTGCTTGCTTCTACCTACGCACCGAGCTCCCAAACAAGTAACCTATTTTTCATATCGATGAGCTGAGTGATTTCTCAGTGTTCCCTCTGAATCTCTAGAGATGTGGCCATGTGAGTTAACCCCAGGTCCTACTCCAGCCTTTCTTATCATGCAAACAACAACAAAAAAAATCATGGTACAGTAAGTTTTCAAAGTAAGTGATAGTTTGAGAAACACTCACTGTCTTAACACTTGTGACACACTCTGGCACATATCCCATGCACTTTAGGAAGTGAAGAAAGGCATTTATCATTCCTCCTTATGCGTATTATGAGTGTTACGTGTCCACGAAAGATAATTTGCAGGAGATGTATGTACAGAAGGGACCAAGTTTACATTTCATAGTATCATAAAAACGCTTCAAAGGTTCTAAAATTTAAGTTCAAGAAATGTGGAGAATGACACACCATTGCTGGATGAAAGAAAGCAATACTGCTAGTTATAGTAAAAAGCAACTTAACAATAGTACTTGCAGACATATAATGAGCAGAAAGATACATAGAAAACAGTAGTCAACAGATTAATGAAAAAATAAATTTCATCTTCCTCTTTTAACAAACATGTAACTGGTCAGAGATTGACCTGTCTTTACCAGTATCAACCAAATGAACAAAGAGAGAGGAGAACTCCTCTATCGTCTTTACATTGAGTGATAAGTGAAGCTCCCTGAAAAGTCAAAAGTAAAGAAAATAAATCAAAAGAGGGTGCATTCACAAAGAAACCAATTAAAAAAACTGCTCTTTAGAAGGTGACATTGTTAGAATAAAAAATAAGAAGGAAAGTGAGCCCTGCCTATTCATTTGCACTCTGTAGCTGTCTTCATGAGCTAAAACAGATCAAATCATTTGTTCTTCTAAACCACATTTTCACTTTCCTTTAGCTCTGAATCAGTAATTCCCTGGGAATGGAGCCTGAAGTGGCAGCTGTGTATGCAACTATAGAAGTGTCAGATAAACAGAGGTAATGTGTTTTATAACAATCCAGTATGGTAAATGCTGCTGTGATCCCAATTTTTTAATACTGAATTTAGTATTTCCCATTGTAAGAACTATTTAAACCTGCTGTTTAGCCTTCCATATTTTTAGGAAGAACAGTGTCTCTAAGTTAATACCCCGAGGTACTAATGCCTTTCACAGCTGCAGGTCTGTTTGCACCCTCTTGAAGCCCAGGAGGCCACATGCACTGCCGGTATTTTTTTCATGTACTGCCACAAGGTTTCTTGCAATTCTGTAGCAATGTAAAAATGTGGAGCTCTCTTGCCAGAGGTAGGCTGTTCCCCTCTGGAAAAAGCTTTGGGTTATGGGAGCGGTGTATGGCTGGAGGCTCACCTGCGTTTGTCCTTTGTGGTAAAGGGTGTGCAAAGACTGGGGTGTCTGTGAGCTTCAGTGGGCTCTGTGCATTTAATTAACAATGGAAAGCAGTTACACTGTGGTGCTACAGCTGTGTAGCCTCAAATCACTGGCATAAGAAGTCTGAGGCTCTGTTTTGAAGCCCAGAGTTTACTTGGGTTATTTTGGAAAAGATTAAGCAGATTTCTGAGTGCCAGTTGTAAGTGAACTTGTCTTCTTTTGGATGTAGTTATGGAAAGTCATCTTACTTTACAGTGTCTATTCTAAGCCTTTTCACGTGTCCAGGAGAATTTCTACTCTGCTTGCTTCATCTCGGTCACCTTGGCCAAACTCAGATTGTGGTAAATCAAGAGCAGCTCCATTGCTTTTTATAAAAGTGCACCTAGTCAACACAGAGGTGAAGAAGGGAGTGAGCATTCTGTGATTTATTTTACAAGACTGCTGTGTTTTCTGTTAATTATGCTACAGCCATTGCACAGTGCTTTTGAAACTGCAGTCAAGGTCTTGCTGCACATTTGTACCTTTTTTGTGCAGGAGCCCTTTTGGCATTTCCACTTCACTCATCTTACAAGCTGGAGTGCAGCCTTCAGTGATCTCCTGAACTGGCAGTTTTGTATCCTGAAACACTAAATTTGTTTTTATCCTTCCATATGAACAAGGATATATATGACTGTCCCTAGATTCACCTCTGAATGTGCAGACAAGTTGGTAGTTGAAAGGAAATAGGAACAGAAGCAAATCAACCAGTGAAAGAGAAGAATACCAGCAATACAATGTGAAGTATTTGCAGCAGGCAGGTAGGACACTTCCATATGGAATTTCTTGTTGAGGACTGGATAATTTCCAGATAGTGTATACCTACTTTTCCTATGTGTGAGTGGGAATATAGAAGTGCACAAATAAACAGCACCCTAGTACACTTAAGTTTCAGTGTACCTAAATAAAGATATTCCAGATACTTTTGACTAGCTATATTGCAAAAAGCAATAGAAATGTTTGTTTCCAGAACTAACAAGAAACCAGTGATGAGACATTAATGAAAAATTGAATTCTAATCAATGATTTGTCTACTGTGATCATACAAATACGGCCCCTGAATGTAATGTTTCACCAACCCTCAAAATTTTATGGTAAATCTTATGGTACCTTGTGTGGGTTTTTTTCCCCAAAATCCCAGTTCTTATGGCAAAGTGATAGTATGCAATTATTGCTATAAGCAAATTATTCTTCCTGAGGAATAAAAGCTCAACACCCAAAAAGGCTAACACTTATAAAAACAAGTGAAAAAAGAACCTAAAGAAAAGAGTTTTTTCTTCTTCTCTTTTTTTTTTTTTTAACCTTATACCTCTGGAGGCTTGAGTCCTGTGCTGAAAGTGAGCAATACCAAAACTGATTACAGACTTCAGCTTGGCAGCATTGAGCAGCATCCTCCTTTTTCGTTTTACCAACCTTATTTAAGCAAAGTGCAATGAATTTGACATTTTAAAATATCCTGCCACTTCTCCATCTAAATTATTGCTGCCTCACACATACAGAAGACTTGAATGCACCAAAAAGATCATGGAAGAGCTGACACTTGTGTTACTCCTTGGCTCTTTATCCCACCATGGCCCTTAACTCCAGTAAGAACAAGGTCTTGTACAATGTCTCACCTGGCAAGGCAGATCACCTGCACTTTTTGGACCCATGCTTTTTCGTTCACACGTGTGGTTTCACACGGCCTCTGGAGCACAGAGACAGTTGTCAGTCACCTCCTTAGATGTCCAGCTTCTTGGAAGTGCCTGTGGTGTCTCCTGCCTCTTTATTACCTCTCTCAAAGGGGAGGCTCCAGGCTCTTTTGTTCACTTAGAGATAGGTCTTGCTGATGGCCTGAAGAATAGGGCTGGGTGTAGGTGGAGTGAGGGTGCACTGTTGGGCAGGCGTCACCTTTTACCCGTTAAGTACTTCACAGATTCATTTGAGGGAGTGCCACATTCATTTTCTGCAGATACATACAGTGGTGCTTAAAGTAGAGAGTCTGCTTCCCAAACCCGTGTCTGTTCTGTGGCAACTGGAGCACATGATCCACGTTCATTACCAATATAATTATGTATCACCCAGCAGCTCAACAAGCACCTTTCTGATACTTATACATAGCCACAGATACTGCTTATTAATTCAGAGAATAGCCAAGCCCAGATTTTGTTCTAAATGGCATCAGGAGAATAACTGCCTTGAAATTTACCTGAACTCATACTTCTGTAACAGAGCCCAGAAGCATTGTCCATATATACAAAACTGATTTCCAGCTACAAAGAAACATAGGGGACAGCAACGCCCAGTAACTGGTGTTTGGGAAAAAATACAAAATTACAGTGTGAGATGTTACTTTGCTGCCCTAAACACCAATTCGCTACAAATCTTAGCAGTGTAACTGGAAATCATTAATTAAATCCTGTGCAGCCGAGAATCATGCATAATGTAACACGACGACTGCAAACACTCCGCTCCTGATCATTTAAATTTCCTTCTTGCTCGTACCGACATGAGGAGCTTGTATTTGAAGTAGTCCCTGATGAGATTTTGTCTTTACATCCTTGGAGAATGTCCTTGTGCATATTTATAGGACAAAGTAGAAGGATTACCTATGTGTGTTTTTTGCTTTTAGGGTATTAAATGCATTAATGTAAAAAAAATACCTTGGTACAATATGATCACCTCAAAAATCTATTGACTCTATGGAAAATAATGGGTCTAATGCTCTGAGCCTTTAAGTAATCATAGTCTGATTGGGTCATGTTCATAAGATAGCCACTTTTAAATTGACTATGCAATTCCCTGTGAAAAATACAATTTCCATATCTTCCATTAATTTTTATGAAGAGGACTTTAGTAAGCAGCCCACTCTAAAGGGCAGTGTTATTTCTAATCCATTGTCATGTTGGTGTGAGAATAGATGGGTTATTCCATCAGCACTGCTAATGTTCAAAAAGGCAATTTGTTTAAAGGATGGGCACAGAAGGAGAAGGAAGTGGTCTTCACAAATTAAAAACTGCACAGCAGTTTCACTGCAAACCATCTACTAGTCATACAGGGCTATCCAATTAATCCATTACTCTTAGAGGAGGAATCCCTGTATATCCAGGTACAATCCTTACCAAATATCTGGACACAATCATAGGCTTTTAGGATTACAAGTAACATAATAAAGGATAATGATCAAAAATTAAGCACACCAATACAGAATGCTTGGGTTAACTGGACTTGCCATGTGCACTGCAAGGCAGCAGTCTGTTAGGTTTAAAGTGAGATTAAGGAGTTGTGTAACCTGCAATTATGCTGGTTTTCATTAAAAAAATAAGATGATTTGGCTCAGTAGGGCCCTTCCTTATATTTACCTCTGTTTAATTGGATTTGGAACTGCTTAAACATCTTTGAGTTGGAGCTTATAAGAAGATGATCCCAGCTGTTTTTCAAAGCTTAAGACAGCAGGCAGACAACATGATCATGTCAAGACTCATACTAAAGCCTTAATCCTACTTTTTCATCAACTAGCACTACAGCTGAGTCTTTAACCTTCTAAATACTAAATGTGCTTTGGATCTCTCACAATACATTTGCTGTCAAATGTTATTCTCTGATAATATTAATTTTTGCTTCCTTTCTAAAAAGTGCTTTGAAGAATAGTCTCTGTCTATCTGAATTTGGAGAACTATAGTGTAAGCCTGTATTTTCAGTCCTTTTATTTTCAATCCTTTTAAAAATACTCCTTATTAACTTGCATGCATTGAAGTCTGTTGTTCTCTATGGGGGCAAGGCAGTGCACTGATATGTAGCTCACATTGCTGTAATGAATAATCAACTATATTGGTAACTATTTTTCATTGTACATGAATTACTATATTGAATATATTTTGTGTTCAATAAGAAAGAAATGAGAATAACTTTAGTTTCATTCAGGTCTTTTTCCTAGGAAATGTCACCATGACCAAAAGAAAATTTTCCAACTTTCCAGCCTCTAAACTTGCATTATTTTGTAACAGTGCATTGTTTACTTTAATAATCCTAGGGTTGAATAGAGATTAAATGTTCTAATGAGTTATTCCTGCATCTTTAAATAGTACCCATGCAATGCAATAATCTGTGCTCCTCAGCTTTCTTTTCTCTCTTTTCTTTTTTCTTTTCTCTCTTTTCTCTTTTCTTTTCTTTTCTTTTCTTTTCTTTTCTTTTCTTTTCTTTTCTTTTCTTTTCTTTTCTTTTCTTTTCTTTTCTTTTCTTTTCTTTTCCTTTTTCTCTTCCTTTTTTTTCTTTTCTTTTTCTCCTCCTCTGTCGGGTAGTGCTCCGATTTGTCCTAGTGACACAGGGCTGCCAGCAGGAAAGCAAGCGTAGTTAATGCTCAGCTGCTCAAACCAGTCAAGCAAGCTAGCAAGTCCCAGCTGTGCTACTTGATGTTTTTTGATTGCACCTAGTCCTCAATCTGTGGACTGTTTTCTGGACTTAGATTCATCAAGCTCTGCCGCTTTAAAAACTCATGCAGGCAGGCATCCTAGGATATGCCATTATAAGCTGCTGCCAGGGGATCTTCTAGGAGATAAATGGAATCTGTGTGAAGTAAATTAGTGTGAACCAGTCAATCTGTGTGTCAGCCTTGAGCCACATCCATGGGTAACTAGCTTGCTGACTGAAAAGTCCACTGGCTTTTGCCAATCAGAGGTCTCAGCCACCAGGAAGCAGTCCTATACAACATTCATTTCTTGCAATAATGCTGTTTGAGCAGCTAGTGAAACTCTTCAGCATACAGTTCGGTACTGCTTGAGTTTACTTATTGCTTACAATTGAACTGAAAATCTTTTAAAGTCAGATAACATTTTAACAGTAGGGAGCATCACAGAAATGTCTTGGAAATAAGTACTTCCACTTTCCTACAGCAGCCATTCAGCAGAGTCATGCTGTGCTGCAGTTGGCTTTACCTCCCTATCAGTAATACATCTCCAAGGCCATAATGCAAAAGAATAACAATAATCTGGCCAGAAGAGGTTAATAAAGAGGCTCTGTGTATTTTTTTTTTCCATGGATTAAGCTATTTGGGCAGCTTTGATCGAGAGATGGGAAGACTATACAAGCTGTAACGCTCATATTATGCACAGGGATGTGTCAGTGTCACAACCGTGCTGCACACTTTCATTTCGTTTTGGTTTTAAAATCAAATTGAGGCAATCTACAGCAAGAATTTCTCTATAGAAAGGGACTGAACTAGAATCCTCTGCAAGCTTCCTGATTAATGATTTTATACCTGAATACCAAATCAATCTACTATCATGAAAATAATAATGTCAATATTGTCAATTATGCAATTTTAAAAATAGGAAGTATTTCTTTGTTGGTTTTCTAAGTGCTACTGATGCACTGATAGGATTCACATCTGCACTGGGTGCTCTCCCATTGGTCTAAAGTACAGAAACTGGGGGGAGCTCTACTGTATTTCTTTAGAAAAGGGTTTTGCATCCTTGGTGGTTGGTATCAGGCACTGGAACAGCTCCCCAGGGCAGTGCTCACAGCACTAAATGGGCTCCAGAAGAGCTTGGACAACACTCTCAGGCACAGGGTGGGATTCTCAGGGGTGGCTCTGTGCAGGGCCAGGAGTTGGACTTTGATGATCCTTGTGGGTCCCTTCCATCTCAGCACATTCTGTGATATTTTTAGAAATTTGGATAGGCGAGGAAATGCTGTGTACTTTAATTTAAAAAGAGGCTGGTTATCTAATAACTAACAGATTTCAGCTTTCTTTACTAATTCTGTAACCATTTTTTCTTCCCTGTTTCCCAGTTATTGGTTGGGGAAAAAAATGAGAGAGGGATAAATAATGTTGATCAAATAATTCAGTCTTGCATCATGTTTGATTAAAAGACACACTTAGGGAAATTGGAAAAGAGAAATTTAGGCTTTCTAGCCAGAGAGGACATTGAGAAGAAGAAACAGTATATAACAATAGAAGAATTAATAAAAGACAGTTTCGTGTGACATTTTCCTTTTTAAAATCCTCCTAAGTTTTACAGAAGCTGATGCTTCAGAGCTGTGTGGTAGATGCTGTGTGGAATTTTATGGGAAAGTATTTTATTTCTTGCAGCAGAACCCACAGAGACAAATTTAACTAGTTAGGTGTTTTATAATATATACTACACAGAATACATGGACAGAATCTGGTATAAATCACAACTAAGATCAAGACAACTGCTTTAAAATTGAGTGAATGTTTCATTGCACTAATGAAACAAAAATGGGATGTCCTTTGAGAGCATAATTTGTTACATGCCATTATATTTTAGGTGAGAGAAGTAGGGAAGTCCCTTTGGGTGAATAAAACATCAAGGTGTATTGGGAAAAGAATCACTGAAAATTTCAATTTTTCTGTCTGGAGGAATGCTGCCCTCATAGATATAGGGAGAGAGGAAAATGGACTTTCAGGGTTTTTTTTGATATATTAAAACCTTTCTCAGATACGTAAGGAAAAATGTTTTTTAGTTGCAATTCACTTGGTGAGTGGCACGAGCTCTGTTTGCATGTGCCTTCAAAGTGCAAGAGCCAGCTCAGGCTTCCCAGGCAGGTGGGTTAATTGTTCTGCAAACTGAGCACAAAATAGGTCCCACTGCATTCATTGTATCGGATTCAAGTTACAGGACCTTCCAGTGTGACTGGTTCCATACTGGCTAATTTCAGCTTTCATATGCTGCAGCATTCATTTCAGAATAATAATGTGTTTCTCTAGGTTAATTTCTTCATCTTTCTTTTCGAAATTAAAATGTAATGAAAACTGGGCCAGAGTGATATTTATTTATCAGAAGATAACAACCAGCCATTCTCAATTAAATGACAACTACATACATCTGTGCAGATTTTTTCAAATGACACTAAAAATTATGAAATGACCAGCAACTGATGTGTTCTGTCAGTGAGATGAATTAGTGGTTTTTAATGCCTGAGAAATGGCTGTAAAAAAAAAAAATAGGGTTCAGTTCAATAAGGATGAGAACAGGGATCTAGACTGAGGTCGGATTGATCTTCTGCAAAGAGACAGGATGGGGAAGAAGAAGCAAGGTAACAGTTTCTCAGGAAAGAGTCTGGATCTCAGGCTGAGCATGAGTCAACAGCGTTTGTGGTGTGGCAGCAAAGGCAAGCACCGCTCCAGGGAGTCTCACCCGGGAAACCTGCGCAGGGATCCTCGCCTGGGCTCGTCACTGGTGCCATCGAGGGCACGGCCCCAGACAGCCAGACTGCTGCCTGCCTGCCTGCTGGGACCCTGCTGGGACCCTGCCTGGATGCCAGCATCGCCGTCACAGGGGCAGGGTGGGAGCTCCATCCAAGTGGTGTCACCTCAGTGTCCGCCTGTCCTGTGTCTCTGGGACTGTGGGCAGTGCTGCTGATACTTCTCTTGGCATCTCATGAATACGTTCTGCATTTCTTGTAATAGTCGTGAAATAATCTTACCCTTTCAGTTTACCAGGAAATGTGTGGAAAAAGCTCAGAAGATTAGGAACCGTCAGTGTGGAAAAGAGAGAAAACAAAGGATTTCAGCCACAGGGGTCATGGAGAGAGTGTGCAGGGCTCGTAGCTGTGCCTTTTCTCAAACAAGAAGTTGTGCATTAAGACAACAGGGACTAGACAGCCAAACCAAACGAGATGCCATCCTATGTGCTAAAACCATGGAATTTGCCATGTCAAAGTGAGTTGGGTATGGGATGTTAAGGATGCAAAATTTCCACATTTAAGGAAAAAGTGGAGAAGTTCGTGAAACAGAAATCTACTGTGAGTTATTACAGGAGGGGGGAAAATTGTTTGTAATTTCTTGAGTTTCAAATTGGACTTTAGGAGAAATTTCTGGTGAAGTATTTTATGGTTGTTGGACTCTTACACTGATATTTTTTAGTCTCAGCAAATATGGCTGTTCTTATCCTTTTCATTATATTTTTATGATATCTATGAATTGTGCTTTTAAAATAGTACTCAAAGCATTTATTGCTCCATCAAGCTCCTTAGCTATAATACAGTAAGTGCCTGTAGAAGCCATAGAGCTCAGAAGTGACATTGCAGCACAAATGTTTTATCCATTTACAAAAATAAAAAAAAACCCAGCATTTTGTTTCCCTTTACAGCTTTATTTTTTTTTTCAGTTTTATTTAGATTTAGGTTGCCTTGTTTTCCATATTGGACCTTAAATATATTTATCACCTGTATCCTCTCTTGCCTAATATCTTGGAATGAAAAATAATTTTTGTTGCCCAATCCAGTTGTTTTGAATGACAAATAGGTTCTTATTTTCTCTGCAGACTGTGTTTAAGTCACTAATCCACCTTATCAATAACACAGGCATCTTATCAAAAAATACTAAATGTTTTATTTGCCTGCGTTATGCAAACTTCTTTCTCCAGTGTGTCTACCCTCTGAAAATTGGTATGCAGAGCAGGTTAGACTTTAGTGTAGGATATTTCCAGAGTGGAACAAGGCTTTTCAGAGTTTCAACCAAACGTGTAGAAATAAATTACAGTGGTGAGTTTTTGCTGTATTTTGCTGTATCAGGCTATGTTCACAAAGAACAGCGTCAACAGTTTGTTCAAAGACTGTTCATTAAAGACTGATCACCAGTCTGTGGTATCTTTTTGAAAACTGTTTTTATTGTGTGGAATTGTTTGAAATATTTTGAAACTGGATACATAAATGTTTCATTAAATACTACAATCTTATGACATTCCTTTACTATTTTAAATCCCATATCTATTTTAGTGACTTTTTCTGTTTCAATAACGTAAGAGAATGGGTATCAAGTTCGGTAAACAAGTCCTAAGAGCTCATTAAGATGCATCAGAAAAAAATACTGCAATTCTCAAGATTGATCCTGTACATGAAGATTTATGTCATCTTTATATGCTAAGTTCAAGATAATTTGCTTCAGTGAGATATGTCCTTTTACCTTATTTCTATGCTAAAAAAGGTAATCTCTACTGTCCACATAACAATGGAAATGACACTGCACTGAATAGAAAGAAAATGTTATTGGAGCTATAATGTAAGAAATGGTTTTTAACTTTCCTATGACTCGTAGATTTGGGGCTCATTTATACTCTATTTATGTCACTTTGACTACAGAGATTACCTTTCACAGGGAAGCAAAAGTAATTTTAAGGTCCATTTAAACCCAAAGTAGGACAGAGTATCTTGTGAATAAAGATGACACTGTTTATGTTTAAATAACTTAAATTCCATCAGCATCCTCAGTATAAGCAATTTAGAATATTATTTCTCCTATTGATATTTGTACATAAAATCCTATTCCCCTAGGGGAACATGCAGTGAAGTAGGTGTTAGTGCTGAGATTTTTTTTGTATTTTTCCTTGATTACATAATGCCATTTTTACTCTCACTCTTTATTTGGGCCAGACTGTACTTTCCTTATTTTTAACTTTTCAATTCCCTTTGTTCTTCTATGGTATGTTTAAGAAACCTTTCTTTGCCAATGGAGCATATAACATGATGTTTTAGAGAAGAAAGATCTGAAGGTCTCTGCCTTGGTCCCTTTCTTGCTCACTGCAGACACTCATTATGTAACTTCATAAACCAGGGTCTTGTGAGGTTTATTTTCTGGGTTTTGGCTAGGGAAGTGTGTGTACTTCTGAGCAGGTGACAGGGCTGAGGGACACTTCCCTTACTTGCACAGTGATCCCATCCCAGCCTGTCCCAGGCTGTCTCCTGGTTTTCTGAAACAAGCACCTCCCTCCCTTCTCTCACACCTGCTGAACTGCCTTCTTCGACAGCTGGTTTTGCACAAGTTGTCCAGAGTTCTGTCTCTGTCCCCAGGAAAACCCTTCCCACCCCTGCTTTCCACTCCCTTTAAACTGTTCCTAATGACCAGCTGTTACTGCGAGTGTTTAGTGCTTTTGGGCATTTTCCAGCTCTGTCAGCTCTGCCTGTCATTGCTTTTCTTTTCATTTTTGTCTTTCTTGGCTTCTAATGACTCCATCCCCTCCCAGATTTCCCCCAATCTCTGCAGTATCTACTCAGATCCATCAACTGGAAATACTCCTGCTTTGTCCTAGCATCTTGCTGTCCTGTCTCCGTTTCTTTCTTGTTCCCTTCATGCCTTCCTCCTGAGGTACCTCACCTGTGTATGGCCCTGCTCCTAGCTGTGTTTTATTTGCTGTGCTCTGAGTTACTTCTCAGCAGAATCTGGTACCTTCACTAAGAGCTCTGCTCAGTGCCGGTGTAAATCCAGCAGGTCAGTTGAAGTTACCTGACCTGCGCTGACATGGCCTGGGAAGGAGCAGAGCACCTGAGCAGGTTTGTCCTCGTCCCACACGATGCGATTGCAGCACAATCTTGCAGTCAGGGAAGTCTCTGCCAGCTCCTGCCTGGGACTGATCTGGGGCTGTGGAAGTGTCTTCCCTCTTTGGTTCACTATGAGAGCTCTTTAGTGGCTGAAAATCCACAGTTCATTTTGAAAGGCTGATTCTGAATTTTTGGTCACTGCTATGAGACCAAAACAGAGAGATCTTGTGGTTTTTTTGCTTTCTCTCCAAAGGCATAGCTGTACTTTTTGTTTTCTCTCTTTCATCGCAGGATACTCTAGTGGAAATTTTCCTATTGCTCTACTTCAGAGAAGTTCTGGCTTTTAAATTCATGCAGCTGTAATGACTCAATCTGTCACTCAGCGCAGTGGAGCTGACTCCACTGAAGGAAGAACTGGTTTGGTTTTTTTAGGAAGAACACTGAAAAAAGTGTTCTAGAAATTTGGCATAAAGTTATTTTGGTTTTAAATATAATATGAATACTTGTATATTCCAATTTTTCTTTTTTGAAGGGGGAATCTTCAATTAGTGTATTTGGAAATTATTTAAATGATGTAAAAATCAGAGAAAAGCACATATATCTTTAAAGACATTTCTTCCTTTACATATCATAGTTTTTTATGTGTGAATAGGAATATTTGTTATTGTAATTGTTCAATGTCAACTCAGCCCATGCAGATTATCATGTCAACACTTCTGTTTTACCTGGGCGGGGTTTCATGTACTGATTTGTTGCTATCCAAGGCAAATCTTTTAAGCAAAATTTACTGATTTTTTGTTTTTTCAGGTGAAATGCATGGTGTCACTATCATAGAGTTTATTATTTATTATGTTTTAATATTGCATTTTCAATATTCTAATTCCACATTAGTATTGAAGGCCTGATTGCTTCAGACAGACTCTGTGTAGTTGCAGGAGTCAAGAATGATGGAACCTTTTGGTGACCTGGGATCAATAGCAGCAAACCCAGGGAAAGTACGGAGCACTGAGGTGGAATATGGGTCTTTGGAGCTCCCCATGTCTGCGCACTGCCCTGAGGCCTTGTTGATTCACTCATAATCTTGGAAAATTTAAATAGGTGTTTAAATTGCGTAATCCTTCAGCAAATATTCATTTGGTTAAAAAAAAAAAATCCATCAAAATTTATAAGGGAATGAATTTCTTCTTTTGAAAAGAAGACAGAAGAACACTGAGATTGTGCACAACTATTGGTATCCCCATCCCCCTGGAAGTTTGGAACTTTGCTTGGTTTCCTAGATATTACATAAAAAGTAGAATTTTCTAGCCACTGCTCTTGTCCTAGGAAATAGGATCAGCTGAGAGTTTTAACAGGAGAGAAAAATTGAGATCTAGTCTTTGCTGTGCTATTCTATAATATACTGCTTTATAATTGTGCTTCATCTTCAGGCTGTATTTGTGGCTCCATATAGAGATATGAAGCAGAAGAGAGGGAAATGGACTTTGACAAGGGAAATACCTCTCCTCTGCTCAGGACAATTTATGTGGGATTTGTTCAAAAGCCAAGTGAATTAGAAAATCACATATAGACAAGTAATTGCTTCCCTAAAAATATTTGTGTGCTCTGAAATGAGAATGTTTTTAGCAATTAAGTAAAACATGTAACCAAATGTGGTAATCTTTAAACTGCAGCTCAGTCTGGATTTCACTGCACTTTGGAATTATCGGTAATTTTCTTACACATTTCTGCTTGTTGCATACAACATATTTTCATCTTAAAACAAACACCATTTCTCTCCCTGCTGAATGACTCCAGTAATTACAAAACCATCTAATTGATCTTTTATGTTGTTTACTGGCTTCTTTGGTGAAACAGACAAGCATATTTTTATGACTTCTAAATTATTTTATTATTTTAGGATTCTGTAAGAAAAAACTGGTTTTCTACTTCAAAGGGACCTCATTTAAGCTGGTGCCTCAAACTTCACCCTGCCTACATTCTTGTCTGTAGATTTTTCAGCTGTCCTGTGGTTGCATATAAGTAGCTTGAGTTTCTGGGTTTTTTTCAATCTATTATTTGTGTTTACAAATTATGTCTTCAGCATTGAAAGCTCTGCAGAAAATCAGGAAGTGTTGGTTTCTGCATACATTACATTTCTCCCTCCCTGTGTTTTTATTCTTGATTGCTCCAGTCAGTGTGCTGAAACATGACAAGAGCTCCAACTCGGCAAACTTGCAAGATGGGGAGGATACGCCTGACAGATGTGTCTTGGAAGAGCCTGAGAGTCCAGGTGAGAGGCATTTAAAAACAGCCACCAAGTATCAAGTGATAAATCTGACACAGCTTTTGGGTCTGTAAAAAAAGCACATTGTAATGCTGTTTCCTTTTTAGCAGCAGCAATGTCAAATTAATGGTCACCTCCAGGGGTCACAGTGTGGAGCTGTTATCCTTTCCTCTTTCATCAGGAATTCAGGTCTTAGAAAGGATAAAGGCTTTATGACCAAAAAGAAAGCTGACACTACTAGTTCATTATAATTACTTTTTGGACTACTGCTTACTTAATATATGTACGATGTGTGACCCTTTGAAGGTAGCGTGAGATTATGAAAAATTAGAAGTACTGTATATACTGCAGCTGAATGCAGCAGCGGACACTCAAATGCTGTATCTCTGGAGGAAAGCAAATTGGTGGCATTAAATAGCTTGATTCTTTCCTTTAAATCAGCTCACAATCATTATTTCATTTTAATGACTCTTAACATTGATTCAGCTAAATACAGGAACATCCATAAAGTGCATCCTTTTTGGTAACCGAAAGATTTATCTTCATGTAGTTTCATTATCTTTCTCGTTATGGAACATCTACGAAATTTATTAAATGAATCCCAAAAGGAAACAATTAAATATAAATTGTATCGAGTCACAGCTGATTAAAAACATTCTGTGCGACTAAATACTAAGGTCTTTTAAGCAAACCGTGAGCTTGACCCATATACACCACACACATAACCTGCACATCGTTCTCATTAGTGAAAGAGTTAAACATCTTTCTTCACTTGGTATTTTCCTTCCCTGCTTTATCTGGTTTCTCTGTACCCTCCTGCATCTTTGTGTGCTGATCCGTGTATCATATTTTTGATTCATCGTCTCTGCGGCCTGTCAGCTTAGTTAAGAGATTTCCAAATCTTGCAGCCTGTGCTGACAGGGGGCAGCTGCCAACAGTCCCCTGATCCTTCCCCAAGGAACACTGCTGAGATTTAATTTTCAGTCAAAGGGTGCAGTCTGAAATCCATGTCAGGTCCCCTAAGTCATCTCAGAACCCGGATAGGACCCATGTCTGGGGGATTATATTTCAGCACACTCCACTCTTCCAGGATTCCTTGGGAGTTCAACTACTGTCATATACCTGATTTGAACTACATTCCCTTTTCATCTTTTCCAGAGAAATGAGCACCAGTATATGTTACAATAATTGAAACCAATGAATTGTAAATCTCTATTCATTTTAAAGCCACATAGACCTGGACTCAATGTTGTCCAGCAGAAACCAGCGTGAGATTTAGAAAAAAAACAGATAATCTACTCAGAAAGGAGCCAAATTTGACAATGTGTGGTGTTTAATAGCTCCTTCAGAAAGTGTCTGTAGTCTCTCCAACAATTATGGGCCAAAATATGGATTGTCCAAGCTTTGATCAGTTTTGAAGTGAGAAAGGATTAAAGCAAGGTGTCACTAAAGTGGTCAGGGGAGAATTAATGTACCTTAAAGATAACACTAATTTTAACCTTAAATTAATTCTCTCTGGCAAAGTGTACCTGTTTTGATGGGAACTTATATATCCAATTCTGCACTCTGCATATCTGTATGAAGTAATGGAGAGAATAAAAGCTTATCATGAGGTGAATATTGACTGGCAAAAATACATGTTGATAAAGCATCCAAACTTAAAAACTGAGTTCCAATCGGTCCATCTGACATCATTAAACTAGTAATAAACAATGAATTACTCTGGCTTTTGTTTCTGTCCATTCCTGCATTTTAAGACATCTTGTCTTATAGGTCTGAAAACCTCAGGAGATTTCACTACTGGTCTCACTGCTTTCCACTGAGAATTTGTGGCTTGGTTGTCATGGAGACATCGTATTTCTCCAAGAATTGCTCATATTGATCCGTGGACAGGCGTAAATGGCCAGGCGAATGTGAGGAGTAAAGGGGGTTGGGCAGTACTATAAAATGACCAGAGGTTATGGGTCGGAAATAAGCTCATAGCAAACACTTAGGTAAAGAGAAAGAAACAGTTTCATTTTGTTTCAGGATTTCGTTTTTGCACTTTATGCCATTGTCTTCTTTCACTATAGACTGAAAGAAACTTGTTAGTCACTTGTCATGTCAGATCTTTGGTGCTTGTCCTGACACAGCTGTCAGCCTTCCAGCTCTGTGCAGTTCAGGGACACACAACAAAGAGCTAGGAACATGAATTATTTATTGCTCCTTGTGCGGATGAAATTCTGTGATAAGAAATTAAGACACTTCTGACAGAAGTGCTTGTTTGAAAGGAAAGATTTGGTAACACAATACATTTACTTAAAGCTTACTACTTACTTTTAGTAGCAAACATTGAAACAATAATATGACATTCAGTTGGCTGTGATTTTCTCAGGTGCTTTAACATTGAATCGTGGAACCTGAGAATGCTTGGGAGGTGAGCATTTGGTTTGGTGAAACCTGTGACTTTAGAATCTCTCTCACACGCATTCGAAGCCTGGGCAAACTTCATACGTTTTTATTAATAAATCTATAAAGTCTCTTGTGCTTCACTTACAAGATGTTGTCATAGGTGAACAAGTGATGTTAATATTTATTTTATCTCTTCTGATGAGGAAAAGGTGAAAATATGACAATATACCTGCAAGGAATTCCAACTATTCCTGGAAAGGGTTCTTTATTACAACTTCTACCAGATTCAGGAAGGCTGTAGAGCAGCCATTACCACATCTATCTGTGTGTTGTGTTTTTCAGTGGTGAAGGGTGCAGTCTCTATCCTTGACGTTAGAATGAGCTTTACTTTTGAAATGATCTTTGTTTCCAAAAATCACATAAAGTTTGCTCTCTTTATTTTGCTTTCACATTTTCTATGTCTGCACATGTTCTCACTGCTCTGGGTGTGGGCCTCCAGCAATTGTAGGAGGCATATACTCAGATGAATAGCAGGAATCCATTTGACTACCCAAGACACCAATCCAGGATTTACCTGTGATTTCTTGTGTTCAGTGTGTGATCTGAACTCCTCTCAGATAGGTAATGAAAACCCTCAACCTGCACTTTTCTCTTGGATAATTCACAGAAAACACTTTTCACATGTGATAGACACAGGTAAATATTAGACTGCAGTTTCTTGTCTAAGTGAAATGGATTTTAGTTGCTCCCTTCATGTGGCTGCAGGCTGCCATTATCTGTGATAGTGGCTCATGTCTATTTTAGGCCCCACACAGAGGAGATGCTGGGCTTCTCTCCCAGATACCTAATAGTAGGTTTATCACTGCCATTTCCCCCCACATGCTGAGGACTACTCCTGTTTGACATGCAAAGCCTTGGCTTTTCAAACTTCTCTCTGCTCTGGCCTTGAACATAATAAGCAGAGAAGAATTGCAACAGTTTTCTGTAGAACTTGACTTTTAATCATATCAACCCTCCATAAAGGATTCACTATCCCTTAAAGTGCTTCTCTTTAAGTAAATACTCCCAACAGTTTTCCATTTTACCAGACAAACTTTCCACATTTAAGGAAACGGAGAAAGAGGCTGAAAGTGAGTGTCCATGGAGTGTCCAACAGGTCTGAGCTATTCACCCGAGTTTTCTTGTACAAACAATGGTGGAAAGTTTGCATCCACAGATGAAGATGATCTTGTCCAAAGGGAGTTGCTTGAGATGGTTACAAGGGGATTGAAAATGCTCTGAATTTTGTTAGTTGCGATCTAAGAGGGTTGTAGCAGGACTAAACACAACTTGAGGTGTCTTAGCTTTCATACATGGTGCAGTCCCACTAAGTAGGGTTCTGCAAGTGCAGCCCCTATGGGAAAAAGGAAAAGATTTGAGCTGAAGTCACAAGAAACAGTGTATACACAGATGCCTCTTCCCTCTTATTTTCCCCAAAGAGACATTGCAGGAAAGTAGGAAATAGACTATGACTTCACTTGATAATAGAGGGAAACTGAGCCTCACTGATGGAAGATTGAATTGGAAGCTGTAGATGGAAAGTGTAATGTTTTCCATCTTTTGGATAGAAAGCACGTCAGTGGTAAAAACCCTGTATGCTTATGGCCTCAAGTATCAGACAGTCTCTGCCTGAGTCTCTGCCTGGTCCCTTCTGCAGCTCTTGATCTCTCCCATCACTTCATTCCAAACCATTGCACATACTAAATTTTTTTCCTCTTCAGTTTTTCACTTCAGGACAGAATGTAATCCTGGGTGCATAACAGATAATAGGGAAAATGCGAGACGTTTTTGCAGTCTTGCTTAATTGCTTGTCCTATTTAGACCTTGGCACAGAGATGGGAAAGATCTCTGACTGTCCCTGAAATGCAGTCTGTGAGAGGCAGAACTGCAGCAAATAGAAATTAAAAGGTATGAAGAACAGCAGATTCTTATTAGCCACAGTGTACGTAAAAATACAGCACTAAAAGTGTGACTGTCTTGTTACCAGACAAGTTATAATTACTGCATCAAATATTCACTTACCACCTCCAAGTTCCACCCACTGAAGAGTGTTTTTAAATCAGCATTGTGTCACCTCTGTGGCTGTTGATCAGAACACAGGCAGAATGTAAAAGTAAATATTCAGTAAATTTCCAAGTATGAAGCACCCTAGAAAATCATGATTTTCTGTGTTTGCATCCTCATGAAATGCAGGAGGCATTAAAAGAGGACTGACTTGGGAGTGGGGGGCTGGAGGCTGTTGCAGGTGAGGATGTGTGAAGCAGGAGGAGGATGCAGTGGGACAGCCCCTGGTCACAGGCGCTGCTCAGGGACTGTGTGTAAAGTGTCAGTGCTCAGGAATTATTCCAGAAGGAAGTTCTGGAATTTCCATTGTAGGCATGGATGAATTCGTGGTCATTTCACTGCAGTAGATGTAGTGTCATATCCTGTCAGTGTTCTGGGTTATGAGAATCATGACTCATATGTTTTGATTTGGGATTTTTTTTGTTTGCTTTCGGGGTTTTTTTAATAGCAAATTAAACTGTAAACCCCGAAGACTGCATAATAGTCATCCAGAAAATGTGTATGTCTCTGTGTCTATGATACAGACAGACAGAAAGATCATAGATATTACGATGAATTTCCAAGATATTCATTAGACTGGGATAAAATAATGTGTGCTGCTTTCTCAGTGTTCATGTACTCATGAAAGGTGTGGTACCTGTTTGAGCAGTGTTGCTAATGCAAGTAATATTTAAAATTCAGGTTGTAAAGATCACCATACTTCAAATTAAAAGAAATCACAAAGGCAAAAACTGATGATTGAAAGCTTTTCTGTGGAATTCTAAAAAGCCTTTACGGCCTTATAATGTCTTATCAATATGACTTACAACTTCTGTTTACAGCTATTGTAGAATTATTTCTGCTAAGAGAAAATATATATAATTTGACGATTATTTTTCCAGAGGAAACATAAAAACCCTTTTAATTTAAAATATAAATTACCTTTCTGCTGATCCATGGGAGCATTTTCCTTTAAAACAAAAAAGGCAAGAAGCAGAAGACTGCAGGAGAAGAGTTTTGACAAATGCCATACATTCTTTTGAGCTGTTTTGGGTTCCATATTTCTTCTTGTGGTATATCAGTTGTAATGTGAACAGTCTTCTGGAGGTAGATTTCTGGACTTTTTAACACTAACATGAGGGTGCTGAAAGTTTTTATTCCATTACAAAACTTACAGAGATTGTTACTTTATAAAAAGCCTGTAAAATAACATATATTTTAGTAACAAAGTCTCAGCTAT
Organism: Pomatostomus ruficeps; assembly: GCA_013400735.1. Taxonomy (NCBI): domain Eukaryota; kingdom Metazoa; phylum Chordata; class Aves; order Passeriformes; family Timaliidae; genus Pomatostomus; species Pomatostomus ruficeps. The sequence continues at coordinate 38,758 of VYZT01026433.1, forward strand.
TACCTCAAATTGTAAAATCATTAAGCCTCAAATTTTAAATCATTAAGAAATCATACGTTTCTTTTCCAGATGACATGAAGCCACACCCCTGGATATCTAAGGTGTGCTCCTGTAAGGTGTGCTAGAAAAACCTGCTGAGATGAAAGAATTAGAAGATGTACAAGGACAGCCAAGAAACAGGATGTGTGTGGTGTGGTGGACATGAAATGGCTTCTTGTATTTGTTATGATACCTTTAACAATTCATTTTCAGGAGAACTACCTTCCATAAGATCAGCTTCTTTTGGCTGATTTATTGGCTTCAATTCACACTTCCATCGCTAATAGATTTAAATGTATTCAACTAAATTTGGATAGTTTTGATATAGACAATATCAGCTCCTGATTTTAGATGTCATTCACTTGTTTCTTTAGTGATCCCAAATCTTTACAACTTTGATCGCCATTAAACAATTGTATCAGTTTTAGTATTGTTTTATGTACATCAGATTTAAATTTTTCTCTCCTTGCTTCTGACTTTTCTTAACAATAGCATTTTAACACTGAGCAAAACCAAATGCACTTAAATAATTAGAAAATTTGTTTTCACTGAAGAGAGAAATTCACAATTTGAATTAAACATGGAATATTTAGAAATAACTAAAATACAAAGAATGTTCTGTGCACAGGAGAGGATGGGAAATCGATGACGAATCTGTTCATGTCCAGCATGTAAATTTCCCTTTTCCCTAAACATTGCCATTACCATCATCTATAGAAATGCAGGACCAGTATGGAACTGGAGAAGCCCATTGGAGTCTCTTCTGAAATGGTAAACTTCATTGGATATCAAGTTGTGCGCATTGGGAAAAGCATATATATATATATATATATATAGCTGGAGTGCTACTGAAGGCAGAGGCACTTGAGGGTGTGCCTTCTGGATCTGCACCTCCTGGTGGAAATCCTGCTCTGAGTTACCCCTTCGAAGTGCCACGTTGGCCATAAATTGCCTTCACTGGGAGTTTCCGTGTAACCAGCCGCAGCCGGCTGTTGCAGCAGTCTCTTCCATGGGCATCGAAAAGTCCATTCACAACAAGCATCACTGCTTTGCATCAGCATCTGCTCACTTGGGCCGGGATAACAAATCTTCGGAAAACTCTTTCAGCTAGATATTTCCAAAATGGATGTGTTCAAGGAGGTCTCATAGCTCAAGGAATTGGCATTGTCCGTAACATCCAGTGCTGCTGTAGTAGCAATTACATTTGTGCAACATGATATTTGATTGCTTGTCTTTAATTCTGCAAAGCAGTGCACATCAGCAGCCTGCCAATACAGGCAGCCCTCTGGAATGGTTTGTGCAGCGATGATCAGTGTTTGGCACATGCTTGTGCGTGCTTTGTGCTAATTATAATTACAGGATCAGGAAGGTAAGGCAGGAACTTTTTTATTAGGTACATTTATTTCCCAGTAAAGCAAATATATTCCCCTTGTCTTCTGGATGTCTTTCAAACAACCAACTTTATAATATGTGCTCACGATGAACTCACTCAGAAAAATCTTTTTGCAACTAAGTGACAATTTCAGGGCTGAATACAGAAATACAGATGAACTTTCTGCAATAGTTTCTTGTAAACCAAACTGAAGAAGCATTTTGTATGAGTGTGGTCTGATGTACCACTGCATTCATGCTTATGGAGAGTTTACAATGAAGTCCTAAGGCAATTAAGAATATATTCTTCTGTTGTGTCACTCTGAAGGAATCCTGTCAGAAGGAGTAACATGCTAATATTTTTAGTAGTTGTGTAAATTTTAAATATGGGGTAAAAAATTCATGGATACCTAAACTGCTTAAGGAATGTAGTGTTTTGGGTTGGCTTGGATTTTTTTCCATCTAGCAGTCAAGGGGTCCAGTGACCTGTACAGCTCAAGGTCTGGTTTCACAGAGGGATTTCTCCCCACTCCAGCCTCAGGCTTCTATGTCTCCTCACATATATTTGGACTACTGCTTGTGTGCTAGAGTGGAAATAAGGGACAGTTCACACAAAAATGACCATGAAATTCAAAGTTTAGTGTGCTATATGCAGGGGTGTTACTTAAACATAGATTTTTGGCTTTCAAATCCTGTAAGCATTTTTTACATTACATGCATAATTCTTTATATTATTAAAAAAAATTAAAAGGCACTAACTGCTGTAGTATAAGCCCAAATCAAAACTCTTTGGTATCTCTTTAATTTGAGGGATTTTGAGTTTTCCAGATAATTCATACTTGATCTGAATGGTCATGCTGAATGGTCACTGACTTAGATTCCTGTCTGAAAACCTCCCTAAAGTTTGAGCTGTTCATTTATGTCTCCAAATCCAAACATTATATTTTGAAATATCTTGTGCTCTTTACATATTTTAAATTTGATCATTGTAATAAAGTGTTTCCATTCTGGGGTTGTGTTTTGTGGAGTAATGCCCTTCCCCAATCCAATGAAAGAACCACCAAACCACTATGCAATGAGGCTACAAGCTCCAAACAGCAGCAGTTTAGCAAGGGAAATGGTTTTGCACATCTGGCTCACCTGCAGTGTTGAAAATTCAGAAAAGAAGGGGACAAGTTCAGTAAGCAGCATTACCTCTGCCCAGGATATTACTCCTTTTGAAAGAGCAGCTTCTCTGAAGGCAGACCAGGACAGGGAGCTCCAACACAAATCCCAAAGTCGTTGTGCCAATGCTGAACAACATTGCACCCACGTCCACGATGGGAGATCTGTGAAGACAAATTCCTGCTTCTTGTAATGGATATTTCTGCTGGATTTTGCAGGCCATTCTTCTTGCATGAGAAAAGGATGCAGAAGAATTTCAAGGACTGGTCTTTCCCTTTCTCCTTCCTCATTGAATACGTAGTCTGAACTGCTAGACAAAGATCTTAGCATTACTGCTGGCATTTGAGTTGGGCTGTCATTTGAATTCATAGATCCTCATAGTGAAAACTCATCAATCTTACTTTTGGAGAAGTAGTTCTGAACTTGGATGCAATATAAAATTTACAGAACAACCCAAAATTGTCTTACTGGGGCCCATGGGAAGTTTGTTTCTGGAATGACACCCGCTGGAAAGTCTGAAGTGTGTCCGAGAGCTGTGCTGTGGGACAGGCACATCACAGAACACCTTCCCCATCTGATGGGTGTGCCTGGGATGGGTGAGCGCAAGCACAGCTGCCAGGGTGAAGCAGTGTGAGTTGCTAAACAGTGTTGAAGTTTATGAAGCTTAGCAAACATCTGCAGAGATTTTTAGAGCAGACTGCATTTGACAAAAATTTTTAGCAGTGCAAATTTAATTACATTTATCTCTTTCTTTCATATATTTCAGGAAGGTTTCATTTCAGAATAGGGAGCTGTGCAGCCTGAATTTACATTGTGTCATGCAAATATAGCAATAAAAACTACTTTTCTTCCTCTGCAATACTTTCAATAAGACAATTGTGAAAAGTAGCATCACTGGAGTGAGTAAATAATATATGTAAGTAGTATATGTTGTTTCATTAAGTACGTTAGGCCCTCCAGTTTCACATCAACTGACAGATTTTTTCTTTTTTTTCTTTTTTTTTTTTTGCATTTCAAAGCATAATACTCATCAGAAAAATATTAACAATATCCAACACTAGCAAAATAGTGATATTTTCCTTATTTATTCTCAAATTTTATCTAAATAATGTGTGATCTTTTTGATAATAAGGACCTGGGGAAATTATACCCTAAATCATCATGAATTTTCCACCCAGGAACGTAGGGTAATAAAAGATTCTGTTCAGTTTCAGAACAGCATTTGCTATCATCACACTGACCTGCAGACTTACAGCTCTGCCCGGTAAGTGTAAGATACAGATTTTTGTTGTTTGTTTTGGTTTGTAGTCTTCCTGCCATGTAGATGGCAGCAGCACTCAAGCCTTGAAATTCACTCCAGCTTTTTCTGGAGTTTGTTCGAAAAAAACATGTTTAAGAATATTATTGCTGAGACTGAAGTGAAAGGCTGATTACTTTAAAGATGGATATCAGTTTAGTAACACGTACCTCTAAAGAAGCTTTTAACTTCATAAGATGACTGTTTAAAAGACAGTAAGTCATATCTCTCTGTATTAATGTAGTTGTCACTATTATTTTTTTCTACATTTTGACTTTTTTCCCTATAAATTAAATTTCTAGAATTCTTCCTACTGCACTAAGTTGCAAGACACACAGGATGTTTTTGGAAGTTCAAAACTGTATTTCCTTGCAGAATGGCCAGCAGCCTGGGCAGGAAAGCTGTTGACTGTGGACATCCTTGTCAAAGATACAAAGAGGAAGGACAGGTAAAGGTAGTGGGATACACAGTGTAGGATTTTGTGCTATGGGTTCTGCTAATCACAGTATTTTATAGAATTAACATGAATTATGTGGAAAAAAAAACATTTTGAAGGTCCAAATGTCTTTGTGTAGTGTAGAGCTGTCTGCACTGACATTTACTTTGGCTAAGAAGTAGAGAGAGATTTTGAAAGAGAAGGAACAAAACTAAGACCCAGAATCAAAGCTGTCTAGCAGCCTTAGTCTCTGCAGCATCAGCTGAAACCTCAGGGAGACTTTGTGGGGTCATCTCCAGGCCCTCGGAGAGAAAAGCAGGTGTTACATGTGTAACTGTGCACAGAGGGAAAAACTAGCATGAGAAAGCATAATGATGGTGGTGCCTTGAGCTAGAAAATGCTGTTTAAATACTGGGGGCAAACAGTGGTGTTTCAGTGAGCTGTCATACAAAGCAGACCAGCACTAGCTCCCTCAGTGCTTCTAAAGCAGTAGCAGCTGAAGAGGGAGATGAAATATCCAATGGACAGCAAATCTCATTCCATAGGATCCTGTCTGAGGATGCTTTGGGTGGAGGTTTAGTCCGCACTGGCTATGGAGTCAACTAAGGTCCCTGGGAAAGTGGGCAGACTGCAGCACTGAGCCATCCTCAGCCAACTGCCACAGCTGCAGATGGGGGCAGGTCCGTTCTAACCCTCTGCAGAAGCTGGGAGGGAAACGGGAGCCGATATCCCTGTGGTGCCCTTGCAGTGTGGTGTGGAGCAGGAGCCCTGGGCACAGGGGATCCCCCAGCTGCTGGTCAGGCAGAGGCCGGGATCCCACAGGGAAGGGTCTGTCACAGCTTCACACTGCCCTCAGTGCATGGGCTCTGACCAAACCATCCTCTGATGTCTGATGGGGCTGGGACCAAAAACATGTCACACACGTGCTGATACTGTCCTGGAGTGACAGCACTCCTTAACTACTGCTTCAGGCAAAGGACTTGCAAAGGGAAAGCGGGAATTGCTGGATGATAAAATGTGTGACAACAGTAAAAGTAGATGAGTGATGAGAAAAGAGCAGCAAGTGGACACATGTTGCATCAGAGCACGGGGAGAGCCAGCCTTTGTCTGTCCTGCACTTGTTGAGCACAATGCATTGGACATTGGTAATGGGAAAAGCACTTCCCTTCTTAAATGTCTTCCAGACTAATGCACTCTGAGAGCAAATATATTTTTGCTGCTTTTAAGATATGTTTTGGAGATTTGATGGGTTTTACTTCTCACTTCATAGCATCCATTAAATCAATCTTAGATTTCATTCCAGTGAGCAGGCATTTGTCAAAAAGCTGCTCCAAGGTCTCTCAAATCCACTTTTTTTTCTATATTTTCAAAATTATGCCACTGCTCAAGTAATAAAAAATATCTTTTCGCCTTCCCTCTACCTCACTGGTAATATACTCAATGTAGTTATGAGGAAGTTCTGTGCACTGCAACCAAGCATACATTTAGAGTTCGTATTAGTGCTGATTATTCATGACCTATAATGAAAATATATTTTAAAAGCTCCTGGGAACTTCAAAACAAAATAACTGTCACTGTGCTGTATCTGTGCAGTACATTGGAGAAGTATTGTAAGGATATATAAAGGGATGGTCGTGGCATTTAGTAAGTTAAATACAAAAGCAAAATTCCATAATAAAAATACCGGTGGATTTTCATTATCCCTGCCCAAACTTACTAGGTTTAAGCAGCAAAATCACCTGAATAATACGATACAGAAACTCTTCGAACTACCAAACAGGCTCTCCTTAAAGATATTTTTGCAGAATCACTTTGGAGTATAACAGCTCCTTAGGAATTTGAGATTTGCAGCAATAACATTTCAAGCTTTTAAAGAAGGTGATGAGCAATTTTAATGGATACTGAGAGAATATCAGAGAAGACATCACAAGAAAAGACTCATTCCAGGCACTCTTTCTTATATTTGTTGCTTTAGTTATATGAAGTGACAGCCCAATGAATCACTGGGTGGTCTTTTGGTCTGACAATTTGGGTATTGTCCAAGCAATTAACAGGCAAGCAGCCAGTTGCAGTGGCTAGTGATTAAATCACAGAGGTTCTTTGGTGGTTTCCATAAAGACATCTCTGGGAAGTGTTAGATGGATCTACCACCATCTATCTATGTCTATCTATCATATGACGAGCTTGTGTCCTACTCCATGTACTTGTTTATTTGACTAAATACTTAAGAATATTACATCCCTTGAAAAGAGTTGATACTTGAAAGATATTCCATGCTTTTGGTTTCTCCTGTACTAGCCCTGTGTGTGAGGAGAATTTATGATACTGTTGGAGTAAACCTTAAGCTTTGGGGGTTTTTTTTGTATGAGATTTTAGAAACGTCTTTCCTCATATCTGAAGTCAGATGTCTGACTAACTGCATAAATACTCCACAGATTTCATTCTGGATTTTTCATTTAAAAATGCCTTCTCTTATATAAGTCCTTAAGCAGATATAATTGCTGTTAATATTTTTCTTAGCCCATGGAATATGCGGCATCCTGTGTTACTTCCCTTTTTTACAACACCTCGATCTATAGATGCTCATCTCTGTTCCTGCTGTTTGGCTGTTCGGTTTTTCCTTGTGTGTGGGAAAAATCCATCACACGTTTTCCAGAATTTTGAGTTTTTTCTTCCTCCCATGATAGCCAGTGATTAAACTTCCACAGGGAGAGAACAAGGTAAAAGCAGCAGAAAGGAAAAATAAGAAGAAATAAACTCTATTAGCTAGAGTAAATATACCAGCACGGTCAAATTATGATCACACTGGCCTCCAAGCTGCACTCTGATCTTTTCTGATAATTCTGAGCAGTGCTCTGAAGGAAGGTGTAAATGTCAATACTCTAGGAAGACTGGGAATTTCCAGGAATTTGCATAGGATACATACAGCCATAACTACAATCCTGCAGGTGTTGGGTACAGTACCCATGGCACTGAGCTCACGTGGCATTTTTGAAAGGGGTATGGGACTATAAAAGGAATCTCAGCAACATTAAGTTTTCTTTAGCATTTAGCCTTTTTCCAGGGGGTAATTTTTCTGGATTAGCTGAGAAAGTGCCCTTGCTGGCTAGCAGGAAGGAGAGGAGGTAGTTCAGTACATTTTAATGCTTTTAATGTTTCTGTACTAAAAGACATTGGAAATAGAAGGGAAGCTTGCACAATACCTTAGAGATAGACTCATCTCCCTTCCACACAAAGGTTTTGCCAAGGTTTTAATAAAAGGAATCCCCACTGTAGATTACTCCTGTGCTTATCCAGTATTCAGTCCTGGACCACATCCTCCAGCAGCTTTTATTCAGCCAAAGCTGCTTCCAAAAGGGCTCAGGGGCATCACTCGGTCAGCAGCAATCAGTGGGTTAATGCAGCCTGGCTTCTGCCTCCCTCAGATGTTCAGGAGAAGATAATGAGGCAGGGATAGAGCCTGCAGGTTAATGAGGTACCCCAACTGGAAGACAGGAATCTGAGAGGAGAGACTTGGGAAGCAGAAGAGGAAGGGGAAATGTGAGTGTCTTTATATTCAGGTGTTACTCAGCTGAGAGAATTGCTGGGGCAGGATTGTTTTCCAGTACTATAAAGACTGTTTGATCTGTTAGTGCACTGCTGGGATTACTCATCTACCTGGCAAAAGCCTTCTGCCTTTTACACCCCTGTTCAAATCAATACTGAACTACATTTGGAACTCCGGTATGCTAAAAAGAAGTGCCTCTCCCCCCCAGCCCCCCAGCCCCTAAACAAAACACCAAAATCCAAGGGCACTCATGTTAGGGTAAATACTGGAATCCCTCTAACAAATTCTAATCAGTGCTTGGGTAAGCATTGTTAGAAACATCTGTCATGCATTTAAATAAAATCTATTAATAAAATGAATGAATAGAACTTAGACAAGTATAGAGAGGTAATACAGTAAAACAAATGGCCCTACTACAGGGAGCTGTTGTACTATGCTGTTTTGAATATCGTCATGAAAGCAGCTTACCTTTCAGCTGAGTCTTTTCAATAATCCTGGGCTGTAAATGATGCAGCCATGTAAATAACTCTGACAGTTGCACTTTGACCATATAATATGAAAAATAGCTTGTTCTCTATAATCACATTGTCAAAAAATTCCTCCGTCTTATCAGTATGCGACCTCCTGCTACAGACAAGCAGAATACAGAACAATCTGCACAGTCTGCAGCGTTCAAGATACTATTCTTACTGTTATTATCAGCAATGACGATTATCTCTAAATGCTCAACAGTAAATCCAGAGGAATAAATGGGAACGTTTTTCCTAAGTGGTGTATAACAATACCTGACATTTATATAGCACCTTTCATCTGTAAGAATCCCAAAGTGCTTTACAAAGTCTGCTGAGATCACTTCACCCACCACTGAAATGTGGCTGTCTCTACGGTGAAATTCAACTGCTATTCCACACCACTGCCATTGCACAACGGTGTTTTTGAAAAAAGTGACAACTAAGTGAAATGCATTGAACTGTTCTTGTGAAAGCTATCGTAGGGTCCTCTGTGGCAGTGCATGGCTAAAACTTTGCAGTGGCATCCAGAGAAAAAAACAGCAGATACTTCATCCTCCTCTGCCCTCAGACACCTCCTTCCCAGCAAGAGCACTTCTGTTCTCTTTCTGTTTTCAGAGATAGCAGTTGAAATGCTACCAGTGAATGAAATTCTACTGATGAAATCACACTAGTAAACCTGGGTGTCTGGAGTTATCTTTAGAAAGTAAGTAATAATGAAAATAAAACGCTTAAAATTTTATAGGATAAAAATGGGCGTAACTAATCTATAACTGTGCTTCTCTGACAGCCTTGGTCTATTGAGCCCAACACTGTGAAATTAAGTGCTAATCTATTTTTCCTTATGAGGTATTTATATTCTTTTTCATGGGTTTAGTACTATAGCTATGTATTTATATGAGCAGGTATGACTGGGCCCTCGCTGTAAGTTGACTGTAGAAACAGCTGCTGTAGCTGTACTGGTAAATTAGAGTGAGGTAACATTCTCAGGTATGGAAAATTACAGAAATTGATAAAATGATGGAACAATCTCCATGCTCTCGATCTACAGCAACTAATACACTCCTGATGACCATGCCTGATAGGAAGTGTTTGAACATGCCCGTGCTTTTCTGGAGGGTGAAATAATTTTTCACTCAAACCTACTTTCAGTTCTTCTGCTGGCAGTTGGCTTTGTTGACAGAAAAGCGTCTGAGGGACATTAAGTTGCTATCACAGATATATATACAAAGGGTATGCACAGAATGATGGAATGTGTGTAAAGCATAATATTTGTGCATTCCTGAATGTGATAAAAGTGGATTGAATCCTCCTGAAGAGAAATGCATACTATGCAATATGAGTAATCTTGAAAGTGCTCTACCAATATTAATCAAATCATGGAGCTGAAAATACATGTTCTTGCTAGAGTTTCTGATTACATTTTCATCTCAGAGAAGGATGGGAGCAAGCCCAGCCAGGAGATCTGAACCCTGTTGAATTTTGGAGAGCTTAGCTCTTGCTGCTGATATAGATTTGATCTCTCCAACTCAGGTTTATGTCTGTAATATGTCACTTTAAAAAAGTCAAGGTCCCATTTGGGTTCACTCCACTGCAGTGTTACTACTTTATCTTATATTTCATCTCCTCTCTGGTCTTGGCTCTTCTTTGGCAAAATGTGAGTTCCTTTTCTTTTAAACCTGGGGAAGCATTGGACATATGTCACCAGTGAACTACAGAGTGTGTGGGGAAATTAGCTAAGTAGACAGGACCACTTTACTGCTGAGAATTGAGTGGTCTCTGCCCTTCCTCTGCTACAGACAAGAAAGAGAATCAAAAGTGTTTCAGAAGTTACTGACCTTTTGAAACTAAGCTGTTATATTTCTTTAATGGAACAAATGTAGGTAAACCTTGTATAGGTTTCATATACTTGTCATTATATTAAAAGATTTAATGTAATTTTCCTTCTCCTAAGAAGCTTCATTGTACTTTTGAAATAAACTGTAGCGTGAAGCCTAAAGAAACAGCAGTAACTGTGAATCCACTATGAGAGATTCTGAGTGGCATCTTAAGAATGCAGGGTGTGAATAGACTATCAGAGTTTATCCTGCACATAAATCCAGAAAATCCTGTGGCCAGAGAGACAAAATTGTACACGCCTATAATGAACGTCTGGTTTATGAAACTTGTATGTGAAGGTGTAAAATATCTCCTATTAGAGATGCTAAATTAAAATGTTTACTAGGGGTTTAAAATACATTAAAATTTAAAGTTGCAAATTTATTTCAAGAACATCACATTTATTTGTTGTGACCCCACTAAAACAGTTTTACTGATTCCAAAGTATTTTGAGTCAAGCCTTGCATATATGTACAGCATGTGTATGGGTAGGTATTTATTTGTGTCCACTACTGGATATTCCATATTGAGTCCTATTTTAAAAGTGAACATGAAGATTGCAGTTATATTAGGAAACGTCAGCTCTAGGACTGCAGAAAGAATGGTTGTGGCAGTGCTTAACTCTTCCCTCTGCACATATGTACTGCACAGCAATCTTTATGTGTATTAGCCCATGTCCATTCATAATCAATACTATCGCCTCATCAAACTCTTCTGGACTTTCATATACGCACACATGTTTAGCACTCTTAGAGGTATTTTAAAGATAAATGTGTCTCATTTTGGTCCTGACAATCAGACCACAACAATACAATTGATAGACTTGGCTTCCCATTTGAAATGTTAACCCATTATGAGGCAGGTCTTAGCAAACATGCCAACAAAAGATAGGAGAATCTTAGCACTTATTTTCCCTGTCTTCAAAGAATTAATCTTTCAGGCGGAAATCTACAATTCTGCTTTTTCTATTTCATTATTATTTGACTACTCCATCTTCAGTAAAAGCCATATCCTCCTTAAATTTCCCAAGTTTTTTTCCTTTAGTTGACAGACAGTTGCTAATCACATGTATAATACCCTGAGCAAATTTCAGGCCATAGGGGGATAGGATAGCTCCCTGCATATTTTACCCCCTTGCATCCTTATTTTTTCCAGTTTCTGTGACAGTCTGCCTGCATTTGTGAATGAATGCTATGATGTGTATTGTCTGTGATAAGAGCGATCATAGGAATGATAAGCCTTGAAACGTAAATGGTGAAGTTTAACTGAGGCTTTCAAATTCACACATACAGAGACAACATTTACTGCTCTCTGCCTACTTTGAAGCCCTCAGCAAAGAATCTGCTGAGTGCACACAGTCCAGTATTGCTTATACCAGTCCTGAGCAGGTATTTTGTATTTACCTGGCAGACAGGATAGGGCAACATCTCTGAATGCTGTGCTGGGCTCTGCTGGCAACGTCTCTGCCAGTGAGCACAGGGGTACCAGAGTCTTTAGCCAGTAAATAGCAGTGACATGAGAGCTCCTGGGAGATTCTTTTGAGAAGAATCATCCACTCCTGAAGCTGTATTCCAAGTTTTAAAGTTTTGGCATATGGATTTTAATTTCTGAGTTGCCTTAACAGAAAGCAAATTCCGTGACTTCCTCTGCAAGGTCTGTTTGACTTTGCTGGAGGAAGAACGCTTGTTCAAAGGCAGCCTGGCAATCATCATCCATCACCCTGTCAGTCACACACAGATACCAAGGCACCTTCAACAAATGTTCTGCATTGTCACCCCTAGGTTGGTTATTGGTGTTTCCCACAAAGTTCCAGTAGTCATAGGACATTTTTGAACTTTATGGGATTTATATTAACTCATAGCAATCTTTGCAAGGTTGCCAGAAGGTGTAAAGAAACTAATGATTAACTAGATTCTTCTTAGTAATTTAGAAATATTGATGAGTGCTAGTTCAGGTTGTGGCTACCAGCAGTGTATTGCCTTCAATGCTTGACTCCTGGTAAGAAGTCTATACTCAACACAATCATACTTTTCCTTTTTTCTTATTTTAATGTGTAAAATACTTTTTTAATTGTATCTCTGAAGATTCATTTTCAGCAGCTGATGAAATATTTAAGTCCTGCCAAAGGACGTCGTCAGCTGTGGAGTCCTGTGTCTAAAGCAGATGCAATAGTGTCCTCAAAACTTGTTGTAAACAAAACAATAATTATCTCTAATAATGAAGGTATTTTACATTGTATCTGAAACCGTATGAATTAATTTCAGAAGCAGTTAATAGGATGTCATAACAGATATGTGGGTTACCTTAAACTATGGATTTAGTCTTATATTGGACTACGAAGAGAAGTTGAAAAACATTTAGACTTTGTTCAAACATTGTCTTGTGTACAATTCAGGGAAAAGTACCTATCTGATAACGACAGTACCACGTGCAGCTTTTCCCAGAGAAGGCTGTTTACTTAAGGCAAGGGTCAGTTCTGAAGAAAACATGACAAGGACAATTTCTTACTTACCTTAACTAGTGGACAAAGCACAATAATAATAATGATGGGGTGGTTGCATTCCAAGCATTTCACTCACCTGAAACACCACAGAGCAATTTATAGGTATTTGTTTTTTGCTCTCACTACAGTATTACACATCTAGCTGGTATTTCAACAGAAACCCAAGAAATAAAGCATTCAGCTTTCAGAAAGAGCTATGAACTGCCTGAACTCTGCTCATTCATCCCCAGCAATGCTGGCTTCCTTCTGAGGCCCTGTGCTTAGGAGTGGGAGGACCACACTCCTGACACTTTCTCGCATCACTCTTCTCTGCAATATTGTCACGTGTGGGGCACTTCCTGGAACTATAAATGGGATTCCTTTTTTCTTCTTACCTAGAAAGGCTCTGCCAATCCTTTAGAGCAATTTTGCTCTTTAATCCATCCCACTCCTCCTCTTTTCCCAAGATCTAAACCCTCGTGTTCCTCTGCCTTTTGCAGCTTTCACTTAGCTGTGGATGTCTGGGGGATATGTGAGGTTCTTTCCCGTCTGCTCCCTGAGAGATACAAACACGGAACTGACTGCTCCCGTGAAGCTTCACTACTGCCCAGAGTGATTTTCCTCTGGTACCTGGCCCTGGCCAGTACATCGTATTGGGAACAAACACTTCATCTTTACCCGTTCACTCTCTCTGTGCCCTGTTAGTTCTGAACTACAAATACAAGAGGTCAGTGTTTCCTGGTCAGCTTTCTCAAGGATAATCAAAATAGCTCACAATTAAAAGGGACATTTATTTAGCTCTAGGAAATCTGTTCATTAGCGTTTTGTTTTGAAGCAAAGTATTTCCCTTGCCTGTAGAGCTCTCTAATCAGGATCACATACTCATCCAAAACACTGAAGTACCATCATTGCAAGATCTGGCATTACTGCATTTTTCTGTCATATATTCTAAAGGAGACAGTTCTGCATCATAAGTTTAGACTTTTATCCTGTAGCTGGACAAGCAGCCCTGGAGGGTAGTTTGTCTGCTTTTGGGAAGGAAGACTGAGCTCCCTAACTCATCTCTTGTCCCATTAAGGCAGAAAGGTGCAGGATTTTAATGTACGTTGCTTTTCAGTATGTGGTTTTTTCCCACATCAGATGCTAAAATCTTTCCATGGATTAAACATTTTTATATGGCAAGCTCATGTGTCCATGGGCCTCACCCTCTGGTTTTGAGCTGTGGGTCAGTTTTTCCACGATGCCTTTTGAAAGATGGAGGTATCAGTTAAGCAGACCAGAGCAGGCAGTTTCCTGTAATCATCTATGCCATCATCTGTGCTGGATCATGGCAGCAGCTGATCAATAGAGGAGTATTTAAATATGTTAGAGCCTGAATCTGATATTCTACATGTTTAACTGCATAAACAGATCAATGGGACAGGATTGATCTCCATTGATATTTGGCAGTTTTCAAATACAATTAAACCACATTCGGAGTACTGAAAGCACTTGAAATAAACAACTGGGCACTATTTATAATTTAAAGAGCTACTCAAAAAATTTAATAGATCAAGTGGTTGTTTCAACAATGCCAGTGTCAAGGGAAAACTTGAAATCCATACACTGTATATAAATAGCAAACTGAAATTGATGGCAAACTGAAATTCAATGTGTTCTTTAGCACATATTACTATATACAAATATTTCCGTGTTTATGAGAAAAGGATATGCAATTAAATTGTCATTAACAGATACAGATGAATGATTATGCCTGAGCAGAATCTGGAATTGGAATTATTGGACATGCTGTTGATAAAATGGCAACCTTACCTTTCTCACATCCCTAAAGCAGTGGAATTCAAGAGTTGCCCAGCCAGTTCTTGTCTTTGCTGATCCCTGTTGGCTGTATTCTCACTGTGTCTGATGGGGCTCCAGCAATTCCCTGTATTCCCTGGATGCTGACCCCCGGCATCTCTGCTGCTCCTTCTGAGAGCCTGGCACCAGCGTGTGTTTAGGCTGCCATCAAAACCTGTTTGCTCAAGTAGTGACAATCTAGGGATGTCCTTGGGTTGTCTTTGAGGGCAATGTCATTGTCACCACAAAGGCACATCAGAGTAAAGTCTGCTCAGGGTGTTTCACTCATTGACATGCATAATGAATAGATACTGGTGGTCATAAAATGAGCCAGTGCCCACAACTTTCAAGACTGACCAGTTCAAGAGAACCAGACCAACGCTGACGAGAAGAACAGCCATTTTAGGAAATGAGATTTATTTGCCATTCTGGTCTCCCTCTGGGCAGTTTTACACAGCAACATGGGTGCAGTTGTAATGAACCCTACTGAGGAGCTGAGGTCCTAGTCCAGAACATACCAGGTGATTAGGAGGGTTACTTTCGGGAGAATTCTTTGCAAAGAAAGGCTTATGGTTCAAATCAATTTGAAATACATAAAGGAAACATGAATCTTTAAGACTACCCTCAGCTGTAAACTCAGAGCACTGCTGTAAACCCCAGGTTCTGTAAAGACATAGCCTTGATTCATTACAAGGACATTGAATGTCAGCTCAGCAGTACATTTACCCGACAGCTCCAGTGTGGGCATGGGGAAATGTAATTTTGCACTTTTACTGACAATATTCTGAAACACAGCTAAACAGTATCAATGTCTTTTTCTAACACAGGCATTTTGAAAACAATCCCCTATGTTTTTACTAAGGCCCTTATCCTGAAAAGTTAGGAATGTGATTTCCACGTGTACTATTTTCTTAATCCAGTGCCAGTGTAAAAAATCAAGGCTTTACTGGTGATATGGATTGTGAACAGGAAAATATATCACGTTCTTCTTGCACAGGAAGGACTGGTTTAACAGCGTGAGGACAGTAGGGCTTCCCAGTCTATGTCTGTCAGCGTTGGGATGCTGCAATCTTTGACTCTTCAAACCTTCCCAAACCCCTCCCAGCTTCAGGAGGGCTTTGAATGTGCATGTGAGTGTGTACCCTTCTACTGAAAGTATACACATATCGCTCTCAAGGGAACTGCTTTTTCTGTTAATGATATCAGCAATACTTTCACCTGAGAGCTGTTGCAGGGTGGGATTCAGAGGTTATATTCAGTATTCAACTCTGCATTGTTCCAGTGGCCATGGTCCATTCTGCTACCAGTCTGTGCTGCACAGAGCAGCACAGTGAAAACTGCAGAGGAGAAGTACTTTGGCATTTTACCTGAAGAGACATGGTGATGACTTATAGTACACCCTGAACAATATTTCTTCTCTGTGCTTTATCTGGACCAATAAATGCTTATGCTTCTGGATGCAGGAAGAGCTGTTTGTTCTCCTCAGCTGACAACCCATTAAAAAGAAAATAAAGTAAACATATCAGAATTAGTCCCCTAAAGCTTCCATCAAGCCTTCTGCCATGAGCACTTTGCTGCTGTTTTTGTTTTTTTCCATTGCCAGCCTTTGACACTCAGGGGCAATCTATCTTTGGGAGAGAGAATAGAATCGCTCTCCTTCCCCAGGATGTATGATCCAAGAGCTAAAAATAGAGGCAATCCAGAACAATATCAGAGGGCTGCATAACAAATAAGAAGCCAAAATTCTTGAAGAAATCTTCTTCAGGTGTCAAGCGGTACAATACCCTTAAGAAAAAATACAAAATCTTACAGGAAGCAATTGTGAGATAACTAATTAAAAGCTATTTCCTTACCCCTTGCAGTAGTGGTCAGTTTAAATACTGAACCTGTGGCACTTTCTCCAAGGAAAAACCTGGATTTTGATTATGTATCTTAAAAACAGCATTCAAGTTTTCTTGTTCACCACCAGAAGGTAAAGAAGGAAGAAGCATCACCAGGACAAAAAAAGTCCACAAGGTGCCGTTTCACCTGAATTTTTCTGTAAGGACTGTCAAGCACTGGGCTTTAGGACCTACTGGAAATGCAAACTCTAACAGCTTTCAGGCAAGCCCTTGTTTTCAGCTGATCATTACCAGTCCTGACCTTTTAAATCTTCTGCTGCTAAGGGAGAATCTGGTCTTTACAGAAAAGCTGTTCTGTATTCCATTCATAGACAATGGAGAACTTAACTATATTTACTGGTATTTAACATATGGAGCATATTTGCCTGGAAGGTAGATGAAATCTCCTGCATTTAAGATCAAATCAATTTGAATTTAAGGTCACATTTGCAGAAGTCAATGTTCCGTAAAATCAAAGAAGAGCTTAATTCAACTCTTTTTTCTCTGTCAATCAACAGCGCAGTTTCACACGGCAGAGTTGCGCGAGCCTTCCTCCTGCAAGGAATCCTTGCACACGCAAACATCCAGAGAGAGCTGCCGTGGGGCTTGGATCTTACTCACCTGAGTGGAGCTGTGAGGGTTCAGGTCCAAGGCAAACTTCCTGTTCCTAATTCTCACTCCCACGAACAGTCTTGGGCACACTGCTAAGACTCCTCACACAAGTGCCTGCTTAAAGGGAGGCTCTCAGGACCAAACCTCTTTTCTTCAGATGAGGTGTATCCAATTTGGAACATCTAATTCGTGTGCTTCCAGGACTAAATGGAGAAAATAGGCTGATGTGATTTCAAGGTGAAAGTGTGTGTATCTTCATTCATAAGCAAGTGCTGCTACTTCAAAGGAGAAGAGATTTGCAGGAATCAATGATCTGCAATATCTTTTTGCTTAAAGTGTAATTGCCATCTAAGAGCAATGAGGGATTTTGCTACTGCAGAGGTCTGGGGAACACAAGCCCAAAATACAACTTTCTGGTTGGGAGATTTCTAATATTGGAACATTGTCTTTGAATGCTACTAACCCACAGCCTTTTCCCCTGGAAATTTAAACAGCAGAGGAGAGAATAGGAGAGATCGTTGATTTCTCCTTCTACTTTCCCTGAGAATGTCTGATTCAGCAGGTCTGAAAATGGCATTTATGTTGTTAATAAAAATATTTTTGTCTTTATTTTTAAATGAAAATATTGATTACTTAGCTTTGATGAAATAATTAATAGACATAGTCAAAGTGCTGTGGGGGGAAAAAAAAAAAAGCAGTATTAGTTACTCCCTTGTGGTATAAGAGAAGATTTTATTTCATTTTTAACATAATGGAAACGACAGCAGAAAAATAGCGCAGAAAAGTGGGGGAAATTCAGAAATGCTTATTTAATGGATTTTTAATTGACATTATTCACAGCCCACCTGGGATGGTCATTTGAAATACATCTAGCAGCATTTTCTGTTCTGATGAAAATTTGTCAGCTATTTAGCAAATGAGTATGAATGATAAAATAGAACAAGAAAAAACACTATTATCACAGCCCATTACTAACAGATTTCAGGAAAAGTTAACAGAAGTATCTTTCTAGTTGCTGTTATTTAGATCTTAGGTAAACACATGGCAAACTCTAGACATCTCTTTATATTTCATGTTGCTTAGTTGTTGAGGTTTATTACTAGATAAAATAACCTTTTGTATAAAGGAAACCACTGTTTGAACACATTTTGTAAGATGTCTTGATAAACAATTTTGAAAACCATATAGTATTTGGAGGAAATAAAGAAATGAGAAATTTTGAAAGGAAAAGGGGAGGGATTTTTCTTTTGTGTATGTTATGCTATGTATTTGTAAACAATCCCAAGGCAAGCCTTCTTCATTCCTGGGTGTGCCATATCTTTTACAAAAATAAGGATTCCACTCCTAGTCACAATAGCCATTCCTAAGGTAACATTCATAAGAAATCTTCTCTCATATTGCTGAGTTGACAACCCACTCTTCACTTATCCGTGGCTGCTGGGATTTGAGTCTGTGCTTCCGTGCAGACTCTCAGGACAAATTCACCTCTGATGTAAATGTGCTCAGTTCCACTGAAGTCAGATGAGTTCCTTCTTGCACCAAGGCTTAATTTGATCCTCGATGTTCAGATCACTGAGCTATCCCCTCTGGCCTAGCAATTCTCCTGTTGAAGGATTGCCTTCTGGCTGTAACTGCCGATAGGCTTTTCACTCTGGAAACTGGAGAAGTAGTGAGTGCACGTAAAGGTTTCATGAAGTGCTTCACAGGTGAAGAGACAGCCCATTGCATCCTGGAAGTGTCTCTTACCCTTCAGATGAAGAAAAGGAAGTCTGAGTGAATGAAAGATTACTGTATTTTTGTGACTGCTACATCAAAACCAAAAGAGTTTGGGCCTTTAGAGATGAGGAGGATTGTTGTAACTCGTTTCCCTACAGGACTCATTCAGCTCTGAATCAACAGAGCTTGTAACCCTCTGACATACAGATCGACCTGAGGGGGAAGAGAGAAAGAAGGATGTAATTGTGCCAATTAATCTGGAAAGGCAGCTGAGAGAGCAATGTCTTAAAAGAAAGCCTGGTAATGATCTTGGTTAGATTAGAGTAAATCTAGAGCAATGTCACTGAAGTCAAAATATCATCCTGTACTTGCTGGTTATAACCTGGATCAGAATTTGGCCTGGACTAGCACCTTTCAAAGGAGACTATAAATGGTTGTAATTAATATAAAATATTACATAAAATAGCAAATATTTTCAATTCCATAATTAGAAAGCCCAGTGAATTTACAATGTTGTTCCACTACTTTTGCATTTTGCTACAAAACCTACAGTGTATTTTGAGCAGGGATTTTGTGTCATGCCTACCAGGAAGGGAACCAGAACTGGTAATGTGTACAGGTCTGAGTAACAGGTTTACTCTATGACCTTTTGTATTCCACAGAGGAATCAGAACATCAGGAAGCCCAGTAACATCTTGCCAAAGCTGAAAGAAGACAATAAGCCATCTATAATTTTAATGTATTTTACATTAAAATATTAGCAAATATAAGAAAGAATAAAAATGTAGAGCAGAAGTACATTCTCCTTCCTGAGAAACGGGGGCATTTGTGAGTCCTAGGGAGCTCTACAGCTGGAAGCAGTAGGAGCTCTCATTGCTGCTCCCTTTGTCTATGGCCCCTGTCCTGCTGAAGCTGAGGCTGGGCCAGCCTCTTTGCTGGCTCCTGCCACAGGAGGGGCTGCAAGCCAAGGCGAGATGTGCAGAATGCAGCTTTGTGTGCACCCACACAGGAACACGAGCAGGTGCCTCTCATCCTTCTGGTCCCACTTGTAGGATTTAGTGGACATATTGGAAGACACACTGACAGTAAAGCCACTGTTAACACATAATTTAAATAATCCCTGATTAACTAGTGAAATTATAATTTTAGGAAGTATTGAGTGAATTGGAAAGTGTGGAGTCCCACTGAAACATAATATTGATTTGATGCCTTTTAATTTGTTAGAGATTGTAACTAGCAATTCTGTTCACCTATTTACTCTTCCCAAGTTATTTATTATTGACCAGAAATAGGTCTGGATGAGAGCTGTTAATACAGAAGTGCCAGGATCTGCCCAGACCTGAATGGGGGAATGAATGGTTGGAGGTGAATCTGAGACACATTGGAGTTGTAGTCAAGGCAGTTTAGTTCCATGTTCTCCAAGTCTCTCCATTCCGTAACTTGCACATTGCTGTTTCTTGGAATAGCCTCCATGTGTATAATTGTTAATGTAAATGTAAAATGTAAATCAACATACAATGTCAGCCTGAGCCCCAAGACACTTCCAGCACTCTGGCAGCAATGATAGGCATTGATGGAGATGTTAGAAAAAGAAGGCAGAGCAACTAACGCTTTTTTTTCATTTATTTTGAAATGACAATAAGGTTTTCAATCGCAGATTATGCTGTTTGGTGCAGAGAAAAGGTTTGTGAATCCTAGCTTTTGGCTGCCTTTAGCATGATCACTTGTATGGGTTCAATTGCTTTGTGGGTAGGGGTTTTAACACAAAGTGCTATAATCAAAATTTTCCCTTCTCAGCTCTGAGGATTAGTCCGAACTGTCCAAATCAGAGCCTGCTGGAATGGTAGAAGTCTTTTAGACTCCATGGCTGCTGCCTTTGTTTCTCTGATACTACCAGACACAATGAGACATTAGGTCTGGATTTTAATCTACCTCTTTTCTTAGGAAGATGCAGTTGGGAGATTTAAGATCTGGTCCTGTAACTTCTGTTTCACATGAGCAATCTCACTGCAGATTAAAGACTAATCATAGAAGGATTTGGAGGATTGGGCCCTTTGATTTCTCTTCATAGTAAGGCTCCTTTATCTGGATCATCCCGTTGATTATCCTTCTCCATCTTTTGCATATGGCTTTAGAAGTAATTAGAAGGAAATAAGATTTTCTGACTTCAACTTAATCAGTAGCATGTGTACTTTGAAAAGTTACATTTTTACATGACAGAGAATGTATCATCCAATAGCAAATATCTCCAAGGTATTTGGACTCGCTTCTAGCTGACAGCCTGACGTTATCACAACTGTGTGGCTGCTCTTTGTTCTGACTCACAGACCCTGTGAATGTTTGATAAATGTTACCTTTTTAATTCTTGATAACATTATGAAAATGTTAAGAAATGTTACAGCAGATAACCTTCCTAGACCAAACAGCAGCATTAACCATGTGAAGTTAATAACTGACTACGGGACATTTACTTAATTTACCTTTAAAAAAAGTTTTGCTCACACTGCTCAAACTTTCCCTTCATTTTTATCTCCTTTTCTCCAAGGCCACAGATAAGATTTTTCTCTTACTTACTTGCAGGTCAGCTTTCCATGACACTCAGGTCTGCCTACAAGCAAAACCAAATATTTATGGGTATGTGGGTATGAAACACCATAATGATAAATGCATGATAATACACCAGAATGAAAGATTTCAAGACAACAATGTTTGCTGTCTGAGCTGGACATTTACTTAGTCTGTGTAGACAGGAGCAGGTACTTTGATATAAATCAGATGAAGTATTTTTGAATGAATAAGTCTATACTGTGAAGTATGACTTCAGGGACCAGGACATACGGGCACACAGGTGTCATTTTGCAATGAAAGCTGCTAATGCTTTCTGTGCATGTCTAAAAACACTTTGTTTCAAGGTTGTGCTTCTGAGGATATAGCTCTGCTGGTTTCTTTTAAAGAATGAAGTGCTAAATAATGGATTAAAGGCTAAAAAAGGATTTGAAAGGTCTTCACCGTATTTTTAGCACATTTCAGTTATACTTTTTACTCCTCAGACACACACTTCCAGAATGTATTTAAATTTGAAGCATGTCATGCCATTGCATATTCTTAGAATGATCAGATAGAGTTGGAAGATTTAATGTTTAACCTTCATCAATTATTACACAGAGCTCCTCACCTAAGTAAACAGATGCTTGATTTTAAGTATTTAGGAGTCACTCTAGTTTTATTCTTAGACATTTTGCCAAACCAAGGACATAGTGGAATTTAATAAAATTTATAATAAGTCATTCAAAAAATATAAATACATGCTTTGTTTTATGCAGTTTAGTGAAGAATGTAACTACCAGAGTATTTAAATTAGATGCTTTTGCTGCCTGAAAACCCGAGCAGAAAGTCTCTTCCTCACTTTTGTAATTAATAAGAACACAAATCAGGTCCTTTCTTGGACTACCTCTCACAGGAATTCTCATGGGAATCTGGCAGCCAAAGCACAAGTTTCACTTGTGTTGAGTGGGAATAGAGGCTTCTCCGAAAGAAACTATTGACAAAGGTGTGTCAGGAAAAGCTGTACTTGAAAGGGACCACAGTCTGCTGCTGTCATTTCTTTTTCATATCCTGATATGTAACCATGCCAGTTTACACCACCCTACATAATCGTGCTGCCTGGGACATGTCTGGAGGGGGTAGTTTGAGGGCATGGGTCAAGGGCAACCAAGGAAAATCACTCCTTATTCATCTGTGTACTATGCCAAGCAGTGCTTAACTGGTGCTAAAACCCTAGAGGCCAGATTGCTGATACCTTCCTTTAAGGACCCCAACTCATTCGATGATCTGATGTCGCTGATTTTGCTCTTGGATTCCACAAAAACTCCTAGGAGTCCATAACCTACTTGATTTTCAAAGGCAAAAACCACTTCTATCCAGCTGTGGATGTTCAGGCAACTAGTTAATAAGAATGATCTTTTGGATTTTAGCAGTAGGAATAGTAGCAAAGTCCAAAATCATCAACAAAAACTATGGGAGATGGATTAGCCCCAATTTTCTTTTTTGTTCCCTTTCTGTCTTAAGACAAACCTTATTATGCTAATGTTTCAGGTTGTTCTGTAAGCCCACTGCCATCCTTGCAGCATGATATGAATGACATCATCTGCCCTTAAAATTTTGTAAAGTTGAAAGTACTACAGAGATAGAAGAGCAGAGATGATTATTATCCTAGAAATTATTTACTGTCAGTTACCACTAGGGTTTAAAGGTTTCTATTATATTTATATTTCTTCAATGAATCAAAATTAGCGTTGGTATGTATTCTCATTTCCAGTGTTGCAGTCCTTAACCTTTGCAGCTGTAGTTTGTTGATTTTTACTTGATGACATTTAAAACTCAATCTGAAATGTGAAACTATTTCCTTTTGTTTACAGGGTTGTGATTTACTTTGTTGTACTCTTATGGCATCCCTGAAGATGCGCTTAACTGTGGTGACCTGTTACGTCTGTTGAAGTGAACATCAAAAGACCATTTAATCACTTGTAATGTTTTTTCCTTGTCTGGGCCAGGGTTTTGTAAGGGTAGCGTTCTGCTAATGCACACTTCTGCCGGGAAGCTTCCCAAGGTGGGGCACAAGAGATGCTAAGTGGCAGAAGGAGGATGAGCAGAAGCCATTAACATTTCCCCAGCAAGGTCAAATTTGATGTTTCCTTTGTTTGTAGTATCCAAATTAAGGAGCTGCTTCTCTGCTCTGAGTGTTGCCTCTACATAAACATACTCCTGGGTAATCTCAGGCTGGTCACTTCTCCTCACCATTAGCCCCCCATTAACAAGCTGATTGAAAAGGACCCAGCACAGCTTACACAAAGCGCTGACCATTTTCCAGGAAGACCAAATTTCTCATCAGATTCATCAACTCTTCAGACTATCAATATACAAAGTAAAACTTTCTCCTGAAAGGCTATGATCACAGGAAAAACCTTTGCATTCTTTCTTCTTTTTTTTTTT
>VYZT01026433.1:68031-108181 GCA_013400735.1 Pomatostomus ruficeps
AGTCACCCTGCTGCTGAGCATGCGGATCAGATTCAGACCAGGGCAGTGGGATGCAACAAGCTGAATTTCCTGACTGACCTTCAGCCTTCCCCCTCTGTGGCGATCTACAGCTTTCTGTTCTGCCAAGTGAAAGTCAGAAACGGGGGCCAACTGAAAAGTAATTCTTTTCACTCTTTTGCAGAAACAACAAAAAGGTTGCTTCTGTATATGAGAAATTCTTTTGCTCATCTCTACTGGAGACTGAATTGTTTATTGTATTGACTGCACATCATTGTGGGCTGGGTTTTAACAGATATGACAATTTATCTGTATCAAGGATTGGGGGGGTGCTGTTGTGATACATTAAATACCTTTGCAATCTTCTTTTTTTTTTCTTTCTATCTTTCTTTCTCTCCTCTTTTTTTTTTTTTTAAGCACTAAATCTCAGCATGACTATATCCTGCAGTGGAAAATTACTACCATTCAGAAATGTGCCTGGCTGCATTACAGTTGTATATTTGAAGACTCAAAGCTCTATCTGCAGCACAAAGGCAGGCTCAACAAATGACTTAGCATCTTTGTTCCTTTATCACAACACTGAATGGCAGCGTTTTCTACTTGGTACAAGTCAAGGTATACTTGTGAAATTAGGATTTTTTGCTCTTTATTTTATAGAACAATTATGCATCTGCATTGAAATGTCATATTATGGTTAATATCCATCTGAAATTGTTTCTAGTAGTGACAGAATCATTCCATGAATGACTGAATGGATGAATGTTTTTACAGCATCAGATGACAAAATTTGCAATGACCTATCTCTTTATCAAAATGATTGTATGGGAAGATATTTAAAATAAGACATTATTTTTAGCCCAAATTCAGCGAGACACACTCCTTGTCAGCTCTGTGTGTAAGACACAAAAGGTAAGAGGATCCTGCTACACCTACCCTTTTGGGGGGTGGATTTTTAAGAATTTCCCTTTCAATATGCACTTGGATCCACATTAGAAGCAGTCAGAGGCTTTTAAGGGGAGAAAATCTCAGGACAGTGTACAGAATCAGAGCCAGGGTCGTGACCTTGACTATTGATCCAGCCTCTCTTATTTCCACAGCTTGCTGAGGCTTGTTCTTCCAACCTGCTGGTGTACATTAGAGCAGAAATCCATAACATGGCCATGTTCATCCAAGCACAGGAAGAAACTAAATTAAATGTTAAAAAACAATCTGAGGCTGGAGTTGGAGACAATTCATCATGATCCTAGACGTCAGGCAGGTAGGATGACCAAGAGTTCCTCAGCCAATAGACCCCAAACAGAATATGGAGGGTCCTCACTGCCTCATTTGTCAGGCACAGAGCAGATAGTCGGAAAAACACTGAGGGAAAAAAAGTATACCGAAGGTCAGCGTTTTAATTCCCAACCATGCACAAATATTCATCTTTTGGAATGCAACCTGTAATTGAGGTTTAGGGGAGAAAGGGAGGGCAATAAAAAAATATCTGACATTAATAAATTAGCAGTCAAAACTGGAAGAAAATAAAATTTAGCATGGAAGTAGTGTAGTAAAAATTGAGGTCTAACTGAGTTCTTGCAACTCTGGAACCCAGGTTTGGGAGAGAGAATTTGACTACAGACTTGAGTAACCTATTAAAATCAGCAGTCTGTCTCTTTCACTTTCTAAGGTTATCTCTGTGGACTGCTAACCTTCCTTCTTGATGAAAAGGGTTTATAGCTGTATCATCTGTGATGCATAGAAGGGAGAATAAAAGAGAGGTTCTGTAGGCTGGTTGAACTGCGTAGAAACTGCTCTTTGCTTCTTCTCAAACTGTTGTGATTTGTACTGGACACAGAACACGTCCCTTATGTACTCATCCACAACGTGTAACCTAAAGAATCCTTCTCAGGTGGCAGTATTTTCTCCTGGGAACTACAGTGCATACACACCTTGACAATACTGTGCAAATATTGTGGTGGTTGAAAATATTCACAAACCCCTCTATAGTCTGTGTGGGTGCTGTTCAAATGTAGCTGGCTGATGAGAAAGAACTTGCCCGTTTTGTGAACATGAATTAAATTTCCTGTTGTGGTTGAGTTGTGTTCTCTCTTGAAACATTGATAAGCAGGTATCCAAGCTGAAAATAGTCTTCTGCCCTTTAATTTTATTCCTAAATTATGTTACACTATTTGTGCGTTATCAGCATGTGCTGTTAAACCTCATCATGCTGAATGCCAATCTGATGAAACATAATAAGACATAACACAGTTTGACAGCTAATATTTAAAGAAGAAATCTTATCTCTCACTATCTAAATAGCAAAGGGCTCCCATTCAGACACTTAGAGATTCTTAGTGGATATCTTGAGAGAACAGTTAACCTGAGCTTTCTGGGAATGGTTCCCCAATATAGACAGCAGCTTTGTACTGTGTGAGCTAAAAACACAATGCACTCTCACGAATTGGTAAATTCACACCGGACAATTTCTGAAATCCTTTTTAAATTGTAGGGCTCTAAGCAAGAATATGTAGGAAATAAGGGTGAACTGATGGAATTTTGTTCCCTAGATCTCTCTTACCAAATACTCTGCAATATCCAAATGAGATAATGTGTTTTAACAAGCCAGTGAAAAATGAGGAAATTTCCAGTTAAAAGATGTGGGAAAGATGTGACTTATCAGGTATAGGAATTTGCTGAACATAAATTCCTGCATGCTGTGCATCACAAATTGCTCCCTTTTCTTGTCTGTCTCTTTTCAGTTAGTCCAGGGTGATTATAACTTCATTTTCCTGCATTATTATCACTTTTCATTCACACAGGCTTAACAGAGTACTCGAAGATCTACATATTGATAGAAGATCTGTATTCTACTGTTAAAGGTTTATGTTTTGCCATCTTTTTCAAGTGTCTCATATTTTGGATTCTTACTTTTCTCCATCATTATCCTGATTTTTACCACCAAAAACTAACTTACAGTTAATACTGTTAACTTACAGTAATTCCAAAACACGGGAAAATTATGGATACTTATGGATAAATATTGGGATAAAAATACCATATGCTGAGCACTTGATATAAAAGCATCTCAGAATTTCTTATTGGGAAAATTTGACCTGAATATATCTGAGTTTCATGACAACATTCTAAATTGCAAAACCCTTTGAAATTATTCAGGTTGAAAGGAATTTCACTACTAGTGAAAAGATCCATCTGATTCCCAAAAAAAATTTTTTTTCTATTCTGAAAATATAAGAATCAACTTTATACCTGGCAAAATCAAGCAGCTTTTGTCAGGTGTACCTCTGCTGTCACTGAATTGCAGAAATACCCCTGTCCAGATTGCGAAGCCTCTGTGGTAATGCCTGTTCAGGTGATGAGTTGTGCCCATCCAGAGCCCCCCTGAGCGAGGTGATGTCAGCACACCCCTCCTGCTGATGCCTCCTGCCCTCACCTGTGCACACCCCTGTCCTTATCAGCACAGTATCAGATCAACTCCAATCCTCTGAGAGAGCTGAAACAAAATGCAAAGCCTTTCTCAGTTCATCCCGGTAGGACCTGTTCCTGTGGCAGTTCTGTCACATTCTGAGGAGTACTTCCCACTTGTGCTGGTCGTGCTTCGTAGCTGTTCTCGGCAACCCTTACTCGTGAAATATCTAACTTTCCAGTAACTTCCCAACAATCAAATAACAGAAAACCACAGGGGGTTTTCCCTGTGGTTCCAGCAGGGTTTGAGATATTCTTTCAGGGAAATTCAGGCAGATTTGTACAAATTCAGCAACACTTTGAAATATTAATTTCCCATAGCATACTAGCAGCTTGAATCTACATGTATGTTTGTGTTGTGTTAATGATTTAGTGTATTTGAATGAGCAGTAAGAGACAGAATGAGGGAGAAATGTGTCAGAAGTTACGGCTCTGAGAATCCACTTAATAGCATGACCTAATAAACTAATTTTTTTAAAAATCAGAAACACGTGTTTCTGAGAAACTTGATGTTATATGGCAGCCCTAGGCAGTTTGGGGAACACCAATGGCACATAGATGGCCATTTTGCACTGATTTTGCAGTCACTGTTAAACCATATAAATTTACATTTTAATGCCTTAATCTAGTGTTTACTGCACCTTAATCCAAAAGATTTTGCGAAGTTATCTACACAGTCTTAGGGTACCTTCATCTGTGTGTGTTTTCCATAGACTGAATGTGATTCTACATATAATTTCACCCTGAAATAAGAAAATAATACATGAATGAAACAGGCATTGTTTAGCTAAATGTAAGCTGAACTAGACTGTATCTTTTACTGCATCACATAAAGACTCTTGAACATTGTTATTTGACCATATGGATTTCTGAAATGCCATAAAAAAACATTTCCCCATTTCATTTGGAATTGGGTTTCTTAACTTTTATACCCAGTTAACATCTTAAAAAATAGACTTGAAAACAGTTTTGTGGTACAGTAGTTAGAATGAGAATCTCTGAGGATACATCATTTTAATTGTTTGCTTAACTAAGCTGTGAAATTTGTCCCACCTTTTTATTGCGCTTGAGCCCACACTTCCTCTTCAAAATACATCAGTGCAGTTCCCCCCTCTTTAGGTAACAGGTGAGAGTGTGTCTGATAATTTGCTTCACTGGAGTCCTTGTATTTTATTTCTTGAATGAAGGAAAGTGGCATCAGTATTTAGATGTGCAGCAATAGAAACAGAACAGGGTTTAAAAGTAAGAACTTAATTCATCGTAGTCTCTTTATGGACTGTAATCCAGTAGAACTCAATAATGTTCTGCAGTGAAAAAAGTACCATCAAAAGTAATGTTTGACTCTTTTTTTAGTAGTGCTGCACAGTTACGATTGTCTTTTTAAAGACATCACAGAGGACTTAAAGGACTATGACAGATAAATGCAGTCTTTAAAGCTACTCATGCATTCTTAATGGACAGCCTGTTAATTTGAGGTCTAGGTCAAGAATTTGAATGCCACTCACTAAACACCTCTTTGTCAACAAAAGCTAGTTTTCCCTTAGGGTAAATTGTAACTCATTAATTGTAATTAAATTAAACATATGCGACAACGAGAAAACCCAGGGTGCATTCTGTGAGGAACATCATCCTAGCAGTCCATGGCTGAGTGCTGGGATGCTCAGGACTTCTGCAAGTGAGGAGATAATATGTCTATAGCTAAATAACACACTGAATAAAGAGGACAAGTAGTAAATATCTTACCCATTTAATATTTTTTCCATTGGATAGTAAATATAACAAAAATTTTAACATTAAACATCATTTAGGGTTTTTGCAAATTTAAGCCAATAGACATAATATTCAAGTTATTTTGCATCCTGTATATCAACCATAAGAAGATATAATCAATGTTAAGCCTGTATTTATGTTTATGGCAGCAATTAAACAGTGTTAACAGCAGAAGAGACCTTTGTATTTGGAAGCTCTGTATAATCCATCCTCAGATCCTAGGTTAAATCAGTTTGGTTGTCAAAGAGGAGTCCCTAATGGGCAATGATCCACATCCCAAAGCCATCATGTAATTGCCACTATTTGGCATATTTGGCAGTTCCTATTAGGCAAGCCCGGCACTGAGCTGGCACACTGAAGCATTACAGAACTGCAGATTGGAGACAGCAAAACAAGGGTTGGGTTGAAAGAGATACTCTGGTTTGGACACTGCTTTTTTCAGCCAAAATGTGGAAGCAAATTTTATTCAAGAGATTTAGAGGCTTTTGCCACTTTTCTGCATGGTGAAGATTTCTATTTTGATCTCAACTGAAGTTATTGGTTTTTTAGGGGGTTTTAGCATTTTAATTTTTATGAAAACTATTTTTTTCCAATTCATTTGCTATTATAAATTCATTAAATGCTTCACATTTTTTGGGAGAAAGAATATTTTTATTAGAATGTTTAGTCTGCTTTCATGTGAAAAAAACCAGTTGGCTGAGAAGCAGTGGGCTGAAGTCTGATACACATGAGGAGAGAGAGAGCTCTGGTGCATACAGATGCTGCAACTGCATTTGTGATCTGAACAGTAAGTGGTTAACTTGAAGACTGAGGACATTCAGAAACAGTAGATAACTGACCTTGTATTTTTGTTCAGCTGAGATATGTGCTTATAAAAATTCAGTTAACATGCTCTCTGCAGTTTCCTAGCTGCAACTCTGTTGGGAGCACGTCTCTATTTAAAACACGTGTGTTGTTTAGCATCGCTATTTGTATCAAAATCCCCACTGTGAATAGTCAAGTGACAAATATTAAAGTGGGGAACCATGTATAAACAGGAGTGCTAGGCCCCTTTGAATGTGTTTGGAAAATGTTAAATGGAGTGTAGGTAGAAGATATACCTCATGGAGGGGAAGATATACCTCATCTCTCTCCTGTGTTATTTACTCAGGAGAAACATAATAACATGTGTTACTATTAAACACCCTGGTATTGCAGATGTATGAGTTCTACATAAAAACTAATCCATGAACTCCTGCATTTAAAGCTTCTGTCACATTACTGACTTTACAATCCAAGGATCTCTCTCACCTTCGTCATGGATCCAGTCATAAGGAGAAGAGCGTCTCATCAGCAGCAAACACCCCACATTCAGGGTTCTCACTCAGAGAGGCAGTTTCACTAACAGACTGCCAGCACTGTGCAAAGTTGAAATATCTCTCTGCTGTACAAAATGCAAGCTACTGTGCAATGGATATGAATGCACAAGAAATGCAAACTCCCAAAGAAGGATGCAAAGCAGAGGGAAACAGGAAGATAAGCATCAGGTTTGCTTCCTTTGCTGGCACTAGAAACACAATCTTGAGAAGAAACCATTGCCTGCGAGCTAAGCAAACCTTGATGTGAATGCTGGCTCTGTCACAGCTTACTCCTGAGGTCTGGGAGTTAATAAACCTACCTATCACAGGGAGTTCCTTTTTCCTACTTTGAGTTACAATGTGGCAATGCTTAGATAATACAGGAGTAATGAAGAACAGGAGTTATTGTTTTAGTTGACAAAGCTTTGTCCAGCTTTCATTCAGCTCCTTTAATAGAGCTTGACATGAATCTTTGTTTCTTCATGTTGGTTCTCTTTTCTGTTTACTTCCTTTGGAGAGCTTGCCCTTTCAAAAACTTTCTGAGAAATCGCTGGTTAAGCTTTGGAAGCCTCTGTTTTACAAAACGCTGAATGGAAGCTGGGTGGGGTTGGATACATACTGGTCTGAAGAATGGCCTGTGAAGTTCTGTGCTGTGCCCTCACTGTGATAAGCTCCTCTTCCCCTTTCTCTGTTGTGATCATTGTGCTGTTGGCTCATGTCTCTCGCCTGTCTGACGCGGTGTCTTTGTGTGCCTGAGTGATGAGCAGGACCTGGCATACCTGTTTTGCTTTCCAGGGTGTTGTAGACCCATCACAAAATGTGTGGAGTACACCCCTCCTTGCTTTGTTCTCTTGGGGGTTTTCCCATCTGGTTTACTGCATATGAGAAAAGATTGTTGTCTGAGTCCTGACATTCATACATCCAGTCACCTGCTGTCCTGCTACCAAAACCTGGGAGAGAATGCCCTCTCCCTCACTGGCCTTGTTCAATTTTCCATCTAAATCCATAGTTTGGAAATGGTGATTGGGAATTTTGTTAGGTGCAATATGTAGTGTGAGGCTTTGCCGTTGTCTGGGAGTCAGATACATGGAGAAGATGTTGCTGATACCTCAGCAGGTACCACTCCTCTGTAGGCTGGTTGAACTGAGCACATTATGGCATTTTCTGACCATGGATGGACACAGTCTTAAAACTGCCCATCCATTTTCCCAAACCTCAAGGTTTACACTAGCATTTAGCACTGTAGTCATGGCCCTTGACCACAGCACCTTATCTACCCAGGTGGCCCTAGGCCACTCAATCACATTGACCTTTGTTACTGAAAATGACCTTTACTCACTCAGTTGGGATACACTACAAAATGTAGGTTTTGAATCCAGTTGACTCTGATTTTATTGATGTTGCAAGGAAAGAAAAAAATACCTGACTGGTTTTAGTCTATCTAGTCATCTCAAAAAAACCCCCTTTTGTTACTTCTGCAAATACTAGGCATCCCATAGCAAGTATCATGCCTTTTGTAATTATACCATGATGACAGTGATCACAGCTTTATCACTGTGATCACAAGAAAATAATGGAGGTTCAGTAAGTGCAAGCAAAATATCCCTTGCTGGCACCCTTGAAGGGCTGCTTGTGACCAGAATCTAAAGTCAGGAGGGACCACAGTGGACAGATGAAGGAGTGGTCACAACTTCCTCCCATCATCCCAGGTTGGTCAAAACATCCCTATCCACCCAGACTGAGTGTGGGCATGGGACAGCAGTGCCACTGCTTCTGGTTTCATTAAATACTCTATAAAATCTTCCACAGATGTGAAGAACAGGAAATCGTGGCTAAAGCCAGTAAAAGAAAATCGTTCACACTGAGAAAGCACTGCTGTAAGCAATGCATCTTACTCATGGGTTGGTGTTAGCTGGCTTGGGGGTGTTGAATTTTTGGCTGTCTGGATATATGATTGCCATTGTTAAGGCCTGTCAACTATTTGTGATTTGATGAATTACATGAGTGCTCTACTTATCTATAAAATGAAGTTTTATGTAGATGCATCAGTGCCATGGGACATCATAGCTAGGTTTCTTCTGCAGTGCAAGCATCTACTGTCCAAAACATTAGAGCAGATGTTACTGAAAACACTTTTCAATGGGAAAAAGAAAATGAGCATGTGATTTCTCTGTAACAACTCTGAGAAGCTATTTTTAACTAACAGTATTAATATTTCCTTTCCTGTGTCAAGAATTGATGACATTTTTCTGTGGGGATATGTGTGTGTACCTCTATTAGACTACTTCTTATGTCAATAATCTTCATGTTTCTTGGCAATTTCAGACAAAACCAATGTTCTTTTTTACTTGCTTGGTTTACTATTGAGTGATACCAACAAAGAGAAGAGACTATGGAAAAGGAAATTCTTTCTGAATGTGTAAAGAGAATATTAAGGGACATCTTCAGCCATTTTTATAACAGTTTTGCAACAGTTGCTCTTATTGTCCCACAATGATGACACACAGTGACTTTAAAAAATCGCATTCTCAAGGAAGGTGGAATAGAAAATCTTGCTTCATCAAAGCTATGCACAAGATAAAGTATTCCTTGCTGGGACAGCCAAACTTCCTGTGTGCTCATCACCTGTTGACAGAGCTGGCACCAGCCCCTTTAACACTCATCTACATTTCAAATATTTTCAAAAGACTAATTGCTTTAAAGAAAAGTTTTTCCAAAAAGCAGTTATTAAAGTTAGTAAAATATGTTGGCACTCTTACAAATGCATGGTTTCCCTGGTGAATGAACTGTCACATGCTGTACCAGCACATGGCACAGACACGCTGTGGGGGCACAGCCACCTCAGAAAATGCCACAGGGCCCTGTGGGTCACCTGGGGACTGGGCCTTGGGCACAGCGGGGCCTTGCCCCAGGTGGCACTGGAGTCCCAATCCTGCTCCTGCAGACCTTGTTAGGGAGTGCCAGTGGGCTGATGGGCCCCCACAGGTGTTCCCCATCAACATCAAGGAGCACCTGAGGGAGGCTGCAAGGAGGAGCCCCTCAGGGGCGGTGAGACTGGAACCTGGCAGTGAGGTGAGGGGACGGGATTTGTGTGCTCCTGAGGCTGCCAGACCCCATGAGGGCAGAGATGCTGTTGTACTGCCAGAGCAGGGCTGGCAGTGGAGCTGGCTTGTGCCCTGAGGGATGGTTTGTGTGCAGCATGCAGCCACCTTCTGCTACAGGCCTGCTGCAGCTGTGTGGGGCGCGCCTTGGTGGGTCCCAGGGTGATGGGTGCCTGCTGTGCCCTTCCAGGAAGAAGCCAAAGGGTTTGCTGTGGAGGGCTGTGCAAGCCTAGCTTTTCCTGCTTGCTCCTGCCAGACCATGGAGCTGCAGAATAGCTGAGGCTCTTCATCTGTCTCCAAGGCCATGATGACTGAAGTGAGCAGCAGCCTCTTGTCTCCTCCATCCTCCAGACAGAGCTCTCTCTGTGTAGCTTATGAGCTTAGTGACCATAATGACTCTGGGACAGAAAAAGGAATGCTTCAAGGAGCACTACTGACAAAGGAGGATGGATAAAAGGCATCATATGCCTTTCCATGGCAGACTGCATAAGGACACTTGAAAGCCAGAGTGGTGTGCGGTACATGTGGGGCTGAGCAGAGCGGCTGAAACACAGGTAAGAGATCTGTTGGGTGCTGCGGGTGCTCACCCCAGCTTTGGTTCGCATAATTGAATCCTCCTGGACTGAAGGAGTGTGCAGACAAAAAACAGTGAGACAATTGATGAGAGAAAATATTTAAGAATACAGAGAATGTAGTGGAGATATGGGGAACGGGACTGTGTTGCCGTATCCCTGGCTGCAGTACCCTTCTCCTGCTTTGGTTTCTTCATTTTATATTGTTGGATGTCTCTTATGAAAAGTAAAGGCACAGGAATTCAGAAGCAATGGAGTATAATTAAAGTAAGACATTTCACCTGTTGCTAGAGTTCTTGTTTGCTGTAAAGTCAGGAGATAAATATTAAAAAACCTGATCTTCTTAGGGGTTGATGCTATAGTACAGATTAAGGGATAAGATATTAAACAGCAGAGTTATTAACTGTTTTGCATCTGGTTTTACAAATGAAGATGGCGGAGATTTACTTAAACTGCATCAGATGTTTAAGGCTAACAGATGAAGAATTAGGAAGTGTGCAGATTAACACGAGTGATGATTAAGAAAAGCTTACAGGCTCTAAACCCTATTAATGTTTTTGACAAATGACAAGTGATACAAGAAGGATATGCATAAATGTGGTTTGAAGGGGTGAGATAGACCTTGGAAACAGGCAAGATTGTGCTTCTGGAAACAGATAGAGCAAGGACTGCTTGGTTTGATTTTGGTCTCTGAACATCATTGCAAGGATAAAATTAACTTTGACAAACTCCCAGCTAGATACCTCTAATTTATCCTCTTCTCTTTCCATGACCTATTAGCTCTGAATTTGTTCAGTCCAGGTCTAGCACTGGTTGCAGAGTACTGAGAAGCACTTTGTGGCCTGTAGGTTGTCACCTGTTTGCCTAAGACTGCAGAAGTCAGGCTTGAAAGGCAGACCTTGGTCATCTGGTTTAAACAAAGCAAATAGACCTTATCCTGGCACTCAGTTATTACTTCAGCTGCAAGAAAAAGAACTTCTATTGTAGCCATATGGGGTTTTGAGGAAATGGTTATTGTCAGTGTAAAATATAAAACTATGGCAGAAGTTTTACAGAATTAATGGAAAGAAAAGGATTTCTGTTTGAAAATGGTACTTTTACCTATTGAGCTAAAAGCATTTTAGTATCTGAGAACTCTTACAATTAATATTTGGTCACAGTCCTCTTGTCTCTTTTCTGGGACCTGCTCTATCACTTCTGGGAAAAACAAAAGGTGAAGGCTGACCCATTCAGATATCCTCAGGGCTGGGGGAGATGCTAAGAGAAATGTGTTTGAAATCCAACAAAAAATAGAAGGGCTGAAAGAAAAGGATTTTTGGAAGTTTTGGGGGAGGAAGAAGGGCAAGCACATGTGTTTGGAGATAAAAAGCTTGAAATAAAGGAGAGGAGAGAAACAGAAGGTATGTGACAAGAGGAATTTTATCTACTGCCCACCAAGCCTGGAGTTAGAAGACTGTAAAGGTAAGAGAGAGGGAGCCGACAAGCACTGTCTTTGTGACCCATTAGCTGGGAAACAGAATTACTATAAGTGAGGTTCTTACACAGTCTACATACCCTGAGAAGTGACTCTGATGGTTTTGTTAATTTGCAGAGATAATAGTTTCAGGAGAAATTTTTGGTGAAATGGGGACTGAATTCTTTGTTGATACAGAGTTGGACTCTTATTTTAGATCTGATCCAAGAGCTAATACTCTGCTTTTTTTCCCTAGGTATAGGTGACACTTTGCCTTACTGCATTACACTCAAGTTACTAAATCTGATTGAATATTTTAAAATTACCATTTTATCAGAAAATGTGGTTTACCAAAAACTATACAACAGTGAACTGTTATCACACTAGGCCACATGTTTATTTGCAGACCATATGTGTACCCAGTGATAGAGCACAGGCTCTCAGTATTGCCTTTCATATTTTGATAACCTTGATATTCACATTATTGACCATGCTAAGGGCTTTTTTTCCTAAATAAGCAATACTTGTCCAAATATGCAGAGTGAGACAGGACGGGGGAAATGGAGTCGTGCTCCCTGCTTGCTGGTTTAGCCGTATAAACATGAAAAGCTGTGTCCCCACCTGCAAGAAGCCCCACTTAGTGATCCCTCCTGTTCTGGGGGCTAGAATGGGGCAGAGGGTGGCTCCCAGGCTGAGCAGCAGGAGGTGGATGAGGTATCCCAGAGGGTATCAGGGTTCACTTTTTAACATAAAGTTGGTACAGAATCCTCTGCCTCCTGTTCAGAGTTTCAGCACAGAGATCCTGGCAGTTCTCAGAACACGGAGATGAGATGTGAAAGTGAATCTGAGGTTGGTCCTGTGGGAAACTGAGTGTTACCTCGTGGCACTGAACTCCTAACTTTCACCACAGACTGTCTTAAGGGCTTTAAATGATTTTTAGCCTTTGAGATGGAAGGGGAAGTTCAGCTGCTGGGCCAAGCTTTCAAAGTACGGCATTAGGGGGATGTGTACAGTGAATGATAAAAACCTTTCAAGCAAGAAAGAAAGTTTCAAATAAAAATTTTTCCATAAAAACTGATTTGAAGGGTGCAAAGGAAGCTTAAAGAGAAAATGTCAATGAGTTTGACTATGTCATGGCTCAGGTTTGTTCCTCAAACTGTTACTGGAATATGTTAAAAAGCTAAGGCAAAAATTCTGAAAGCTCCTTTAAAAAGGGCAATTAAAACTGAAAAACAATTTACAATACAAATAATTTTTTTTTTTTAAGTTCACCACAATAAAAGAGTAGAGATACAACTTAACAACAGGTTTTTAATATACTAGAGAGGTAACACATGCAGGAGCATCCCCGTTTTAATTCTGGGTCGTGTTTCCTCTCTAGTGCGGCGGTGATCGCAGCGTCACCAACAACTAGTGACCAGTAATGAATGTGTCGCACTCCAAGATCCCTCCAGGGTTCTGATTCAATCTTTTGAGTTATAGGATCAGGACAAAATGAACTATTTTTCAGGCTTGTAAATATGTGACAAATGACAGTGCAGGAACTATTGATTCCAATCACACTGATACAATGTTTCATAGTCAGGACAGACCCGCTTTACAAATTACTTGCAAGTTGAAGAGCAAAGCCATACATAACATGCTTCAAACCGTATCAATCTTCTAGGGTGTTTCTGTCACTAGTTGCCTTCAGATTTGAATAAAGTGCCCAAAATTGAAATGTGTGTTTTAAATATTTTTCTGGATTAAGTCAGTGCAGCAGTGCTCTGACTTGAAGCAGACTCAGAGAGTGAGACTTGGGCCCCTTACGCAGGGCTGGGGCTCATGTAGAGCAGTGAGCACACGCTGTCATTTATCTAATGCTGACAATGTTTAAATAGCCTGTAAATGTGAATAATGGGCTCTCCTTGCTGTAGAGATTGTTACTGCAATTATTGCAGTACACGAAACATCTAAAGATGAGTCTAGGACATGTCAGCTGACTCTGAGGAGCAAGTTAAATTTTGGGGCAGTTTCTTTAAACAGTGGGCACAACTAGAAAATGTGATTGAATTTTCTTTCTCTTTCTAAAGCTAAGATTATAATGGGATGTAATTGTGATAAAACACTTGATTATGAATATTTAAGGTTGCAGGGTAATAGATTATTGTTACCATCTTAGTAAAGAGTCAATAATGAACAAAGAAAAAATCATGTTGCATGCACATGTTGAATACACAATTTTCTCCTGGGAGACGCTCAGAGGAGCCAACTGCATGTGGCAAGTTGGTAGTGTTAGTTAATGTATTAATGAAAGCTGCCTGGATGCTGTGGTAATGAAGGCAATATATAACCTATACAAACTGGAATAAACACCTCTAGTCCAGTGCCTGCTGTATAAAAATAGCTTTCTTGGTGGTAGTTATTTGTTACAGCTAGGGACCTACACTGTTGATAATGCTTGAAACCTCCCTCCGCTGTTCAGCAAAGTCAAATGAAAGCTGAAAATAGAACACTTTTTTTAGGTGGGCATAAAATTACAGGAAGTTTACAAAAGCTCACTTGATTAACTGGTAACAAATGGCTTACAGTATTTTTTAGCGGGACATGAATAAATAGCTTCACCTGAGGACAGCCCTTGGTCAATAGTAGTCATCTTCATAGATACAGCAGGAAAGAAAAGAAATATCCATGTTTCTAATGAATTATCATAGTGCACTTTGGGTTACAGAAAGGGATGCATTAATTTGAGCTATGCAACCATTGTTTTTGTTTTCTGGCTCACTACCATTATCCAGAATTCAGTCCTAGTTCACCATACTTATCCCATATCTTAAAGGAGCCCTGTGTGATGATTTATTATAGACCTTTTTCCCTGCTGCTTCAAGGAGTGAGCCATCTGTGTACCATAAAGGTATTATAAAGAGCTTTGCAGTGTTGTCTGTGAGGCAGATCTGGGCAGTCAGTACAAAGAGCAGCTCTTGGTTTAGAAGGTACTTCTACCACTGTGAGCCCTCTGGACCAGCTGGGATTCAGTTCCATCCTTTGCTTCACTCACTTTCCCCTCCTTACTTCTAATCTATTTTTCTTCTCCATTAAAGTGTGATAAACCAAAAAGCAAGAGAGATTAGGGAAACAGTAATGCTACAACCAACCTCTCATTAGAAAGTCAAGCTTCTGGCAAGGCTGTAATTAATTAGTGTTTTGTCTGACCACATAACTATATCAAACCATATTATTGGCTCAGTCCACTCAAGCCAGGTCAAGCTTCAACTACTGACCTCACTAAGAGAAATCTTGGTCGGGAGCTATTTTAACTGCAGCATGCTTCTAAATGTGGGCTGTGATTGTCTGGAGTTGGCTCTGCAGGCTGCAGTTATGTGCAATTCTTTGCATTGACTTGGTTATAACTGCAAAGAATTCAGCTTTGCCAAGCCAGGTCAAGCCAGGCTTGCAGTTTCCCAAGTGAATTTTTCCTCAAGCTGGAATCCATCTTTTGCTGCTTCACTTGGTTGATCAATGGGTCCCATTCAATGATAATATTGACTTAAACTATCTCAGAATGTCAGATGAAGTTCATATCTCTCTGGCTTACAGGGAGCAGTGGTAATCATCTGCACTTCATAGACCCACAGCACAAAATGAATAGAGATTTTATTTACTCCTTTCCCTAATCTGTGGGAGGATGCTGCTCCAGTGCTTTGTCAAGGGTTTGGGGAAATACTTGATTGCAACTCTTTCTTTAGCTTCTGTTACTCCTGGAACCTTGTGCTTGTTGTTCCCTAAGTGTCTAGGGTCACAATTTCTGTCACAATATTGAAAAATAAATCTGTTTGGTGTTCTATGCAGCAATTGGTTTTTAATCTGCAGTGTGAGATTTTGTGTTGGCATCAATACTTTGAAAAGGGACCTTCATTTATGCCTTTTTATTTCAAACAGCAAGTGAGAATGCAGTAGGGTGTTCCACATCCTCTTTACAGAACACCTGTATGGCTTAAAGCAAACCTCAGAAAAACTCAACTTCAAGTATCATAGGTTCTTGTTGTTACCTCAGTCAATTCAGACTAAAATTCTCTGTTGTTATGGTAATCTTTATTTGATGGTAGCTAGTAAAAAAATTAAACGATGAGAATAACCTTTTTACTCCCCTTTCCTCTGAGTTGTCCACAGAAGTTTGACATTCCTAAGTTTCTTGGCCTTTGAATGATACAGTACACAGGGCAATTTGTGCTGATGCAAAGGTGTAAGAAAACAGAAAATTCCTTATTGCTCCCTTAGCATCCCCAAAAGTGTTGCTGCTGATGGAAAAAAAAAAAAGCTGCTGTGACAGCTCCATAAGAAAAGGAATAGACTTGGCTCCACTTTCCCACGCTGCACTGGTCATTTTAGCTGATGCTCTGGCAGAATTCACACTATGTGTAAACCTGAAGAAAAAATGTTTCAAAGTATGTCTGTGGGAAATCTCTGGGAAGGGGAAATAGACCAGTGCTGTGACCCTCAGCTTCATGCTCTCAGAAACACATACCGACTCCAGCGGAGAACTTTCAGGAAAAAAACATTTCAACCTCTTTCTACTCATGGTCTAGAGAGATCTCTTTGCTGGGAATATTGGTGTCAAAAAGCTCTGTGAGGCTGTATGAGTAAACATGCAATGCCTCCATGGGTAAAGCACCTTCTGAAACTGTCATCCAGTGTGTAAGATTCTGTTCCTGAAAACGGAATTCCCAATGAATATAAATTTATATCAAATTTTCAAGCAAGCTTTATTACTCTTGGAATCATAGAATGGTTCAGGTTCAAAGGGACCTCCAGAGATGGTCTTGTCCAATCACCCTGCTCAGCAAGGCCACCTAGAGCCAGTTTCCCAGGACAGTGTCCAGGTGGCTTTGGAATATCTCCGTGTGGAGATCCCATAACCTCCCTGGGCAATCTGTGCCAGTGTTTGTTCACCCTCACAGTAAAAAAAGTGTTTTCTGATGTTCATACAGAACATCCTGTGTTTCCGTTTTTGTCCATTGCCTCATGTCCTGTCACGGGGCACCACTGGAAAGAGCCTGGCTCAGCCTTGCTTGCACAGTCCCTTCAGGTGTTTACAGACATTGATAAGATCCCCCCCAAACCTCCTCTTCTCTAGGCTGAACAACCCCAGATGTCTCAGCCTTTCCTTCTGGAAGAGATCCAGCCCTCTCTATCCCTCGATCACCTTCGTGACCCTTTGTTGGACTATCTCCAATGTGTCCATATCTCTTTGCAGTGTAAACTTGTCAGTTCCTGGACCCTTGGCCCAGATCTGTGTCTACACCCCAAGTCTGGGCTTCCAGCCTGCCACATCCTTTCCTTGTAACAACCGATAGAACTGTAGGAACACTGGTACATGTGTCTCCTGCAACATTCCATTCCCAGCTGTCACCCTCTGGGCCACGTGGACAGTTACTTGCTAAACTTAAGAAGGTAATAAGAACCTTTAATCTGTTAACTTTTCTTTAAACTCATGGCATTAAAATTAAAATCCAGTTTATTCTATGCTTTAGAATGTGAGATCACAGCCTTGATGCAGCCATATTAGTGAACACTAGGGGTTCATACTGTGGCACCCAGAGTCCCAGTGCTCCTTGAGCCTGGACTGCTGGTGAGAAGGGATTATGTCCTGACAGGGTGTTTTCACAGTCCTGGAAGGGATATCTGCTGTCTCTGAGCTGACACAATTGCAAGGCTGCTCCATCTGCATGCAAACCTTGGGAGCAGCAGATGGCTGACTGCTGTTATTAAACTGTGCATCTTTCCCTGAAGAATTAAGGTTGTCCAAGTGTAATAACCTTTCCTTTTTATCTCAGAGTTCTTCTCAAAGAACATTTAAGAGGGTGAAAGCTGCTGATAAAACGTTATCCTTCATCTTGGCCAATTATTTAGATAACTTGTGAAGTTTGTATGATGTAGACAAAGAAAAATTTAAATATTTACTTAACATCAAAATTGGAAGAAAAGCAAGGAAGAAAATCAGTTCCGTTTAAATGGAGATCAAGTGAACGGCATGAATAAAGCTCTGGTGTGCAGTCTTTCTACAGTTATTAAGAAGGGAACATGTAATACTTATTACCACTTTGGTGCTGCCAGGATTTTACAGCATCTCTAAATGATCCTCCCATAACCTCTGGCTCCTTAGCATTTTTCCCCAGTCAGAGGGAATGTTCTTTATTATCCATGAAAACATAAAAAATTATTTCATTTAAAATTAAATATGTACATCCTCAAGTGTTCTCCTATATTTCATTAATACTGAGTAATGTCACCCTTCTAACTGATAAAATCCATCTCTAATAGAGCAATATTTTTGAAAGATGTAATAAAGTGGCCTTTGAAGTGTCCACTACTTGTAAATTCATTAGATGTTACTTTGATTTTAATGGCATGAAGTCCAGTAATATTTTGTTTCTCGTTCACGCAAGACTTCTCTACTAAGAAAGAAAATAGTGTAATCTAACTCATATTCTCAAAACTCATATCCATTTTTCAATTTAGTGTTTCCAGAGTCTTGTATATATTGCTATTTTATTCAGCATTTAACACAAGCTTGTGTGCATGATTTTTGCACAAGTAGGTAATGTGCTGTTAACAGCGTGAAACAAATTAACTATTGGGGATCTAAACCAGAAATCATTGATAGATCATAGTCAGGTCTTCAGGGTTAGCTTGAATCATAGGACTCAGGGTGAAAGGTCAGAACTTCAAATACTTCCCAATTCGTTATTTCCTTTCTTAATAACATTCATTTAGGTACAGCTGTTACTAGTTCCAGGTCCAAATGTGTGGCCTTGTTTGATAAAGATAAGATCCATTCAGGAATGCCTATGTCCAGTTTCTCCTTAACTTTGAGCCTGAAGCACTTAAATGATCAAACCCATTGCCAGGACACTTGTACTCACTGTTCACACACAGCCCACCCCGTGCACTATCACATGCAGCAAATCCCGAGCTGGGCAGGGTAGAATTGGAAAAACTCCCTTTGCCCTTTGGTAATGAGCTATTTTGTGTCTCTTGAAAAAAGACCAACTGAAAATTGAGGGAGTTCAAATGGATTCTTGGCTGAAGGGAATTTTCTCATGCCATTCATGGGGACCTCCATATACTTCTCCCTACACAGGAATAGGACCCATGTCTGTAGTGGTACATGAGCCCTTGTAGAGGTTTTCTCTTTAAAGGTGTGCCCAGGAGTAGAAAGGATAAAGCAAAGTCCAGTAATGCCTTCCTGGCAGATTGGGTCACCACAGGGCCAGTCCAGTGGGTGTGTATTGGACCAGGCCACTGGTTCATCTTGTGGTTTATGAGGTTGCAGAGCCCAGCAGCCGGGTGGGTGTGTGTTGGGGGATTATCTCACCTGTTCTGCACAGAGATGAAGTCTGAAAGGTCTGCTCTTGTGAACTCCTAGTCCTGGGGTACAGACCTTGTGTGTGGCTTTTTGCCTCAGCACAGCTTGCCAGAAGCAGACTGTTGAAACACTTTTATACTGGAGACAAGGGTCATTTTTAGGGGGTTGTCCCAAGAGAATGGAGGTGCTCACAGTTGCCTTCAGGAAGCAAGGCTGGTTTCGTGACTTGTAGTCTCTTAAAGTAGTGTTGTGTCATTTGCCTTTGTCAATGTTTTTAGAACCTTAATTTAATCAATAGTTTACAAATGGCTGGAATTAAATGTCAAGTGAAATTTCAAAATCTGGGTAAATGCATTAACTTTAAACAGAAGCTCTCCTTTCCTATTTCAGGTAAACACTTAGTGTCTGGCCTTCTCTAATTTTGTTTTTCTCTCAAGTGTTTTTATTTCCCCCTAAAATGGTTTTTTGATGTTTCCTCTTCTGACTGATAGGAAATGTATCATGGTGGGTTTTTTGGTGATTTTTGTTGGTTTGTTGATTTTTTTTTAAAGCTGAGGTATTGTTGTGTTTTATTTCATCTTGTGCATTTCACTCTCAATCCACCAGTCCCAACAGTAGTAAGCCACTCCCCAGTGGTGCAGTGCACCCCCCCCACCCCCGAGTGCAAAGTCTATTGCTTCCTCATTATGAAACTTTTAGGGTTAGCCCTACTTAGGTAACAGGTGAAAGCACACCTGGGGCCTGGCTGCAGCGTCCACCTGGAAATTCACTGATGCCAGCAAAATGTGTTCCCCAGAGATACAACACTTTATTTACTTTCCCCAAAAGGACTTGCAGTTCTGTCATTGAGTTTGTCCACTAAGAAAATATTGTTTGCTCTTAATCTTGGCCACATCTTTCTGCTTCTGTTTAAAGTCCAGATGTGTCTTTAGTCTGTAAGAACTGTGTTAATAATCAGTTTAATGAGCTGTATGTATTCATTCTCATTCTTCAGCACACTGAAAGAACAAAATACGTACCCAAGTGAAAACAACTACTAGCATAAATTGCAAATGAATTCTTGGAGACAAGTTGTAAAGTTTTTCCTCTTTACTGAAGGCTT
Source organism: Pomatostomus ruficeps (assembly GCA_013400735.1). Classification (NCBI taxonomy): domain Eukaryota; kingdom Metazoa; phylum Chordata; class Aves; order Passeriformes; family Timaliidae; genus Pomatostomus; species Pomatostomus ruficeps. The sequence continues at coordinate 88,171 of VYZT01026433.1, forward strand.
TGTTCATTAAGTGTTGTGTTTTCCTTTATTTGTCAGATACACTTATATGTGACCAGCTGAATGGATAATTCTGTGTCTGTTTATACCTCTGAATTTTTCTTGCCCAGCATGGCACCCAGAATACTGTTGTTTTACAGTTCAACATTAATTCCAGGGAGCAGATAACATTGTTTACTTGCCATGGTGCTATAATACTTCCATTGTGTTTTTACTCTTGTTTAATATATGACTCTAGAGAGACAGTGAATGTAAGTTGCTTCTAGCTTTTCTAAGCAGAAACATATGAAGTGTCAGTGGTCAGTGGTAGTAGTAGAAACGTTCTCAGCTTCATAACTAAAAGTTGTGTAATTTGAAAGAGAGCAGAAGGCTATTGAAACATATGGTAGGTCATTGTGATTGACCTTACAAGCATCCAAAGTGATTTCAGGGCCAAAACTTAATCGATAAATTCAGTTTCTCTCTAGAATAAGTTTATTTCTGTCATTGTCAGGAGGTAATCTGTGTGCATCTGAATTCTTATCAGTGCTTCCAGGTTTGAAACTTTGGATGCACATTGTGCTCTCAAGCTGAAACTTGGGATGTGACATTGCATTGCACGCAACCAGAGCCGAGGTCAGTAGAGAAACAGAGCAAAGCCCATGTGCACATGATCAGTGTAAAGTGAAACACAAACATGCTTTATTTATGTATAAACTGGTTACACTTTCACTATGAGAAAAATCCTAATCAGAGTATTAAAGCAAATGTTAACATAAGTTCAGCCAACATGTTCAAGATTTATCCTGTAACATTCATTGGTTGTTAGTCTCTTCAGTTCTGACTTCTGCAGTTTGCAGTATTCTCTTTGATTCAACTCCAGAGGGAGAATAGGGTAGAAAAATATTAGGAATGAAGTCTAGTTTCTGCAAAGAAGAAATTAAATAATTAAATAATTCGCTTAAATTATTTAAAACTGAAGCTAAACAAATCTGTAGGTTGTAACTGCTGTCACCACAAATCCTGCTTCTGCAGAACAGCTAAAGGTCTGAGATACTGGGGAGGAAATACCTGGTTTGAGAAGTTAAACCTTGAAAACAAATTAGTGGAGAATTTAAAACTACATAGTGTTTCCATAAATTCTGATTTGTCTGTAAGTACACACTAGTGCAAAGACTTAAAAGGAGTCTTTCCATTCATTCATTTACAATGGGATTATTCTGGTATACACTATAGAAGGGATTTTCCATGCATCAGCTGCTATTGTATGACCATACATAATTGGGTCTAAATGCTTACATCAGCTGCCTATTATGTGAAATTAATTTTTGGAACATATGCTGTTGTATTTATGCCATTGTTGTTTCATGCTAGATTAATTCTTCAAGGGTTATAATCACATGACACTTATCATTTTAATTATGCCTCTTTAGTTGCAACATATGACAGCTTTTGACTTCTCACCCTCTCCTTCTACATGTGTGACAGATAAAATTATTAATAAATGCCTGTTTATTATGTAGTTATGCTGTACATGTCCACAGGGTGTAGGTTGGCCTCATGTATTTTACCCAGAGTACAGTGTCAGCAGAGCCTTTGTGGTTTGCTAATGAGCTAAATCCTGCTAACACCACACACACTCTAAACTGCCAAAAGCCCTTTACACATTCAAACACATACAAAGACTCAGCTGGATCCTTTGTATAAAAGATTAACTCTTTATTCCAATTAAAGATGAGCTGGCTTGACTTGGTCCAAACAATTAAGAACTGGAAGTAATGAACAAAATTATGAGCAAGGTGGTTTCGTAGCAACCTTAACCCTTGTGATAGTAAACAGATCTTTTTGCAGATTTTTGAACTTGGTGGAGAGAAAAAGTTGGGTTCTTGAGAACACTTCGTCATGTTGGTCTTGGAGATGACATCTGTCAGACATCCCGATTTTGGCAAGTCTCATCTCTAGCAAGGAGGTAGATTTGACTGGTGGAAAGGGAAATGTTCTGAGATTATATAGTGCATTTAAACCTTAATATTCTCTGTACTATCACTTCCTACTGAGATCTGAGTTGTACAATACTTGACTACATCTTCAATTAAGGGAAACTTCTGTTAGTAATTTCAAAGCATTTTGGCTTTAAAGAAAAGTTTGAAACCGGTGGATTTGGTGGCTGCTGGCCAAATTTTCTTGTGCTATTTTGTCTTTTCCTTTAATTTTCTGTGTCTCATTACTCTGAAATACCTGAAACTAGTAAAGTAGATATTTTATGGAACCGTTGTCAACTAAGACTGGCCAAGGGCACTTGACTGTGTGCAGTGAGAACGAATAGCATGGACACAGTGCTGCTCAATATATGAAGAAACTACAGCGCCTTTTCAGCAAGAATATCTGAGAGGTGATCAGTGATACCTTTTCAGGCAGTATAATTTACATGTTTTTAAGTGCGTGTAGATAAGTAGTGCTGCTTTCAACATTGTCTGATTCTGTGCCCAGTCCCACAGGACCTTTGTAAACTCTTGTGCCTGAACTTCATTGCAAGCAACACATAGTTGAATGCCAGGGCCTCCAGGAGCAAATTTGTAGTCTAAAATGAACGTAAGTTTTTCCGATCTATTTCGACATCCCTGACCTGTGTGGGCAGAGATTCACCCTGGCCCTGTTTGCTCTCATCCTGTCTGGGCCGTCAGTCCTCAGTGCCTACCTGTGCCTACCTGCCTTCCAGCTGAGCACTCTGGGGCTCAGCTGTGGGCTGGCAGAGGCTCAGGTGGGAGGTGGAATGACACCCCCTAATGACATTCTCTTAGGGGAAGAGTTTGATCAAGTTTTAATAGCACAAAGTAGGAAAACCATATGGTAATTATTTATTCATTTGTTTAAAATAAATACCTAATTTAACAGAAGGCTTTTAAAATTTACTTGGGCAAGATATTATTTCTTGTTTAAGCAACTTTTAAATCATATGTCTGTCATATATGTGTATTAATATAGTTCTTGACAGTAACTGAGCAAATTATTCTCGTGCATTACATATTCTTTTAAAAAGGCTAAGTATTCACAGAAAATTCTATGCAATATTATGTGATTTGGCAACCTTATGAAAAAGATACCTTGTGACTTAAACATTACTTTCAGTGAGACGTTCATTGTCTCAAAATATGGAGGAAGGTCTATTTGGTCTTTTTCAAAACCTGCACTGCCTAATGTTCTAGTTAAATTTGACTTAGTAAGATGAAAGCAAGCAGAACTTGTGCTAGTGTTACATCATTTCAATGAGTGGAGTTGCCTGACTGGAAGGAAAGGAGTTCATGTAACCTGCTGGTATTTGGATCTGATTCTAGAATTTTCCTTAGATGCAGTAATAAAGGTAAAAATTCTTCAACCAATTCTGTAAAGTTATTTAAATGCCAAGAATGCTGATGAGATGACAGTGGGCATTTCAAAACTGTCACTTATAAGAATTACATGTCTAGACTCTTTTAAAATCCCAGTGGACACATTCTACTGCATTAAATGTCTGAATACCTTTGGAAAAAAAAATAAAATTTGTCCCTCTGTAGGTTAAAATCAGTGGAAAATTGTGAAATCAAAGATGTCTTAATACTTTCAGGACTGGATATAAATCCCCATTAACTTGTAATGAGACTAAGGATTTTTTTGAAATTATTTTTTGTAATATTGTTACTGTAGCACTTGTTTGTCATATTTTGTAATCACACGACCCAGTAGATTCCATTGTCACTTTGAAGGCTGGCACAGAATAACCTTCCCAATGCATCAGTTAAAGCGTGTCACTGGCAGCTGGGGGAGGGCTGGGTTTCTTGTTCTTGCTCTGCTTTTTTAACGTGTTCTGTTTTTTCACCTCCATAACCTTGTCTGATGGGCATCCCTCACATTTACAATGCCTGATGTGCTTCCTGACATCTGTTCAATTTGATTTTCTATAATTTCCATTGATGCCCCTGTTTTCCTGCCATTAAACTAGTATATTGCCCAGCTGTATTCTGGGTCAAGAATGGGCAATCTTTTAAATCTAGTATAAGGTGAAATATTACTGTGGGATGGGAAGGGGAGGAGGGGGGAGACAAGGATTATAAAACTGACTGAAGGGCTGTCTGTCCTGGAAAGGGAAAGTATGTGTTTTATCTGGGAGAATGGAGGAGAGGGAAGGTACATGTATATTTAAGGGAAGAGTATAATATATTTCCTGGCACTGGGAGGCTGTGCATCACCAGCAGCTGAAATTCTGGGGCTGGAGTTGGGATGAATACAAGCAGACAATATCAGCCCTTCCACCCCACAGTGACTAGCCATTGACCTTAACCCTCGAGGAGAGGGGCACTCTCACTGGGGGAATTGCATGCTTACTCAGCCCTAAGCCACATCTGAGCCAAAGCTGCCAATTTTGCCAAATTATGTGTGATGCTTTTGAAATGTGGACTATTGTCCACCAGGGACTAAGCTGGAATGACCGAATTCATTTCACTTAGGTTTTCAATGGCAATAACATTATTTTTTAAAAATACCAACTATAAAACATTTATCATTCTGATTTTATTCATCTTTGTCATTTACTTATGTTTCATGGTAGTTTGTAAAAGGCAGTGAAGTTAATGTCCCATTATTTCAAACCCCCAAGGTTAGATTTTCAGGCTTAAATTGAATTTAAAAACCACATGTATAGTTAATTCATACATTAACAAAATTTCTATCCATCACAAGAGCCTTGAGCTTTTGCAGAGTTTTTCACATTTTACTGAGATCATTAATAGCTGAAAAAGAGCCTAGAGATACTGAGATAGGTACTCTGAAATGCTCCTGAGCAACAGACAAAGAAATGCTTCCTTAGGTGAATCTGTAGCATTCTTTGCTTTTTAGGATAACAAAAAAGAAGAAAACTTAAGAGCTCGTGTACATTTCAGTCATGGTGCCAGGACTGTCACAGCATCCTCTAATGGTGTTGCTAGCAAGTGTAATAACGCAACATTTAGTTAGCAGGGTGATTTTTATATTTTTTAAGAAAACTAAGCCACAATCTTTTAAGCAACTTGAAGGCCTTTGCTGAATCAACTGGTAAATTTTGAAATAGTTTCTTGGTCAGGAAATCTATCTTTTTCCCTCCACTGAGAAATTTTTAGAACTGTTCTCTCACATTTTCTTGCAGACAATGGAAATTGGTCACAGGAGTTACTGGTCTTGGAGATACAATGATAATATGGTTTGTATTAGTGTTTAAAAAACCCCAGACTTTTGTTTTTAAGGCAGTGAGGTTGTAGGAAAATCCTGCTGCTTATTCAGTTTTGAAAGGAAGTAGAATATGCCCAGGCAACAAAAGCTGTGCAGCAAACTGTGTCCAGCACAGGTGGAGAATGACTGCACTGAGCATTCTCTTGCAGGCCCCAGCCGTGAGTCCCCACACGTTTGCCTGCTGCAGAGCCGTGTGTTTGGAAGTGCCCATAAAGCTGTCTCTCATCTTGACGAGCTGCAGAATTAGAGACAGCCTTAAACTCTGTCTTGCTTCAGCACTCTCTAAACCTGTTTGAGGCCATACAAGCTCTGAGAAATCAATTATTTGATAGCCTATTCCTCTGTGGTCAATTGCTTGCAGCTCAAAACTAACTTTTGGCAGAGCTGAGGATGAACAGACATAGAGGCAGCCAGCCCAAGCATTCCTTTTGAACAAAGAATGAAATATGAGAACTACCCTGAAGTAACCAAGGGACCCAGGATGATCTGTGTTTAAAACAAAAATAAAAAAACCTTGGTCTTCTCCAAAAACTCTGCTTTTCCCCTCCTATAAAAGGCCACACTGCTGTCATATGCTGGTCTTTCTGGAGACCTCTCTTTGCTCAGGAAAGATAATGACCCAAAAAATATAATAATGACCCAGTTGACAACCAGGCACTTGCAGGTCTGTTTGCACAATTATTAGTGGAAATATTCACACCTTCACTGATCTGGCTGTATTGATATTTCCAGAAAATAGTGCCTGAATAAACTTGTTTCCATAGTATCTTGCCTGTTTCGCTTACCAGCTATGTTAATTCTTGCACTTACTTCTACTGTGCTTTTTAGAACGTAATTTCTCAGGAGAAAGGTGTGTGAGTCCTTGTGCTGTTCAGCTTCTGGTAGTGAGAACATTGCCCAGGAGAAACAGTGCCCAGGCCTCTATCCCTGCAAAGCTGCAAAAGCCACTAAATGTGGCAGGAACTTTTTGAGAACTCATCTCCTGATGTGTATTATGGTCTGTGGACCATCTCTTCTCATAGAAGGAGAAAAAGCATAGAATTTGTGGGTTTTGTGTCTATGGAAATGAAATATTCTGACCTGTATGTGTAATTATTTAGGTTTTGGAAGAGAAGTGGAAATAAATTACCCGGCAAACATTTTCACCTCAGTTCATCTCGTAGCCAGCTTCTTCCATTGCTTAGTAAGGGTTAGAAGAAAATGGATTTGGCCTCTTGGTGATAATCACATTTCTCCTCTATATTATTTAATATTATGGTAGGACTGAAAACTGTCCTTCCCCACTTTGAAACCACCTTGACAATGAATATGAAGCTGGCCTTAGAATCAGCTGTGCCTTAGGAAAGCAGATGCGATGGTGGTGTCAGGCTGCTCTTCAGATGAAGAGCTGAGCTGACATTGCTCATCCAACACTGCTCAGATCCTGGGAACATCAAGATCCAGCAGACCCTGAGCAGAAACAGAGGGAGTTGTGTGAAACTCTGGGAAATGGAACACAACACCTTTTCAGAAAATGCATTTTGGGGAAACCTTGGAAGGGAATCCTCTCGTGTCATTGAGTGCTGCAAGTCTTACTGTTCAGATGGTAACCCTTTTTCTTATTACCCTAAGTTGTAATAAAATCCTTATCTGCAGCTTAAAAATGAAGCTGCAGCATTGCAGTAGAAGAAACAGGAGAATAATATGAAAAAAGTGTAATTTCATACCCAGCATTTTTCATCATTGAGTTAGGCTGGCTGAAAAGCTTCTATCTATCCCCATCAGAATCTCATTACAGGTCAACTTGCAGAGTAAAGTAATACTCAGTTAAAGTAAAAGTGACAGAATTTCTCAGCTGGCAGATGGCCTGATTCCACAATTATTCACCTTAGATGGTAGTCGTGAATAATATCCAAGAGCTTGTTAGTGCTTTACCAGCAAAACTTGTTAATTTAAACAGCTGTGTGTTGATGAAATGGTTCTTTTCAATTTGGAACCAAAGAACATACAGCTTTCTTGTGTATTTCTTGTGTATTTAATTTAGATTACCTGAGAAATGGTGAAATGTAAGAATGGTCATCCTGAGGTGACCTGGAGCTGATTCTGTTATCTAGCCTCTGAGTGGAACCTAAAGTAGATACCTAAGAAAAAGAACCACAACAGGGCAAGCACGTAGGGATACTTCACCACATGGATCTATTCTGCTGTGATTTGTAGCTTAGAAAGGCCCCTGTGATACCTTTTCTATTCAGTAACTCTCCATAAATTTTCCTTCCATGAATTTACCTTGTTGTACTTAGATCCTGTGTGTAGCTAATAATCAGAATTTCTTAGTCTGTGTTCAATCCAGATGAAATCTTCATTATAATCATTACAATGATTCTGCCTGAACAGATGTTGGTTTTTTTGGTGTTTTGGGTTTTTTTTAACAACCAAACTGTACTTTCCTAAAAAGATTCAGGCAGAAGATCCAGGAAGATTGGTTGAACCCTGATGCATCTGAATTGTTCTCTAGCACTGGGGAGAGTGCTATGCATGCATGATTATTGGACAATTTTTAAATGAGTAGATAAACCTGATATTTTTATGTGCAATTGAATCCTAGCAAAGCATAGTAAGCAAGGGGTGGGAGGCAACATCATTAGAAAATATGGAACTTTTCGAATCTACAATGCTCTCTATTTTGAGGAAGCTTTGGTATAATATTTTAGAAACCAGAGAAAGTAGTCTTGAATTAATTGTTTTTAAGATAAAAACACGCTTCCAAGGAAAACAGAGGAAAGGGAATTCCAGGGAAAGCTTTTTAAGCATGTAGTGTGGTATTTTAAGGATTTTGACTAATACTATTTTTTAATGAGTCCTTTTTACAGACTGAATTTTGTATGTGTGTGCTCATTGTATGCACAGTGATTTTTTTTTAGCTGACTACAGAAGTTTCTGCCTATGTAGAACTTTGCTGATTCCCCCAGGTCCAGTTTCTTCTCTGAGGATGTGATGCTTCCCAAGAGCACTGCTGTTGCTCTACAAGCTGCTTGCTTCCCCAGAGCTCTCCAGCTTCCCCCCAGGATTTAGGCCCTTGTCTCTAGGGTTGTGTCTGACTGAAGACTTTGGAGTTCTACACTCTGCGAAAGTTCACTGTTATTGTTGTATTGTTGAGAATCACTGTTTGCCTTACTTGGCTTAATACCTCAGACACAGATTGCTTTCCTCACTACTCTAATTTTGGCTGTAGATGAATTGCCTCTTCCTAGAGAGAAATAAGGATGAAACAACAATGATCTTTCTGTCACAAAGGAATATAGTTTTGGGGACTATTCTTACAAACTGAACAGGCTATTTTTAAAAAGAAAACAGACTGTCAGTCCAGTGTATTAGCTTCACTTGAATCTTTACCATTCCATGATATTTCTAGAAAAGGCAGAAATGCTAAATTTTCTGATTTTCTAGTTCTTCATGTCTGATGCTATTCCTACAACCGATTGAGAACATTTTGCTGTAAATATTTTTTATTTAATCTCCAAATTGTAAATTACAAAAAAGTGTGATTCTTTTGTTGTTTTACTTTTTTAAAATAAACATGCTTTTCTATCTTTTCTGGGGTCTTGAGAAACGTGCCTTGTTGCTAACAGGTCTGGATCACTTCTCCAAAAAGTTTTCTATCCCTTCAAAGCCAGCATAATGGGGAATGTTGCATTTCCCAGCGCTTGTTTGAACTCATATCCTCCCTGTCATAATATCCGGTCTCATGGGTGAGAAGGGAATAGGCAGGGGGTGTCCTCTGTGTGATTCAAACAATAAGCAAGGAGTATTTCCCTCTTTAATGACCACATTACTATGATGCAGATACTTTAACTGGCTTCATTTTCCAGGCTATGGCTCCTTCATCTGTTTGTTCCTTGGCAGTGACAAACTCCTCTCAATCAGGAAATGCAGTGGTTACACAGCCCCTCTTATAAAGGAGGCTTTGTAGTGAGGCAAGGGTGGCAAAGTCAAGAAAACAGGGAGGTGTGTGAGTCCAGGAAGAAGAAATTTGGAGAACCCAGTTAAGAGACCTTAGAGTGCTGCTGCTGTTTAAGGCAGCAAAAATTTAGACAGATGCATGGACAGACCTTGTGCCTTGTACATCACTGACTCCAGGGAGCTCCCTGCTTCTCAGTGCATGCTGTGGATCCATGTCACACCTCCCAGAAGGAAGAATTGTACAGGGAGCACAACCCCACTCACTCTGCAGGGCCCTACTGAGTTTCTCCCTGATCACCTATTGCAATGCATTCAAATACTGGTCTGACGAAAAGCTGAAGAGTGAAGTTCATCTCCATTTCTCCTTTGCATGTGTTTTTTTGGGACATTGAATTTCAAGCATCTGAGTGTGTTCGTTGTTGACCTCAATTTCAAATAAGGAAATCTCTGCTGACACTCTCCTGTCTGAGCTATTGGCTGTAAAAATGATGCAGTTTTCATTTTGTTGACCTTATTTATCATAATAAGGGCAAATGCAGTAGTTTTTTCCTCCGTTCCAACTTCATAAGCCCACACAAGTCCTTTTTCAGCTCCATTTGAAATCAATGTGAAGAAATTGATTTCAAAGCCCAGTGACTTTAGTAGAAGTTACTCCATTGACTTTTAATGCGCTTTCAGGTGTGCTCTGTAATAGTGGTGTGACCACACCTGAAATAGGAAAAATTCATTTTAAAAATATGCAATAGGATGATGAAATTCTGATTAGAATGAGATCTATCCTGCAAGGTGGACTCTTGGGGTAGTGTTTGCCACCATTTTAAGTGTACGTGGCCTTCTCTGAGGAAATAGTCTTAATTCAATGAATGTAAAATCTGAATCCCTAAAGGCTGGGATAGGCCAACTATGAATTTAAAAAGCTAAAGAAAGTATTCCTGAACATCAAAAGGGAAGGCAGTACTATGGATTCTTTCATCTCTCTTTAACTTAAATTATGTAGCCTGTTACTTCAGTACCTTTGAAGTGCCTGGGGATGCCTGTATGTGTAAGCAAGTATTGAAATAAAAAAAATTTAAAAAAATTTAAAAAAAGAAGCCAGAAAAACAAGATTGGGCTAGTTTTTGTTGTCAGAGTGGGCTATGCTAAATTCTGTCTATATTTGAGACAAAAAAAAAGAAAACATTCACTTTAAGCTATTTGGAGTCTCCTTTTCAAATTAGAAATTAAATTTGAAGGCAATTTTTTGTGCTTACATATTTAAGACCTTGAGCCATTTGCAGAGACAAGATTAGAGCACAGTTTTTGGGGAACTAGATCCATTCACCACAGCTTCACAAAGACCCAGATGCTTGTGGTATTCCCTGTACTCAGTGTTTAGTGTCAACCCCTTTTGATTTTTTTTTTCTTTCCTGCACCAGGGCAGGGTGTACATGACTGTATCTGCAGATTCATTCTCAAGCAGCCATTAAATTAGTGCAGTAGGCAGTTGTTCCTTCAAACACTAAAAAGATGCTCCCTAGTGAACAGGGCAAATGTCACCTGTATTGGCTCAGGCTATAGGTTATTGTTCCTTCTGCAATTAAATACAGACAGCCTTCAAATTCAGCCTTATAATGGCTGATGTGGAAATGGTTGTGAACATGAAGTGCTCAAACAAGAGTACAAATAAATATCAGTGCCTGTTACCGGGTTCAAGTTTGAAGATTTTCATTGGTTTCCTTTATCTCAGGCCCCCAGGTCTCTTAAAACCAGGAACTTTACTCCAAGGATACTTCTATATTACTTTCAAAATATATGTTATTTTCAAAATACAGCAACTAGTTCTTCAGACAAATAAATAAGACATTTTGTGTTGTTTTAACTGGAGAAGCAGTGACAAAAACTACTAAGGTTTTCTATAAGTAAAAATGATGGGTTAGTTCCTGTACATGCAATCAACTTTACTTTCCTTGTGAATCGTGGAATCAGAATTTGCCTTGATGCACATAAGCTGCTCTCTCTTCTCCAAATCCTGCAGAAGAATTCACTTTACAATGTCTCCTGTACTGTTCTTTAGCATATGTAATCAAATTTTGCTCTGCTTTACCTCTACTGCCTAATAATATAAAAGATTGCAAACATATAAAACACTGGAGTAAAAAAAAATTACTAAAATGGGCCTGAATAAACAGAAAGCATGTTGGTTAAAAAGTTGTATCTCCAAGTGATGTATTTGCATAATGAAAAATGGACTGGTTTTGTTGTATTCCTGACATTGCTTCTGTAACTTTTCCATGAGCAGAGTTGATAAATAAGAGCAGTATGAAGGAATACAAAAAATATTCCTGTTAAATTTCCATTTGTAAAACCTGTTAGCCAGTGGCACTTGCAAAGGGAAGCCTGGAAGTGTTATTTGCCACCTGCTTCAGGGGGGCAAAGCTTCCACTTATTTTATTGAAATAGTTTGAGTTCTAGGAACTTTCTCAATGACTGTGGACTGGAAATATGTCCAGATAGATTATACCTCTACACCTTCTATTCTTGCTTTAACCATGGTGTGCCAAGAGGCAGGAAATTAGGAAGGAGCAATATACTATTTTAAACAAGCTCTAGCTTGAATTTTATTGGACTCTGATCTTCAGCTGACTTGCCATTAACCTCTTAAAGAATAAAAAAATCAAAAATCTCTCTATAATATTTTCCAAAAACAATCCCATATAGTCCAAAGTGAATATTATTGAGAACTCAACACAAATTCAAGCACTTCTAATGTAGGGCTGCTAGCAGAGCAGGATATAAAGCTCACAATGTCTGAATTCATGTCGATTTGCTCACATTCAGATGAAGACACCTTTCTGTGAAGAAGGGTTTTCTTTTATTGGCTAACAATTAGAAAAGTCTATAAATTCAAATTAAATAGGGTTAAGGGGTAAAGTTTGGGATGAGAACACCAAAATCCTTAGGGCTTGACCTTGGAGTGGTTCTGTGTTACCACCTGCTGGAAGCTGATTTTCCAATTGGCATATACCCTGTCTGGGTAAGGACAGGCTAATGCCCAGCTGCAGGCCTGCTGAAGGGAAAATAAGTTTATTCTTGTAAACACTAAACACAGCAGTTTCCCTAAAACCACATGGGTCAGTGAATGTTTGTCTAATACATTTGGGGAAGCTGCAAAATGCAACCTTGAGGCAGCGATGCTTTAGCTAGTCCACTAATGCAGTGTGCTAAAAAGAAATAAAAATTAACTTGCCAATGATTGCTACTCAACTTTTTATAGTTGCTGCAGATGCTGTGATATTTATTTATTTTTGCAATTAATAAGCTTGAATCAATTTTTTAAGCATCTTACTCTTGTGATTTACAGGGGATATTGAGCCATCAAAGCTATCAAAAGCATTAATCTTTAATACGAGGGCAATTCAGTTATCTTGCCAGAAAGTTTTAATTAGAAGGAAATTCTTCATCTCTGTGATGCTTAGCTGTATTAGTCTTTCTGCATCAGTGTATCAAGTTTTGGCTGCAGGAACAATGTTTTAACTTAATTAATTCTTTAGGAAAAAGGTTGCTCTTGAAAATTGAGCTTAGATCTTGCTTGCTAGACAGCTACTCAGTTTATTCTGCCCTTAAGTAGAAGCTTACTTTTATAAATTGTACCAATTTGAAAAGTTGAATGAGGTTTTTTGAAAGCTTGTGCTGGCAGGACAGGGGAGAGATCCTAACACTTCCAGCCAGGCTCCTTAATCAGCCTTCTCACAGCAACAGGATTCTGATCGTTACTGAGATCAGGAACTGGGGCCTGCAGACACCTAACGAATGTAGAAGATTCTCCAGAAGTCATTACAACTCCAAGGGTCAGAAATGATTGTGCAGTTAATTTTTTTTTTTGGTCACATGATATACTATGAAAATGAGAATTTTTCTCTTTGATTCCAGGAAAACATTTCAGACATTATTGTCAATTTATTAGCAGTAAACCTTAAGATCATTTTTACAACATAAAAACATATTTCAAAGTTTCTAATTTGTTCTAAATTACATTATACAGAAGCTACTATTTTTCTTTAGTAAACCAATTGCATAAAACATGAGAGAACACTTGCATTAAATGAAGGGAAAAAAGGAAACTAATTCTAGGCATTTAAAGAAGTTCACAAGGGAAAAGAGCCCCCAATCTAAGAATGGTCTAATTCTCACTATGTGTTTATCTGCTTCCCTCAGTAGTGGTTATTAATTGTAATTACTGATTTTACAGTAAATTGTTAGTGTATTCCTATCTAATGTTTAATAACAGATGTATATTTCTTTCTAAATGTTTATACACATCTCTTTCAAGTGGCAAATTTAAATGTTGCATTTTGCCTCTTTCTGACCACCTTCCAACAGTTAGGACATAGAAATAATACAAGAATTCACTGGAAATAATTTCTTGTTAAATACCTTTTTAAGTGTTTGATATAGAATCAGGAGGCTTTTTTGGTGGGAAGTCTTTAATTCTCTTCTTGAAGGATCACTGTCTTTAGAAATGTATATCCCATGATGTTTCTCTTCCAGATTTGCCATATTAATATTCTTGATTCCTTATTTATTGTGAATATGCTCCTAGCATCTGCTTATACTTTTTTAGTCAAGCACAGTGGTAAATTGGCATTTCCCAAATGATCAGAATTATGCATCCTGTCTCTGTATCATCCATTGTCCAAGCCTTTCCTAACTTGATTTGCCAGAATAGAAAAATGGAGATAGATGCCTTTTTCTGATTTGTGTCGTGGCTTGGAGAAGCTGAAAATTTTAGGAGTTAAGTTTCTGCTTTTCTCTTTGACTTAGAATAATTTCTTGGCTATAGTCTCCTCATGCAGGATATGCTTATGCAAGCAAACACATCTATTGTGGAGCATCAGGACAATCCTGCACCAGCAGAAATTGTTTCACCGTATCAAATGTAGCTGATACTGCCAACAAAAAACCCAATGTAAGCTCTCATGCACGTTGCTTTACAGCTGCCATTCCTACACCCAAGGTATATTCTATTAAATATAATGTTTTTTGTTATGTAATATGTTTACAATATCTTCTGCTTATTCTTGGGAGGGAGTCTTTCCTTTAGACATGAATGTGTACCTTTCTGAACACTGAGCTACAGCTGAATAAAAACAAGTTTGACAGGGAGGTATCTTCCAGGAACCATTATACATTAGGTAAATTATGAAGAGCTATTAAAACTCAACTTGTATCTAACTTTCTCTATGTTTTTTAGGATCTGTTCAGAACTCTTTTTATTTCAGTTAATGACTTTGCAGTTTAACTTGCTATTGCATTTCAGGTATTACTGTTCATCTGAGCACTACAAATGTCACTGAAAAGTGACAGTGGGCCAAGACTGACTTATCTGTATTGTCCTATATTTTGTCATTACTTGACATCAAGATTTTTGAAAGCAGCCATATCTGGTTTTTGCCCTTGAAGGATTAGTACTTGTTCCAGGCAATCCCATTTCTGCACCAGTTTCCAAGCCCAGTATATTTTCAGAATTATGTCTCAATGGTGTGTTATTGAAAAGCTTGCTCAAGCTTCTGACCGTGTGGTGTATCTTGAAGAAAAGGCCTGTCACATTTCTGGTAAATGTACACTGCTTTTAAAGGCTGCATCTTGCAAATGTAGTCCTATGTACTCTGGCTGCAAAGAATGCCAAGATCTAACCAGGCTGCTAAGCAATGAGCTGTGTACGCTCCTGCCCATGTGCCACCACCGTAGCAATAATGGTATTTGCACATTTCCTGGCTCGGACTGCGAAGTTCAGTGGCTCAGGAAGCCTCAACTCTGCTCCCTTCTCGAGACGGCCGCAGGTCAAGGCTGAAGCCTGTTGAAAAAGCTCTTCAGTAAAGTAGCTACTGTGCATTGCCAGTGCTCTCCGTAATGTATTTGCCTGGTGGATCAATGGCTTAGATTTTCAGTGTCATAAATCTGGAAGTTCAACAGCTTTCAAAAGCAATGCATGCACTTACAAAAAGTAACTTAATGGTTGAGTAGAGATTTCAGTAATGGCATCAACAGTGCTCATGGAAAGCAAAACAACAGAGAAGGTATTTTTAAGCTGAAGAAATCCTGGCAAAATAAAACATTAATCAGATATGGCAAAGTCATATAATTACATTACTTGGTTTTAAAATGCAGCCATGAATAACCCAATACTAAACATTTAAACTTCATAAATGACTGTGATAATAGGTACTTGCCAAAATACATGGCAATGATTTTGCATATGTCAAATACCAGTAACCTTGACGACATTTATGTGTTATCTGGATAGAAATTTAGCTCTTATATTTGTAGTTCTTCTGTGTGAATGCTTGTGATATGGGCTCAGATGCTGGCTAGAGTACATAAGGATTTTAGACACCTAATATTGTATTTAGAGCAGAGGTTCTACATGTCTAGTATCAGAAGTATTAAAACAGCACCCCAGAAGCTTAAATTGCAATCAATTTGTACAAATTTTTTATACATTCGTAGGAATTTAATGCTCCCATCAGTTTTGGTGATGTACACCAAATGTTCATACTCTGTATTTATCTTGATGCAGGTAAAATAGTGATAAGTGTATTAATTTTCTCAGAAAATTGTGTACTCTCTTCAAAACATGAATATGATACAGGCTAGTATGTTCCTGTGTATGTCTGAAGACAGAATCTTTCTATAGATTTAATGTGCTATATCAAGAAATCTTCAAACTGCAATATGTATAGGGTCCACCTTCCTTATAAGGCACTTACTTACATTATTCTCTTTGAAAATGTTCTGGCTCACAAATACAGTGCATGAAGGCCTATTACATTCTCCTTTATTACAGCAACATCTCCTTGTGACATTCAAAATGCTTGTCTTTCAAGGATGCTGTTATAATAAGGTCCAGAGTGTTTGTAATAAATTCACAGAGATCAATGAGGAGTCCATGAAATAGCTTCACAGTCACTTTTGTGTGAAGCAGCAGTGCAGCAGTACAAAAACTATGAAAAAGCAGTCACATACAGAATTAAATGCCTTGCTGCTTTTCACATGAAATTATAAGAGGTTATGCTTTTCTTTTAATCTACATTATATTTCTGTCTTGAAAAGGAATCTTCAACAAATTGCTGGAAATTTGGAGATACTGACTTCCAGCTTT
Source organism: Pomatostomus ruficeps (assembly GCA_013400735.1). Lineage (NCBI taxonomy): Eukaryota > Metazoa > Chordata > Aves > Passeriformes > Timaliidae > Pomatostomus > Pomatostomus ruficeps. The sequence continues at coordinate 104,465 of VYZT01026433.1, forward strand.
CTCTGGGTTTTCAAGGATTCCCATGTTTTGATGAAAATATGCCCAAAGAAATATTCATAGGAATAATAAGCACTTCGTTAATACAATAATAGTCTTGTGACACCTGTTGTAACAGTTGACCCTACATTGTTGCTACCAATGAAAATTGTGACTCTTACGCCAGGCAATTTCTCTCCCAGCATTTCTGTATATTTTGCTTATATGCATTTAGAACCTGGAAGTGATGCAGCAAATAAAATCCAAATGCTATTTTGAAACAGTAGATTTTTATAAATTTTGATTTATCTTTTTATCCTTATTTTAGCTCTTTTTATTTTATCTTTTTATAAGGAGAATTTTTACATTTTAGAATGTGCATTTGTACTATTGCAATACACTTGTTTCTTATTTAAAGTTTTATAAAAAAGGCCCTCCAATCATTTTATTGATGCTATATAATTTGTAAATAAAACAAGCAGTTTGACACACATATGCTTTAAAAATGTGGTCGTTATGGTTGAAGATAAGCACAGGGCACCAGCATGACATTAAGTCAGAAGATGATTCTAAATTCACAAACTTTAAACTGTGTTTATTCTTTAGAAAGCTAATTTAATTGAATGCATGTAGACTGACTGTGCAAGAAAGTCAATTTCAAAGAAGTTGTAATTAAAAACTACCAAAATTATACATAGTTAAAACTGTTATGAAATAACCTTCTTCATACTTGTTCTAGAAAGCTGGTATTGAAATTGGATATTTTCATGAAACAGCACTGAAAAAGAAATGCATCAGAAATTGCTTTTCTCCTCATAGTCAAACCCATCATCGTTGCTCTTTCAAACAGCTAAGCTGCTCTTGATTCCAAAGATGGAACACCACTCTGCTTTACAATTGCTTTAAGCCCGTTTTCCTCTTTAGAAATCCAGGAGAAAGAAGAATGAGGCTGTGTGGGATTTTTGTCTATCAGTCTGCATAATCAATAGTTGACACAAAAGGACTAATTGCTCTTAGCATTTAAACAGAAGTGCTTATTAGCACAAAAGCTGTGTATCCTCTTATTGTAGCTAGTAACTCTGCTATCCTGATACTTATCTACAGTCACAATCAGATAAAAACTGGTGATTCCAGCAAGGATCTGGCAATAACTAAGGACTGTGGAAAGGTGGGAAGAACAGTGTTAGAAGTCTAATCCAGTCTGTCAAGAAGTTTCTCTTTACTGTTTATCGAAGGATTGGTCTGATGCCTTTCAATCTTGCCTCTATTTTCAATATTGTAGTCAAGACAAGATAGGAGAGAGAGAATATATATTCCTTGAAATTCATTTAAATGGCACATAGTTTTTAATGTTTTAAAGTATTCTGCCTCTTAACATTTTGTAGTCATGTCTGTTCAGCATTTCCTTCCTTATCTGGAATCTAGAAGTGTAGCAGAATTATAGTGAAAAGCTATCGCCATTTAGAGATGCTTTATTTTAAAACAGTGAACAGGAATAGGCATAAACAAAATGTAAAGTGCCTTCCACTGGCTGGCTACATCAGATAATGCTCCAGACAATTGATTTTGTTGCATGCACTTATGTATGAAGAAATGCATTGGCCTGATTCAGCACATGTGTATCATGAGGTTATGGAAAAGGCTTGGTCTGCTTCCCAAAGGTGGGAGTGTGTGCAAAACCAGACTGGTGTGTGCACACACAAAAGAGAAAATCAGGTTGACTAATATGTTTACAATTTATGCGCGACTGCTCAGTGCTTCCCACTATCATGTGTATCTTAGAAATTTACTGTATCAAATGCTTTTTGGAGTTTACTCAATTTTACATCACCTTTGTGGAAAGGTTCTGGAAATGTTAATTAGCAATACAGTAACTCCAGTGCCTTCCACACCCTGTGTTTTCAAGTTGCTCGACAAAAATACACTGCAGTCTAATAAAATAATGAGAGGATTCCTGCTAATTCCCACTGAAATTTCTGGGTTTTTTTAACTGATATTAGCTTTTCCTTCTGAATTTCCTCTAAAATAATGGCTTGTGTTCCTTTAGGACTTTGAAGAAGTGATTGATATTTTTCCTGTGCCTCAGTTGGTACATAATACACTTGGTATCCAGTTCTGCTGTCTAACCTATACTTCCTGTGAGAATGCTGCTACCAGTGCCTCTAATTCCAATTGGGAAATTTCTTCTTGTCATATTAAGAGAAAAAGCATAAAATTGTTACACAAACCTTTAAAAGATATTTTAAAAACCCCTTTAATTCCCATTGTTAGGAATGTTCTCCTAAGCAGTATTTGCTAACCCAACTCTCAATTTCCTCCAGACTGTATTAAATGATTATACAAAAAATCAGAAGCCTTGCTATAGAACTCTGTGTAATACAGAATACACGTAGCCTGGCTAATTCAGGATATGAAATAGAGAAAAGTCTGTTTCTTTAAAAAAAAGTACTTTTCAGCAATGCCCCTGCAAAAGTAGGCTTTTTCTCCCCTTCCTCCATCTTACATTTATTTCTAAAGACTCTCTCCGTCAATGTATGACAAAGTCATTCTTTTATCTTGATTTTTGTGAAAAACTGCTTTTCCCTTATGGCTTCTTTTGGCCTACAGCTTGTGAACCTTCAGTCTTTGTCAGTGTGGAGTGAAGGAATACGAAATTTTCTGCAAATTGCCCCAGTGTATTAGCACTAGGGCTATGCAAACCTTTCCAAGTGTGATTTGAAAGGGTTACTTTCAAACCATGACTTCTGTGGGAGATCCAGTTCAGATGGGTTCACAGGCCAACCAGTTAAAGGAAAGGTTTCAGGCTGAGCTGCCCCCTTCCTTCTCCCTACACGTTTTCCCATGGGTTGGATCTCATTACAAACCCACAGGCAAGGTACAGGGTCAATCACATCATGTTAATTCATACAGGTTGACTGGTTCGCTGGGACTGGAAGCTGAAAAGGTGAGAAGTTTATCACAGCAACATAACTCTGATCTTAGAGAAACAAACATCTCTAAACTAGGTCTCTTCTTATCATATGAATCAAAACCTTAAATAAAAACAAGATAATTTTAAATAATTGAGGGAATCATACAGGGAATCAATCTTCCCCTGCTAGGAGTACTCAGAGGTTGGCTTTACTTCTAACACAAGAAGATCTCTGATCTCAAGGAACTATTCCTTTCTGAAACTTGGATATAATTACATGGGCTGAAATATAAAATAATAATGAGTCAGTTCTCCATACCTGGGAGAATTACAGTGTGAGGCACACAAGGGGAGGAAACATTTTAATGACTTTTCTGACTGGAGAGGTGAACTCAACTGAAATGTTTTATCTTTCTGGGGGGAGAAAAGAAGTAAAAATACCCTCAGATGAGAAACACGACACTAGGCAGCATTGATCCCGTGCATTATTTTAACTTATAGGAAATGTAAGAAGCATGAAATACTTTTCCTTCATGGGCTCCCTTATGGAATATACTTGAAATAGATTATAAGTATCATAAGTGTTACTGTGCTTGGTCTGAAAACAGCTAATGGTATTCCAAACAGTTTTTTGCTTCATTTCTCTTTGCTTCTTAGTATTGCATTATTATCAGAACGTATTAAAAGCCTTTTCATTCTAGACCTAAGCAAAACCAAAAGCAAAATTTGGATTGTTACCTCTTTGTGGATGTCCATGCAGATTTGTACACATCCTTTTTCTTTGTGTCTTCACTTGGCCAGATTGCCCCCATCAAAAACTGAGTTCAGCT